>JAEQBH010003568.1:0-480615 GCA_016808115.1 Tetrastigma voinierianum
CTAAACGCAGCTCAGTCTCTTCAAAGTGAGGTTGAATTTATCGCGCTCAGCCGACACAATGCTAGCCATTTTTCACGGCAGCTCGGCTTAAAAGGCTCAAAGCTTTCTTTCTTAGAAGGAGTAGTGATTTTGTTTCTCTCAGCTTAAGAAGTGGAAATATCAAATTGAGGGTTTAGAGTTGGGTATTAGTGATTTACAGAGAAGAGGAAATGCATGTAAAATGTAGGGAGAGTCAGAGGAAGAAGGGACGTTAAGGGAAGGGAGGACGATAATATAAGGGAATGGAGGGAGAAGATTGGGGCCACGTAGATGCACGTGATTGGTCGGATGGAGGGCCATGGGTTGTCGAGAAAGTGACGCAGTGGATGATGTAATTGTGAGTATTATTGTGGTCGACACACCAGTTCCTTTGTTACCCATTTTTCCCCCCCTTGGCTCCACACTAAACTTTTTTTTTTTTCTTTTCCTCCAAACAGAAATTGTTTTTTAAAAAATTAATGCATTCCCTCGTGGGGTTTTCCTTTGAAATATTTGGTTAAAATATATTAAATAATGCATGATCCTTGAAAAATCTATTAGATAAAAATGTTATTTTATTTTATGTGTTTACGTTATCTCTTAAAATAAAAATTCTTTTGTAGGAAAATAAAGAATATTTTATCAAAAATCGTATAAGAATTTGATAAATGATCAATTCCAGAAACTCGGATTTTGAAATAGTCTTTTAATCGAATCGCCTTTATGCTGAGGTTTCGTTGAAACCCGAAAAGTATTAAAGAGAACGAGAATATAAAAGATAAGTGGAAGAATAGAAAATTTAGAAAGAAAATAAAAAATATATTTAAAGCAATAAATTAATTTTATATATTTATTGAAGCATGTTATTTGTTTCCTTTAATAAATAGGACTAAAATGTAAAAAATATATGTAAATTTTGAATAATTTTAATTATATTTATTTTATATATATTTTAAACTGTGAAATCAAATAAATAAAAAAATCATTTTCTTCACTCTAATACTTTTCGGTTTGAAGCCAGGCATATGGTTCTTTGGATCCCACTTTGATTAACTTTATCAAATTTCTTGATTTTTCCTTTCCATAAATTTTTTTTCTTTTTCTTAGGGCCAGTTACCAATTTTCCAAGTCAAAAGTTCAAATAATTCCAGAGCCCCAATGTTTTGCATGCTTAAACTGTGCCAATATTCAAAGGAAAAAGTAAATTCTATCTTAAAAAGTCTTAAACCTATCTCACTTTATCCCTAATATGAAATATACTAAAATTATATTTAGATCAAAATTAAAGGTGAAAAGTACTTTTAGTTGAGGGAAGTATGTTATTTAAGAACGTTTTTAAATCTTTTATAAGCAATTAGAGTGGCTCGATGGTTAAGCGTTGAACGAGATGATAGAATTGGATTAAAATCGAGTTTTTATGAAAATAAAATATTATAATATTGTATTATAAAATTTAAAAAAAAAAAAACACTACAAGAGATTCTTTGCTAGTTAAAATGATTTTTTTTAGATTTTTAAAAGAATTTCCTAAATTTTGATTAAAAAAGCACTTCCTAAATTTTGTTGAAATGTCATTGTGTGTAGAAACAACATTTCATAAGATTATCTCTCAAATAAACTCTTAATATATATATATATATATATATATATATATATATATATATATATATATATATATATTAGAATCTTAATTAAAAATATAAAAAAGATAAAATATTAATTTATTAAATATTTTTAGAATTGTATCCTTATATATAATAAAAATTATTGAATTTTTTTTTATTTCATTTTTTCCATACATTATTCTTTTTAAAATTTTCCAAGAAAGTAAAGGAAAAATATGAAAAGCATAAACCATGTGCTCACAAAAGTGTAGGAATTAAACTTTGAATCTCATAGTCACACATATATACAAATATATGTTTAGATTTTATGTGGCTTTAATTAATTGAAAGAAATAAAAATCTATTTTTCAACTGTGCCAAACAAAGCACCGACACCATTGCACATGGTTGGTTCCTTTATTTTTTACCTAGAAATGCATCAGAAAATCAGTCCATTTGATTATTTATTCAAAAATTACTCACTATTTCAGAAACTGACACATATTTTCTTTTCTTTTTAAAAAAAAAAAAAAAGTTTGTGTTCATTAACTTTATTATAATTTATTAAGATAAGAATCCAAGGTTGTTCATGATCAGAAAATTGTATAATCATATAAAATGATAAAGAAACTTTTAGAGTAAAAATATAATCATATATAAATGATCATACCTTTTTGAACATCCTTATGTTGTTTTGATGTCTTAAGTCTTATCTTCATATTACCCATTGTCACTCTTTTGAAAACCTTTTAGAAAGTAGTACTATAATCATGAAAATTTTGAAGGTGAAAAGTATGAGAAAAAGAATAGTAACATGATAATTAAAGATAATTAATAATCAAATCACGGAAAAAGTTTGAGCAATAATCATAATATATGAAGACATTAAATTCATCATTGTTTTATATCTTGGCTAATGTGTGCTTTTTTCATATTTATATCATTATCTAAAAAGAGCAAATTGTAATTTAATTGGTACCAAATACCCTAAAGATTTTAAATGATGTGATACTCCTACAACACGCGATTTTCAAAAATTAATAGAGAATATTTAGAAATTGTCTCAAGATATAAATATTTTATGAGTATCGATATGTCTATAAAAAAAAGCAAAGCATCGCCTAAATACTAACAGATTCAAGTATCTGGTGGTTAGTTATGAAAATCATTGTGATCCTCTGGTTGATAGTTTCTGCAAGATTTTGTTCCTTAGCCTTCTTTCATTAAGAAAAAAAAATACATTCATCACTATGCATGCTTGTTTTAAATAAATAGAAGAGGGACAAGAAGATTAAGAATCAAGCAGCATGGAAGGATAAAATATGAATGATCGATAGTAGATGAGAAAGACATGTATGGAAATAAATAGAACAGGCAGGAGAAGTTTCTGGGAAGCAATGGAAGATGGGGGAGGAGGTGGTGGGTTAGAACATACAATAATATAGAACATAAAAACATAAAACATAAAACATAAAACATAAAACATAAAACATGAAACATAGAAGTTGGAAGAGGTTGAGAAGATGGAGGTCAACTTGGGGGAGCAAAGCATGTGCAGAGAGGAAGAAAAAAGGAGGGACCCATTAAGGGCATGTTTGGATGTCGTATCTCCCCATTCCCATGTGCCCCCAGTTGGAGGAGTACTCCTGACTTTCTTAACATCTTCAGCATTTATGTTATCTTTTTGTCATATAACATCTGCATTATAATCCCCCCCACGTATTTAATGTCAGAGCTAGCTACAGCCAGCTGTGTCTGCTTGTTTTTATTATTCGGGATTGGGGATCTGAATCTCCCCTGATTTGTAGGTGGTTGTGTTTCATCCCAGAAAATGAGGATGATAAAATGATAAGAAAATGAAAATATATATATTTTACGTGGGTTGATAGTGTACATATATTGGCTCAAACTTTTCTTTACCGTAAATAGATTATATAGAAAGATATTTATAATCACTGGAAGTATGGTAAAATTAAAAATCTTTTATCTTTAAATATACGTCTGTCTCCCTTGAGGCAGCAAAGAGGTTATGTATGAAGGGCCCAGCCTGATATAAGTTATCCTCCCTTAATACTAATACCGAAAAGATGACTTAAAGTTACGACCTCTCGTGGAATTAAATTCTAAGTGGACCATATTCTGAAGCATATCCATGGAGAAAAGGGATAAATGTCGTATGTTTATGTAATTTTGACATACATAGGGTTAGTATAAGTATCATCTTATACAACGTGATAATGAAGATTTTTTGTCGTGGTTCATGTTCCCTCGGATGTAGGTAAACTATTGAACCAAATCTGTGTATGCATTCTTCTTTTTTGTAATTGGTGATACTAATAATAAAAAGATGACTCAAAGTTACTCTTAGAATTAAACTCTTATATGTTGTAACAGGTGGCTCATATTCTGAGAAGCATTTCTATGAAGAGAATGAAAGAAAATTGGCGCTTTACTTTAATGCGAGCGTTCTTCTCTTGAAACCGCATGGGCTCAAATCGGTCAATAAAAATATGAATGAAATTTAAAGCGCAAAGGAAAATTAGGGAAACACTTGGATCCATAATAGTGAACTTGATTCCACAAAGGAATTAATTTGTATTGTTCCTTATCTTTAATCTTGTAGCCTTTAATATACTCATGATGATATAGGAGATTTTTATAACTTAATGAGTTTTGTTTATATTTGCGTTAATGGCGATTAGGTTTTATAAACTTTATATGTCTTGGCTCCCAATTCTCTGAGATTCGCAAAGAGCGCCAGGCTTTCTTGTAACTTTTAACCCCATGGCTTTAATTTTAAGCGGACGAGAGGAGAATTTGTAGATAATTTCAAAAGCATGTCTGTAATAAATCAGCAAATGCGTAACGATAGTGAAATCATAAAAAAATAATAATAAAAACTATAAGTACATGAATCAAATGTAGACATAATTATAACATTCTCGCTTGATTCATGTGCGACTTGAAGTTTCAAAATATAATTTAATCGCGAACTTTAATATGAAAACAAACGAGTCACATAATACATGAATCGAATCAGCAAATCGCATGGCGGTCATGGGTCTAAGCGATTCGCTAGTATTCTGGTCGATTCAACTCAATTATTCTTTAATAATAAGGCAAAACACATAGTATTCCTTAATGTCTTATTTCAAGACCCATACTGTAATCACAAAATAGCAATGTGCATGCCAATAACGATTAACGAGCTATAGCTTAAATAACAATCCATGAAATTCTTAAAGTGTCATCGAGAATAATAATGTGCTGCAAACATAAGTACATATATATGTCTATAATTAAAACCGTTCTCTGAGAACTTATTTGTAATGCCCATTCTCGGCCTTAGCGATAAAAATTTTGGGCAGCAATCATGGATTAACGGATCCGGCGATCATATGATCGGTGCCAATGCCTGATAGACACTCTTTGGTTTTGCACTTCTTCTTTGACAGATAGATGTTTTAAATCCATATGCTTGGCACCTTTTTGTGTCTATCGTTGCCAGGAAAGAAAACATTTGCGGTATTATCCTGATAAATTCTTAACGGTTTGCGATGCATGGAGCAATGCCCAAACGAGATAAATCCGTAGCCTGATGATTGAATTGTAGCCTCAAAGCAGCTACAAATTCTGTATCGCTAGTGGAAGTAGCAATGTGTTTGCCCGCTCTTCCACTGAAATTGCTCATCATTAAAGGAACAAATAGCGAATGTGGATTTTACGGGTATCCACACATCGGCTATAGATACGAATCACGAATAACCTATGACTTCTAGGTTATTCGATCTTCTACTCTATATGAGCATATGTTCCTTGAGTGCCTTAAATGCGTAGGACTTTCTTCGCAGCTTTCCAGTGGTGTACTCCAGGATTACTTTGATAACGACCCAACATTGACGGCAAAGCGGTATGCGGTCGGTGTACATGTTTGGGCGTACATTAAACTCCAACTGCGAGGCATAGAATATTTTCCGTTTCTTCTACGTTCTAAATCATTTTGAGGACATTGAGATCTTGAAGCGCTCCCCTCTTTGAATTAGGCCCCGGACTAAATTT
Source organism: Tetrastigma voinierianum (assembly GCA_016808115.1). Classification (NCBI taxonomy): domain Eukaryota; kingdom Viridiplantae; phylum Streptophyta; class Magnoliopsida; order Vitales; family Vitaceae; genus Tetrastigma; species Tetrastigma voinierianum. Next base: position 5,682 of record JAEQBH010003568.1, read on the forward strand.
GTCTTTTATCCATTACGTATCTCTCTAGACTTTATTGATGTAAACTACGAGACAATCCTAATACTCCTGTGATACGTCCTGGAATATTTCTATCCCTATCACATAAGATGCCTCTGCATATCCTTCATCTCAAAATTCTTAGAGAAACTCTTTAACATCACGCAACATGCCCTTATCATTAGCAGCAAGAAGAATATCGTCAACATATAATACAAAATTACAAACTGGCTCCCAGTGACCTTCATGTAGATACATGTGTCAACAATGTTTTCTACAAATCCATAAGACAATATGGTATTATTGAACTTTAAATACCATTGTCTGGAGGCCTGTTTTAATCCATAAATTGACTTCTTCAATTTACATACTAGACTTTCCTTTCTTGTGGTCTCAAAGCCTTGCGGTGATCCATATAAACTTCACTCCATCTCGATCTCCATTCAAAAGCGGTGCTTTCTTGTCCAGATTGGTGAAACGAATCATAATGAGCTACTAATGCCATAATAATTCTCAAAGAGTCTTTTCTTTGATACAGGAGAGAAAGTCTCTTTATAATTAAATGCCATCTTCACGAGTGGAGCCTTTGGCGACAAGTGCGGCTTTATACCTTTCGGCATTGCCCGTAGAGTCTCGCTTAGTCTTAAAGACCCATTTGATGACTCTTTTAGAACCTTACATGATTACGTGCATTACCCGAACATTGTTATCATCATAGATTTCAACTCTTTGTGGCATTATACCACTTTTTAGAATTATTACTTTCACGACTTCTTTAAATGAGGCGGATTATTATCATGCTCGAATCACTTTCATGATCCGGTGCATACCTGATGTAATCATCGGGAATAGCGGATCTTCTTACTCACAGTAGATCGCTTTAATACTACTTCTGAGGTTGCACTTGTTCATCAACTTGAACATTATCATCCTCTTCTTCGTGAGCTACAACATCATGATGTGGGTATGAACCTCGGTATGTTGTTTGTTCCCCATAATTGCAATATTACGTGCTACGATGCAGAATTGATAGCGAGAAGGAACATTAGATGTAGGCGTTTCCACTAATGTTTTGTAATCTCTATATTACGACTCACTACTCCCCGCGATGTTGCCGTTCTCAATGAAACGGCATTACCGGTTTCAGTATTCTCATCACGCGTGGTTAGGAGCGATAAAATCTGTAGCCTTTAGACTTTTGAGGATACCATAAAGCCACTAATGGTTTTGGGTCCAATTTCCTTTCATGTGGTTATGAAATCCTCACTTGACTTAAGCGACTAAGCGTGAGAATGCCTGAAACTTGGCTTCCTTAAAGTCCACGGTTCATAAGGTGTCTTAGGAAGGCGCCTTACTAGGAGATCTGTTAAGTAAATATGCGCGAGTTCTTAATCAGCATCCTGATAAGCAGTGCAGAACTACCATTATCGCCTCGACCATATCCATCAGTCACGATTTAGACTTTACGCCACACCGTTACATTTGTGGTGTTAGGGCATTGTATCGCGTGCTCGTACCTTAGATTCAAAGAACTTTGCAAATGGACACGGTACTTGTCGACTTCCGAGTTGTTTTCATAATATTCACCACCTCTGTCGATCTAATTACCTTAACTTTTCTATTTAGCGCCTTTCCAACCTCGATGACAGATATCTGGCAAAACATCCCTTTGTTTGAGACTTTTCATGTAGTAAATAAAGGTAACAATACCTTGAATAGTATCAATAAAAGTAATGAAATACTTTTCGTATGTGAACACCATCAAAAGGACCCACAAAAATGTCTGTATGAATTAAATCAATCAATCCTATGCTTCTTGTGGCTGATTTCTTTGATATGTGTTTGGTTTGCTTTCGCTAGTCTGATCCACATATATCATTCCAATCGATAAAATCCAAATGAGACAAAAAATTTCACTTGTGAGTCTCATGATTCTTTCCTTGGATATATGACCTAGTCTTTTATGCCCTGAAATAGGCGAGGATTCATCTAGTGCACTACGCTGCCTGACATCACATTGACATTAAGCAGGGGAATAAGCAAATTGAGTTTAGGTGAAACAATATAAAGCATCCAACAAAGAGTACCGGTACCTAAAGGCACTTAGTCGTACAATGAAAAAGCATTTGTTTCAATCCACAAATCAAATCCCAAAATATCCCAGCCTAGAAAGCGACCAGATTTGGCACATTACGTACATAAAGGCAGTTCTCTAGATCTGACGATACTTGTATAAAATCAATCTATAAGTTCGATGCCTTCCTTTGAGGCTTTCATCTGTTTCCCATGAAAAAGAAACTTTTCACTTTCCTTTATAAATTTTGAGATCGTAGAAATCCACAATGAAATATAAGCAAACATGAGTAGTTGCAGTATCTAACCACGAAGTATTAGAAGGTACTTCAATTAGAATTCAACTCAAAGCATACGAAACATAATGTATACCTTTTCTTCTCGAACCATGCCTTAGCGTTGGTACTCATTCTTGAAGTGTCAAAGCCTTTCCACATAAATGACATTTCTTTACTTTTTGCCCATCACCCATAAGCTTTCATGGGTTGCTTTCCTTTCTTTTCCTTATTACTTAGGGTCTTGCTCTTCTTTGGCAACATTAACGTATATGAGCATTCAGTGGGCTTGAAGCGAGGTTGTTCGGTCTGGGTCTTTGCCTTGCCTCTTCTATGCTTGCCAGCTGTAGTTTCTGAGTTCCACTTTTCTTTAAAGTGTATTATAGCCTTGACCGGAACCTCTCGGCTTCGTCTCCACGAAGGATTGAGAATGAATTATACGGGAAAGTTTCATTTCAATTCCATGTTCATAGTAGCCAAAGCTTATTTGCCACATTAACCATGTGAGTGAGGTGATCATGCATTGATTGACTAATGTCATATTTCTTGAGTCGATGGTCAGTCATGAGAGTCGCCACCTACGGACTTATCAATAACATCTGTATTGGTGAAGTTTTTAATCTCGATAGAAATTCCCTCACGTGGATTGTTCTTGGCATGGGGTTTCACATTATCGGCTATATATGCTTAATTTCAAGAAACTTAATAGCAATAGATTCGTCCCGTGTCTCCCACAAATCCTTTGCGCGCCGATTGCTAGAATCGAGTAGGTTGGCCGGGCTTATTTCCCATAGCTAGAGTATCGATACAAGTTATGCCGACATGATACTTAATAACAGTCCTCATCATAATTAAGCCCATTGAACTCGATTCCAATGGCAGTTAAATTCTTTAAAGATGTCAAAGCTGCAAACAATTAATATCTCACACTTAATACCTTGAGTTAAACCATGTAACAATTCAGACAATTAAATAATAATAACATGCATTCAAATCTACCTTTGGGTCAAATTCAAATGCAAACATCATCAACATATAACATGCTATATAAATTCAACTTTCATTAATCGTTAATCAAATCCAATCAATACATGAGACATCTTTGGATACTCAATATATTAATTAGGATGTGATGTACAATCACTTTAATTGCCATCAAATACAAGTAATGATCCACCTTTGGGTGACTTTATAACTTTGTATTTAAATGATCACAAATATTTACCTAACCTTAAAATGTCATTTATAGCGCAATTTAAAATAAATATTTGCATACACATGATTAAATATTTAACTAACATACAAGTGGGCCACTTTGGTGACTAACACACTTTCTATAATATAAACATTTAATTCATGTGACAATAATTTAATTTAACTATTTAGTTTAATTAATTTTACTCTTGTAAATGAGCAGAAAATTTCAGTTCAGAACACTGAAAAAGCAGACAGTTATTTCGACTGTAAATGATTCGAAAAGTGAAACTGGGTTAACTTAATATAGTAGACTCAAAACCCTTTCTAAAAACATATTAGGGTTCTGTAACTCATTCGAGTAAAGTTATGGCCGTTTTAATCGGCCTATCTGCCAGGTCTGGAAGCAAATTTTATGATTGAAAACGTGAAATAAAAATCACCCAATCATGACCATCATGAATCACAAGATTCAATATATGTGATTTGGATCCAAGATAAATAATCTAAAGATTATTATCAACTCAAATAAAAACATAATTTGAATATTATATTATGTTTTTAAACATTAAACACACAATCAATTAAATCCTAATTTTAAAATTCCCAAATTTCATAAACTAATTTGGTGAATTAATTATTTGTAACACAGCTACGATACCAATTGAAAATTGGTCTTTTGCTTCTACAATGTGGAAGCGATTTGCTTGGCTTGGAAATGCGGCTGAAGCAAATCGATTCAATAAAATATGAATATGAAATTTAAGCGCAAAAAGGAAAATTAGGGAAACTTACTTGGATCCATAATAGTGAACTTGATTCCACAAAATTAATTTGTATTGTTTCACCTCTTTAATCTTGTAGCCTTTAATCTACTCCTTGATGATATAGGAGATTTTCTCTTTTAATGGGTTTTGTTTATGGCCCTTACGTTAATATGGCAGTTAGGTTTTACTCAGCTTTTATATGCGCTCTAATTATCTGAGTTCCTAAAAACTCATGAACTTTTCCTTAATAACTTTTAACCCTTAAACTTTAATTTAGCGAGGACAAGAGGAGAGGGAATTTCCGCCCGATAATTTGAAACATGTCTGACACTAATCATCACCATGCGTAACAATAATTGAAATCATAAAAAAAAAATAATAAAAACTATAAGTACATGAATCAAATATTAGACATAATTCTAACAGAGAAGGGACAAATGTCGAAGCAGAGCAACCACGAAGATGTTGAGGTATTTTTATAATTTTGTTATACATATGGTTATTATAAATACTCTTTTTATGTAATCTTAATCGGGGAACAAAATTTCCAATGTTTCGGTCGAAATATCGGTTTTCGGTGGAGATCGATAAATATCTCCATCGAAATTTCGATTTTTCCGACTTTTTTCAATTTTTTCCCCGAAATTTTGATTTTTCCCTGTTTTTCCTTTTGTTCTTTGGCTCCAAAAATCTCAAAAAAGTCTATAAAAAAAATGCTTCTTGAGGTTTGAACATGAAAATCACTAGAAGTGTGGCCTCGACATCCAAAACATTGATTACTACTTATTATATATAGTCTGTTTTTATATTATCTTATTATTTATTTGTTCTATAATCCCTACCATAGTCGATTATAATATTTTATTTATTTTATTTCATTATAACTTTATAATATTTTTTAAATCAAATATTAATTTGAAAAGGAAAAAAGTAAATAATTAATATCATTTAAAAATTTAAAATTATAATATATAATATTTTGAATCTCCTCAATATCATATGTTATAATAATAACAAAAACAAATAAATAATATATCTTTAACATAATAATATCTTAATAATGTATTAAATATAATATATTTAATTTAATAATTATATAATTGATTTTAATCTACATGTAATCATTTCTCATCATCCCATATAATTAAAAATATGAAAATTTTTAATCGACGGATATTTTGTAAAAATATCATGATATTTTATCGATATTTAACATATTTTCGTGAAATTGATTCTTAGATATATCAGTATTTGCAAATATTTTTGATCATTGATCTTAATCGATGATCATGAAGATTTTTGCACCTATTTTCATGGGTATAGGCATATTATCAAACTAGGTAATTAATCTGTGTGTGCATTCATTTCCTTTTTATTATTCTTTCGTTTTTATTGCTATTTGCCGTGAAGACGGGAACATAATATCATGATGAATTATCAAGGAAAGGTTTTATGCGGTGGAGAAGTGAAAACAGTAAATTTCTTTGTTTTTATTTTTATTTATTTTATTTTGCTTTTTAGATTTTGACCGTGTGCCGACTCCGCCATTAAAACAAACAACCCAAGACTTTGGGATGCAACTTTGTAAAACAAACAACCCTCGGATGCAGTCCAACTCTGCCTTTTTTTAGTGCGGAATTCCTGCTTTTTTTTTAATTAAAAAAAAAAAAAGAAAAAGAAAGGATGAACTGTAAGTTTAGAAGTCAATAGCGTGCTTTTGGCCTGCTTTCAACTATGTTTCTCTGCTCCAAATGTCAAAGTGGTAAGTTTTGAAAAAAGAACACAAGATTAATCTTATACTCTTTGACCTATATCTTTAATTAATGTTTCTAGAAGACACATAATATATATAGTAATCCATATGCATTATATCTTTATTATACTTGTTTAAAAAGTAATCTAAAGAAACTTCACATTTTTAAGGATTATGATATGCTTATTAGTTAGCATAATAAGATTATTTTTTTGATGGTATATATATGAATTATGTGGTATGTTTTCTTTTAAGTATGAAAACACGGTTTAAAACCACGAAGCTTCATTATCAAACATGTAGGTGAGATGGTTGGGGTCTGTCTCTTAAATTAGTCAGAGGTCTCAAGTTCAAGTTTTAGAAATGTAGCTATATTTTGTGGTAGAGCTTTACCACCCTTCTAGTCCATCCTGACTTGAATGAGGATTAGTCTGAGTGTGATATGATTGGGGTCTCTTTTGAAGCGGAAGGTCACCGAGTTAGTCTTTGAGAATCACATTTGTGTTTTATGGTAGAGGCTTTATCGTGTTGTGGTCCATCTGCTTCGAATAAAGATTTAGTTTGGATGTGGTATGGCTTCGATGATGGAAATATCTCGGTTTAAACGGATATATCGGTGCCTTGGATTTCTGAATATATAGGAGGCGTATCGGTGGATATTTTTAAATGAATATCGATATATCGAAAATTAACAAAATACTTTGAAATTCGTAAATCTTTTAAAAGTGTAAAAATGGCATTAATAATCAAATATATACGTGAAATTACATTACGTAAAACTTTTAAAAAATCGAAAATGAAGATCGATGTAGTTCCGATTTGCAAAAATTTGATAGAGGGATACCATCTTGATAAGATATGCTAAATGCAAAGGAGCGTGGTGTTAGATAATATTGATTATATGATGATCGAACATGTAAGTGAATAAATATGGCAGAAACATCGCGACTTCTCGATGGATAGGAAATTCGGGGTTCATCAACATGCTCGTTTCAAATATTAACTAACATTTATTAATATATTATTACTAAATTAACTATTTTAAAATATGAAAGTATCATATAAACTATCACAAAGAAAAAAAAATTGGAGTGAAATGAAGATTGGATATGGGTAGTGAGAATTTGTGATCAAATGAAATGATTTTAGAAATATTTATAGATTTTTTTGGGTCAAAATAGCCGTTGGATGGTTAAAAAATCTTTGTAATTTAATTATAGTCGTTGGATTTAATTTTTTTGCAAATCTGACCGTTAGATCTTTTTAAAGCGTTGGGATCGATATTCTGTAATCGTTGGATCAGTCGGGATTTGAATCGGCCGTTTGGATATATCTACGGTATATCACGATATATCGATATATGCCAGATATTTCTTAAAAAAAAATTAAATTAGCATACGTGTGCCACATATTCAATATTTCCGATATATCGATTAAAACCGATATATACGTCCGATACCAGATTTTTGTCGATTTCCTCAAGCGATTATCAATTCTTGATATCGTGTCAAGCGATTCTAGATATATGATATATCGGCGATATATCAAATATTTTAATTACGGTATCTTCGGCGTCTTTCGTATACCTTGGACCGTTCAAAGGCGTATATTGGCGGAGCAAAACAAAAAAAAAAACCACGAAGCTTCGTTGCTAATAAGACCTGGCCCAGTAGTTAAGGGTTAGCAGTGTTGGAAGTCCCATCATTGGACACGTCGGTGAAGTGAATATATAAACTTTTCTCCTATTATAAGGCATTTTTTTTAATGGGAGGTGAAGGGATTTTAAAAATATTAATATGATATCAGAGTTAGCTAGGTGTCCGGATTACGATGGAAGAGGCTCCACACTTATCATCCTTTGGAATGAATGCAAAAAAGAAAAAGAAAAAACACAACCTCTATGTTAGAAGTCTCACATCGATTGGGCTGTGATTGATTGAAGTGAATATATAATAAATGAACTATTCCCTCTTTGTCATGGGTCTTTTAATGGGAGGTCTACATGAGAATAGAGAGTCTTCTGATGTTGTATCTGAAAGTGAATAAATATTAAAAAAAACCATAAATTAATATTCATCGCCTCTAAGATAAATAATATATATATATATATATAGAAAATAGTAAGGTATTATGGTAGAAAATATGGTAGTGCTTATACGGGCTTGCAACTTATGAGCCATTTCTTTGACATTCTAAAATGTATGATGCCTTCAATTGGATGATTTTATATCCAATGGGAAACGACAATGAATTCATAATGAGACATTTCAAAGACACTACCATAAATCATATGAGATTTCCCAAGTATTTATTAAAGTGATACCAAAAAAACTTTACAGTTGCAACGATAATAATAATTTATAAACCCACCAACTCTTAAGTCAAAAATACAGTCAAGGTTTCTCAAGAATATGTTTCATTTCGATAAGGAAAAAATGTAAAAAAAATGGTTTTAAATTGCTTGGTTTAATTTCTTTGTGGAGAATACAAGAAAAATTATATATAATTAAAACCAAATGGGAATTTATATATTTAAGAATCATTTAGCCTTTATAAATGAAGGAAAATAAGTAGAATGAATTTGAAGAAGGTTATAAGAATAATTTATTGACTTTAGTTTATTTTTTCTTCACCTCTTTCCTTTTAAGGAAAAGAAATGCATGTTTTACCTTTTAAGTGCATTTTAGAATATAAATTTTATCACTAGGAATTAAATATGACTTGTAACTACTAATTAATTTGTTTAGTATAGAGTCTCAACCAGTAAACATAAAGCAAAAACACAAACTATGAATATTTTTCGTATACTTCTTAATTATAAAATAAGTTTTTATTGTTGAATCATTTTACGCAAAAATTTGTCTTGTTTTGATGAAATATGTATTCTTAATAAATACAATAAAAATTTCTCAAAACTTTACATATGTTTTAGGATCCATACTCACGCATGGTGTGAAACAAGTTAAATAGAGTTAACATACAACTTAAAAAAAAGCAAATGGGAATAAATTACAAAAAAGATGGTGTGAGACCAAACTACGTCTGAGATATTGTCTCAAATTAGTGAATTGTAATATATTTTGTGTGATATTTTTTCAAGAATATACAATCAAATATATAAGGATGGTTTCTATATCTTTCTCAATCATAATTACAATCAAACTAGGAAGGAAATAAATAAATAAAAATCACAAACAATATGGAAAAGAACCATGTTTTGAAAAATATAACACAAAAAACTATGCTCACTCCAGATTAGTGCGTAGATATCGCGCATGTCTGAAACTGCGCAAAAAGATGAGTATGCTTTTTTTTTTTTTTTTTTTTTTTTTTTTCGATAGAATTCTTTAGTGAGGATCTTGCATTAATTGATCTTGTTTTAATCTTAGGCAACTCCATAATCTTTACATCTAGCTTGTCATTGATGAAAAAATCTATCCACTTTTAAATGTTTTGTCTGATCGTATTTATCTTGGATTATAAGCAATATCCTGCGCTCTATAGTGTCATAGAACAATTGAATTGGTTGACCAAATAGGTAATTCCAAATCCTATAAGAAGTCTTAGCCATAATGTCTCATAAAGTCTAGTGTCATACTTCTAAATTCCATTTCTACACTTGGGCAAGCAACGATATTTGTTTTTACTTGCCATCTCTGGTTACCTCCTATGGTAAAATGTGAAGGTAGACCTCACTATAAATACCTTGCCACCTGCTGACCCAATCAACATCAATATGCATACATACTTTGAAGATAGGCATGTTTGGTGAACATGATACCTTTTCCAGATGCACATTTTAAATACCTCAAAATGCGAATGATTGCATTCATATGTTGTTCTCCATGATGATCGTATATTGACTCACAACACTTAGATCTGGTCTTGTATAAGCTAAATACAACAATCTCCCCACAAGTCATTGATATCTTCCTTTATCAATTGGTATTTGATTAGGTCCAACCCATAATTTCATACCTCCTATTTGTGTATCGACAGATTGACATCATGACATTTCAGTTTATTGTAATAGATCTAATGCATATTTTCTTTGAGATAGAAAAATTCTCTAACTTGACTGAGAAACTTCAACCCTAAGGAAATATTTTAGAGAACCTAGATCCTTCATTTCAAACTCTTTAGACAAATAATTCTATAAAGTCTTCTTTCTCTTAGATCATTTTTGATAGCCACCACGTCGTCAGCATATCACGATGAGTGTTGTAATCTTCTGTGGCCTTCTTTAGGAACAAAGGATGATCACGAATTGTTGTGGCTGATAACCAAAGGATCTCATTGACTCTATGAACTTGCAAACCATGCTCTTGAGGATTTCTTCAACCCGTATAACATGTCACACACCTTTTGACTTTACTTTTCCTAACCACGAAGCATCACAGTGGAAAATGCATATATACTTCTTCGGTGCTTCGCCGTGTAGAAAAACGATACACATCAAATTGTTTCAATGGCCAATCTAAGTTTATAGCTAAAGATAATAATATTCGAACCATTCGTAAACATCTCTATGTAGTCAATCCCATAAGTTTGAGTGTACCATTTTACTACAAGTCTTACTTTAGATCGTTCAATACTACCATATGTCTTGTACTTCACAATATAGATTCAACGACACCTAACTAGCTTCTTTCTAGGTGGGCAATTAGCAAGTTCCTATGTTTCTTTTTTCTTTTCTTTTTTTCTTTTTTTTTTTTTTGTAATGATTTCATCTCTTCATTCATAGTACTTTTCATCTTGATTAGCTAAGGCCGTGTCTTATTTGTTAGGAATAACTCTGAGTAGATAATTGATTTACAAATGACTTATTTGATTCATAAAAAAGATGGTTAGACACATAGTTGCTCATGGGATATCTAACTTTGCTAGATAATTCAAGTTCATATGTGGTTTTAGGGATACTTCTATTATGACAATGTGGTAAACATTTCATGGATGACTCAAGTAATAAATTAAGAACACCCTCACTAGACGACGATTGGTGTGGTATGTCAGATGGTGATGATTGTAACTTAACGAATTATATCACAGTAGTTTATTACGTGTTTGAATTTATGAAAGTTAAAATTTCGTTTTCGGAAATTTAAGTGTGAAAAGGGATATAACTGGGATTTTGAAGAAGTAAAGGTGAAAATGTTTATTTGACATTAAGGACTCAAAGGTCATAACACAAGAATATGATATGTTATTGTAGGAAATATGATAAGATGAATTGCAAATAGAAGGAAGTGGGAGGACTAAAATGAAAAAGGGAGAAATGGAGGGCCAAATCCCATAAGCCAAACATGGCCTTCTAAGAAAGAAAGAAATATCCCATTTTTGGCTTTGGAGTCTTTAGGAACTACGGTTTGGAAGAGAACCAAATTGTGGTTGCTTTTCTCCTTTGTCTTGATACCACTTGTTCTTGTAAGGAAGAGAAGTGAAGAAAAGGAAAGCTAGTTGAAGTTTCAAGAGAATCAAGGTATAGATATTATAAGTATGGAACTTTAGTATGGAAACTATCACAAATCCCTCTTTGTCTAAGTTTGTATAGGAAAAATCCTAATAAAAGTGTTTTGGTTAGTTTGAGTTAAAGTTGTTTTGATATGTATTTGTTTTGGTTGGAAATTTCTAGTGAAAAAGGGCAAAAAGCCCCATTTCTACACCTGCCCGACAGTCTTCGCCTAGGCGAAGAGAGCTTCACCTAAGCGAAGGTCTCTATGCTCGCGGCGGGCAAGACCATAAGTCATATCTTGATCCGCCTAGGCGTAGCAATGCTTGCTAGTGAACCTCAGCTTAGGCGTAGCATTGCTTCCTTAGAGGCATACACATAAAATCCTGATTCTGTTTCTCTTAGTTAATTATGATATTAAGTTGGATTAATAGGGACCTAATAGAAAGTGAATGAAAGGGGTTAGATACCAGTATAATAGATATATGAAAAATGCTCTGTACCTCGCTGATTAGTGCTCAAAAGTCTTTACTTTGAACCTTTGTTTATTTAGGTTTGAGCACTTTTGTGTACTAATCGGCGTAATTAACCCAATTTGCACATTAAGGTCCACCGCTATTCTGCGTCGCATTTTGTGGCTAATTTTGTAGTTTTTGCAAGCTATTTATGCGAGGTGTTGAGTCTATCCAGAAGCACGAAGAATTAGTCAATAGTGTGGGGATGAGGCAGAGAAGGAAGAAGAAAATCTGAGGAAATTGGGCACTTGCGGTCATTCTGCTTGACCTTTGTTCATGCATCCTGGCGGTACTATTCACATCCAGTACCCGCCCTTTGTTCACACAGCACGCTTGAGATTTTTGTTACAATTTTTGTTTCTTCCCATATTATCCCTTGTAATAGCTTTTGGTTTTGGTTTCTTTTGTAATTTCCCTTGGCTCTGAGCGTATATAAGCCTCAGTCAAGCCACAGCAATTATCAATCCGCCGCCAATAAATTTTTTAGCGGAGAAGCTTTCGGCTCTCAGCCTTACCGCCCCATTTTCTCTCCTTGTCTTTCATTTTCTTTCAACTTTCTGGGCAGCCAAACACCCTCCGAGGATGACAACTTGGAGGATGAGCGCTAAACCTTTTTCCTTAAGTGGAAACTGCAGACGGAAGAGATCGAAGGCAGAGGTTTTCCCATCTTTAACGGTATTCTCTACCATTTATGGTTTCAGTCAAACGTAGGCTTTAATCCCTTCGGATTGCTTTGAATGATCAGTATTTGATAAGATTTTGGGTTCATTGGATGCTTATTGCTAGATCCATTGACATCTGTTAGTTATCATCTATGGGTTAGTGGCCGATTCAAGGGGTATTTTATTTTCTCCGAATTTTAGGTTTGATCCCTTCGGTTCCCTTGTAAATGACGATGCCCAGTAGCTTTAGGGTTCATTGTATGCGCTTATTATTTAGATACAATGACATTCGTGTTAACATTTATTAGCATTTGTTGGAAAGTGAGTCGAAGGTGATGTTATTCCTTTGTCGAGACCATCAATGAAGTCACCAATTTTCAAAGATAATAATTTAGGGTCAGTTTTACGGGTTAAATGAGAAGAAACTAGGTTTGGGATATGACTATAGGTCATCCTCCCCAAAGCGAGGAAATGACCTTGGTGAACCTCAGTTGCCCCAGGACCCCAACCCCAGTGACCTAACACTACAAGGAATTCTATTTTACATTTTTTTTTTACTTATTGTATTTTCAATCTGCAAATCACCAACTCCCCTGTTTTTACCAACACACAATCCAAATTAGATTCCATTTTGGCCTTCACTTTGTAAATCGTAATGCGAAGAAAACCCATCCGCATGTTCGACCACAGAGCCCTTTATGCGTAGTAGCTTTCCTACGACAGTAGGATTTAGGATATAAATTTTATTGATTCCAATACACCTACTTTGCATGCGAATCACTCGCCGCCTCAGCGATCCTGTCGTTAGGCAGACATTATTTCTTGCCCCTTATTTGCTAATGTGTTTAAGAACAATATAACAAGTTTAGTAATACATATAATTTTATGCGCTTAGGCGAGTGTCGAATGAATAGAGCTCTAATCAGTGCTCGGCACTCTGGTAGTGCTCGGCACTTCTGTGCGTAGGTAGGCACGTCTCTAATTAGTGCTTGGCACTCTACGTTCGGTCTTTACGGCACTCTGCTAGTGTTCAGGCACTTCGGTGGAGTGGGCAAGCACGTCTTTGTTAAAGTGCTTTGACACTCCTATAGTGCCCACGACACTTACGTACATGGGCGAAACACGTCCTATTGATCTTGTGTGTACCTTGGTGCCCTGTTGTGTTATGGCCTTATCATTCATAGTTCTTAGATTACATCTGATGAAATACTTATATGTTATTAATATCTAAATAATATGACATATGGAAATGGTGCTAAAATCATAAGTATTCGGTTCATTCTATAGTGTATCTCTGGTACCCTCTGTACAAGATTTCCCTGTCTACACTCCCTCTGAGAGATGAGTCGATATATGGCTTGAATATGTATACTATAATTGAAGCACCCTTGTTGTGGTCATATATATAACTCACAATTTTCCCATTTAAGATATAAAGAGCAGCGGGTATTTAAATCCGTGTAGGTACTAGAGAAGACATCTGAGGCATTCCACAATCGCCATGGCCAACACAACAATAGGAGTCCACCATATGTAGGTTTTGACTTTGTTTTGAAATGTAAATGAAATATTTTGGTAATAGTGTTGTCTGGTAAATGGGACTCATGAATATATCTGAGACATTTCGCCTTACATATGGTGGTAGTTTTACAAGTTATATTATGATATTTGGATTTATATATTGAAATGGGCACTAATGTGGAAAATTGGTAAAGGGTCTCGGTCTTTGTGTGATCGTCCGGCAGGGGGTTGGGGTGTTACAGTAATGGATCAGTTTAACTATTTCTTTCTTCTTCTATCACTTCTTCAGCTTATGAACAGTTAATGCTACTTAGTTCCGATGTTGCACCACTTATATCCAATGCATTTTCTTCTTGGTTCAACAGTCCAGATTCAACCTTTATGGAGATGTGATAATCATAATCAAGAGGTTGAATTTCATGACGGTACTCTCCCTGAAGTTCAAAGTCGGATGAAAAATGCATCAAATCTTCATGAAACTCCACATCCATTGTAATGAACATGCGTCGAGTTAGGGGTGGTAACATCGGTATCCTTTTTGGTGCAATGCATAACCAACAAACACACATCGCAGTGCCTAGGAAGTTAACTTGTTGCGTTGGTGTTTATGTAGGTGCACAAAGGCCACACAACCAAAAATATGAGGAGGTAGATTCAGGACATTTAGGGAAATTCACAGCATCGATCCAAGGCTTGAAGAGGTGTTTGGATATCAAGCGATCTAGAAGGTACCCAGATTAACTAGAGTATGTGGCAATGTAATTGCTTCTCCCAAATGAATATTTACATTTGTCTTGCTATTAAGGAAGTTGAACAACCTCTATGATGGCAATTTTCTTTGGCGGCTTTCAGATTTCTTTGGGTGTCTTTAGAACACGTAGTCTGATGAATGATGTCATGTCCTTCAAGATACTTTTGAAGATTAGAACTTTGATATTCTCCACCATTGTCGCTCCGTAGAACCCGAAGCTTTGTATTGCATTGAGTTTTAATCATTTTATGAAAATTTTGAAAAAACAAGTTTACTTCATCCTTGGTCTTCATCAGGTATAATCATGTCATTATGGGACAATCATCAATAAAAGTAAAAAACCAACGTAATCCACTCAAAGTTGGAACTTTTAATGGACCCCAAACATCATAATGTATCACCATAAAAGGAAGTGGACTTTTATTAATACTTAATGGAAATGAAGTACAATGACTTTCTAGTTCACAAATATCACATTGAAGACTAGGCCAAAAAATTACAATACAAGATAAGACTACAGTGATTTGCGAGACAGACAAAAGGTTATATTTAAGGATGAAACAACTAAAACATAGTCTAAGTTCAAATATCGGTAAGGGTTAAGGATCCTTCCCCAATGACCGGGGTCGTATTACCATTAATAGTGGAAATAAATTTTTGTGAAGACTGTTTAAGGGATGAGATCTGTCTATAATCAAAGTGTAATAGTTTGTAGCACCAAAATCAATTATCCATGTATTATTAATAATAGATGCGAAATATGTAAAAACTTTACCGGCCACAGTCTAGCGTGCCACCAATGCGAGCTTTCATTAACATTATCTTCTATTTTATTTCAAAAATATAATTTGCAATCAGGCGTTCTTAGAGAATCCTTCTTCTACTACTCACGATTATGATCCCACCATTCTGGATATCCTACAAGTTCAAAGCAACGACTCTTATGCATTAATGTTATTTGCAATGAGTGCATTTTTAATGTAGACTTATCGATAATAGAGGCTGCAGTAGGATGATTAGTCTTTTGATCGATCTTGCCAATTTAATTTGATTGTTGTCAAAGCTACTATAGATGAGGTATGCATGGTATCACTTCTCCTTTCATAGTAGCATGACGTAATGCTTCTCATCGGACTAGTGCATAACATTCTTCCAAATAAAAAACCGGATCTTTGTGTAGAATTTCTCCTCGAACTTACTCGAAGCCTCCATCAAATCTAGCGAGAAAGATGTGCACCTATTGTCGTTCAGTTGATTTCCAGTATGTTGTAATATCACTAGGGTCTTTCATGACGTGTATCTCGATGATCGGCTCATGAAAAATCTCTGTCGATTCTCCATCAAAATTAGAAAGAGGCTTGCCACTTTGTTTAACAGTAAACTCTTGATTCAAAGTGAAAACATGTAATTCATCACTTAATCATAAAGGCCTTTGATAATGCGCTCCAAATTCTTGAGCAGTGGGTAGGCATAAATAACACTTCATAGCCAGCTCATGGAAATTAATAGCCATCTCTTCACCTTTTTTATTTTCAACATACCATTTTTCGTAGTCATCCTATGATTCTTTTGGTTGTTTCATTTTACCACAAATGTAGGAAAGTTTTTCCCGTTTGACAATATGCATCTCCACAAATTGTGACCAAACATCATAGTTTGATTCAGTCAAAATAATCCCTAGATTAAAAACACTTTCTGGTTGAACTAAAACAATATTTTTTTCACTTATCTTGTTAGAAAGTGAAATTGATCACCGGATCTCAGCATGAACTTGAAGCATAAAGTATTAATACTAATATCTAGTGAAGGATATTACCAAGATTTTTGATGATTTTGTTCTCCAATGAAATGAATCAGTAGAAAGAAAAAATCAAATGGTTGATACCTTGAAGACGAAAAAAGACGATAGAACACTTGAGTTCCTTGTTAGAATTCTTACAGGAAATGTCTTTTCAAAGTGGCAGGAAGTGGTGTTCTTCCTGGGAATGGTGGTAGCCTTCAAAGTTAATAAGAAAAAATCCCCAAATTTTTTTTTGCTTTCTCGTTCATAAAGCTTTGGAAAGAGAAGGAACAAGACCCACATGCACATGCTTTGTCTCCGATGTGGACACAAAGACTTTCACCTTCAAACAGGTCGAGGGGCTAAAAAACAGGTTTGAGATGGCTTTGATACCATACTCAAATTGGTGAACTGTAATTTTTTTTTATTGATATTTTTTCTTAAGAATATACAATCAAATTTATAGGGAATTCTTTCTATATCATTCTCAATCATAGTTACAATCAAACTAAGAAAGGAAATAAAAAATCACAAAGAATATAGAAAGAACCATGTTTGAAAAAAAGCTTTATATAAAAAACTTCGACAGTTGAATGATCGATTAAAAGGCTCAGCTTGTAGGATTTGAGTTTAATATGAATATCGTGTCTTTTCAGTAATGAGAGAAACGAAATTAAATGGAGTTTGAATAATGTAAAGAATTAATTTATTAGGTTTAAACCTATTTTTCTCAAATTTTATTTCATTAAGCTTTTGGAGTCCAGAAAGTAGTAGATAAAGAAAATAGAAAGGAAAATAAAAGAGGAAAATCTGAGGAAAGAAAACTGAAGGAATAAAATAAGTTTAAAGCTGTTTATTTATTTACCTGCGGTATATAAGGATGGGAAGCTTAAAATATCACAAAATTTTGAGAATTTTGATTATATTTAATTTTTAACTATATTTGTCGTAGTAAATCCAAGCATGAAAAGTTATTTTAAGCTAGTATTTTTATAACCGCTTAATATTTTTCGGATTAGAGCAAAGCGCGTATTTTTACACTCTTCAACTTATTTTCGACTCCACCACCGCCAGTATGATATAATATCCAAAATAAACATCTAACCGTCAAGTATCTAAACATCATGATATGATTTCTCAATTAATAAATTTTTAAAAAATCCATGACTTGATGAGGATTTCACTGATTAGAGATCATTAAAGCAAGCTGCATGAGAATGATACTTTGTGTAAGTTACAAACATATAAGATAAAATGCAATTTTAAGTGTTAACTTTTTTTTTAAATACTAGGTCTTTGATTTATCATTATTCAACAATAAAAAAGTTGTTTATGTTAATAAAGCTCATAAGAATATGACACCATATAATAATATGAGTTTTCAATTTCACTTTACTATCATATTGTTTTATTATGGTTTATTTGAGCATTTAAGCATGCATCGCTTGCCTTGCACATTTAGATGCATTAGAAGTTGCACAAAATATTTAAGTATTCCTTACAAGATGATGAGTAATTCATAAATTATTTATAAACTTAGGTAATTCATTGGATATTATAATGCATTATTTTCTAATTTGAGGGATTATTTATCTTGGTTATTGTGATTGGTGTACCATTGTAAGTGCAACAGTCTCTTCTGTCATAAGTTATGCAAGACTAATGGTAAATCATGATATGACTATCAAGTACTCATTATTTCATTAACTTTGAGAAACTATTAAGCTAAAGGTTTTCATTGACTTTAACTTGTAGGGCCCTAATGTGGTAATATATTTTGTTTTTGGTTTTTTTTTAAAACTAATCATTTTTAATATAGTAAACTGTCTTACGGGACTCGAACCACTCCTCTTCCAATTTCCTGCCTTTAAATTATGAAGGTTTTAACGAATTGAGTTAGACACGTGAACCTATATTTTGTAAAAATTAACGTAAGCAACAATAAGTATTCTCGAGATAGACACCATAATATCTAATAGGCAAATAGTACTATACTCCCTTGCATTATCCTAAAAGAATTACTTGTGATTATGAAACTTATGATTGTGATATTTTATAGAAGAATTTGACATATATGCTCTTTGTAAGATAAGGTATGTTAATTGATATAATAATAAGATTATTTCAGGCCCAGAATAATAGAGGTAAGGTTTATAGTGTTAATATAACTCATGGACACTAGTACATGGAGCTCTTGCATGTTGTACTTCGAAGTCACAAACCATATTAGTTTGCTCACTCAATCTAAAATATATTATTAGGATATTGGATAAGGTGTATAAATGCTTCTGATTTATAGTCGTACGTCGATTTAGCGCTCTAGTTTTTCGATCATAAGTCTGCTCGACGTTGATGTCGTATTTCGATTCGTCTTCTTTTCGTCATGAACACATAAATAGATAAATGGACATTAAAATTCTATTAAGATGGAATGTCGCATGCATAGTTCCCGTTTGTCATTTGTGCAAGTCTATGATGGTAGGGTCATGGATGAGCTACGACATTAAAGTTGAGGGCACCTATAATTGAAAAAAAAGTCATAGATAAATTGGACGTCTGGTATAATTTAGGCGTTAAATGTAGCATTATCACTAATCGCTTCTTATTTGTAAAATGTTAAATCAACTTTAGAAGTGCGAGCAAGCATTTTCCTACCATCTTAGTGGTTCCTACTCTTAGAATTAAATTACTTTCCTATTATTGGTAGAATTCCTTTTCTTAGCATAGATTTTTTCCTTTTAGGATTCTTCTAGTAAGCCTATGCTTATATAAAACTTTGTTATTTTTAATTAATTCATTCGAATGGGCTTATAGTTTCTTTTGTTCCAAATAGGGTTTCTTGATTTGACATGGTACCAAAGTTTGGTTTCATGGAAAGAAATTTAATCTCAAATATAGCTTTTGTGGATCCAACTTTGTGGTGAGTTTATTGGGGGTTGCATGGGGGTGGCATGCTGGGGTTCAAGGTGGAGCCCCGAAATTTTGTTTTTGGAGTGATCGTACAATTTTTGGCTTGATCACACAATTGGTGTTTCAATAATTTGATCTTTAGGCGCTTTTTTGCATAGCAAATACTTGCCATTTAGTAGCCCTTATTATGTTTTCTTGATTATAGCTACTTGAAAAGACAATTACTTCAATATGTGAGTATGAGTTGGATGGAAAGAATTATTCGTATTGGAGTTATGTGATGAGAAACTTTCTTAAAGGAAAAAAATTGTGGGGATATGTTACTAGAACTAGTGTTAAACCTAAAAGTACTAATGAGAATTATGCTACTGAGTTAGATACATGGGAAGCAAACAATTCAAAAATCATTACTTGGATTATCAATTCTGTTGAGCATTCAATAGGTGAACGTTTGGCAAAATATGAGACGCAAAGGAGGTTTGGGATCATCTGCAGAGGCTATACACTCAATCAAATTTTGCAAAGCAGTATCAATTGGAGATTGACATACGTGCTCTTCAGCAAAGGAATATGAGTTTTCAGGAGTTTTATTATGCTATGACAGAGATCTTTTGGATCGAATTGGCTCTTACATAATAGAGAGAATGAATTAAGGCATGTGGTGCCTATATTGCTAGTAGAGAAGGCAAGAATTAGTTCGGTTCTTGGTGGCTCGTGATTTTAAAGGACTTAGCGGTTCAATTTTGCATCGTTCTCCACTTCCCATCTGACTCGGTTGTTAGCGAGTTGTGCTTCAAAAAGAAACCACGTCTTAAATCACATTCTAAAAGGTAATTCTTTCTGCTACGAATCCTTTTGTGTTAGCGGTACCTTCTAAATAATCTTCTAATAATAAGAATAGGACCTTATGAGGTTGCCGATGAGTACGGTTTTGTAGCGAGGTCATTACCAAGGCTCGGTGTCCTAAGTTGAAACCAAATTGGTTGCAGCAACAAACTCAATCTTAGAAGCTTGTCAACCAGACACAATCCAATGATAACATACCACCTCAAGGCTACAGACCACTATATCTTGATTCTACAACAGTAGTCATATCAGGTTCTTTCCTTGATCCTTGTACCTTGACTTAGTAATTTCAAAAGTTTCTCCCTATAATACAAGCTATGTCTGCCTCTTCTTTTGTAGGTCAGTTGACTCACAATTCTTCAAGTATGTCATCTTCTATATGGATCTTGGACTCTAGTACTACTCATCATGTCTCCAAATTCTTCTTATTTTACCTCTATGTCTCATTCTTCTTTTGTTCCAGTTATGACCGTTGATGGCACTCCTATGCCTTTAGCAGGTGTTGGTTATGTTGTTACCCCTAATCTCTCTCTCTCTAATGTTTATCATATTTTGAACCTCACATTGAATCTTGCTTATGTTGGTCAGTTGTGTGATTCTAGTAATTTAGTCACATTTTCTTCTCTATGTTGTTTTATGTAGGATTTGTAGTCTTAGAAGCTGATTGAGACAGGTCATAGGAAGGAGGGATTATATGTTTTGGATGAGTTAAAGGTCTTCTTCTCTTTGTCTCTCACAGATTCTTCTTCTTTGCCATTGTTGATTTGTCATCTTTTCGTTTGAGTCCTTCTTCAAGTTTTTATTTATGGCATTCTCGCCTTGGTCATATTTCATTTTCTCGTTTGAAATTTTTATTATCCATAGGGGCTTTAAGAAAGTTACAAACTCACGGTGTTTCTGATTGTAGTGGATGTAAACTAGCAAAATTTTCTGCTTTACCTTTTAATCGAAGTGTTTCTGTCTCTTCTTCTCTATTTGATCTTATTCATTCTGATGTATGTGGGCCTTCTCCTGTTCCTACTAAAGGAGGGTCTCGATATTATGTTTCTTTTATTGATGATCATACCATGTTAGGTTTATTTGATGGCTGTCGTTTTAAATTCTTTGAGATATACAAAGTCTTTCATGCTCTTGTAAAAACTCAACATTCCATAGTTATTAAATATTTAAAGTGTGATTTGGGCAGGGAGTACACTTCTAATAAATTTCTTGAGTTTCTTGCCTTAGATGGAACAAGACAACAAATTCATGTACAGATACTCCTAAGCAAAATGGTGTTGTTGATAAAAACAGGCATATTGTTGAGAAGCTGCTCAATCTGCCATTGTCGGCTTTTTTGTTCTAGTGAATTTTGGGGAGAAGCTATTCTTATTGCTGTAACTTTGATTAATATTATTCCTTCCTCTCATATTTCAGGTATTTCTCCTTTTGAGAAATTATACAAGTATGTCCCAGATTATTCTTTCTTTAGAGTCTTTGGTTGTACTTACTTCGTTCTTAAACCTCATGTAGAACATAGCAAGTTGTTCTCTTGATATATTATTTCTGTCTTTCTTCGTTATAATGAAGGTCAAAAGGGGTATAGGTGTTTTAATCCAACTACTCAAAAACTTTGTGTCTCGTCATGTTGTTTTTCTTGAACATATAACTTTCTTTTCTATTCCATCTTCTATTCATGACTTTACTAGATTTGATCTTATTCATATTGATCCTTTTTCTAAGGATTATAACTTTCATCTCAGGTTCCTAGTACTTTAGATACCTCTTCTCATGTTCTTCCTCTGTTTCTTTTTCATCATACTCAACGTGTTCTTACTAATAGTTTTGTAGGTACATACACTTTGCTCTCTAGGACAACTGAAGCTTTCTCTTCTCCTATGGTCCCTTAAGCTCCGTCTGAGATGTAGATCCACCTGGACGTCGATCCACATGCGTTTGTAAGTCCATAAAATCACCAGATTTTGTCTATTCTTGTTATTCTTCATCTTTTACTTCATTTTTAGCTTCTATTCACTGTTTTTCTAAGCCTTCTTCACATAAAGGCAATTCTTAATCATGTTGGCAACAAGCTATGGATGAGGAACTTTACTTTGCATAAGACAAGTGCCAGGATTTGGTTCCTCTACCTTTTAGTAAGAGTGTTTTTGGTTGTCAGTAGGTGTATAAGATTAAGACTAATTCTGATGGATCTATTGATCGATTTAAAGCTAGGTCGCAAAAGGATGTTCACAACAATAAAGTATGGATTATGAGGAGACTTTTGCTCCCGTTGCGAAAATGACTACAATTTGTACTCTTATTGCAGTAGCTTCAGTTCGACAATGGTGTATCTCTCAACTTTATATTAAAAATGCCTTCTTAAATGGCGGTCTTCAAAAAGAAGTTTATATGGAGCCCCCTCCTGGCGTTTCTCATGATTTTGGACATGTTTGCAAACTCAGGAAGGCATTATATGGCCTAAAACAAGCACCTCGTGCTTGGTTTAAGAAATTTTCTATTGTGATAAATGCTTAGATTTCTTTCTTGTAGTTATGATTACGCTCTCTTTGTTATTGGTCGTATCATTCTTTCTTTATATATTATTCGCATGATTATTATTAGTGATGATGTTGATGGTATTTTTAGTTTTGAAGCAGTTAGCTAAAGAATTTGAAATGAATGATCACAGGTCCTCTGATGTTCTTAGGTATTGAGGTAGCTACTCACCTAGGATATCTTATTTCTCAGTCAAAATATATTGCATAAATTCTTGAGCGGACTAGACTTACTAATAATAAGACTATTGATACTCTCGAGGTTAATGCAAAGTATTCCTCTTCTAATGGTGTGCCTTTATCATATCCTACAATATACCGTACTATTGTTGGGAGCTTGGTATATCTTACTATTACCCGTCCTGATATTGTTTATGTACTGTTCATGTTGTTAGTCAATTTATTGCTTCTCCACTACAGTTCATTGGGGCGATTGTTCTTCGTATTTTAAATTTATCTTCGAGTCTGGAGTCTTTAGAGTCTTCTACTTTCATCTACCTCCTCTTTTGAGCTACGTGCATACTCTGATGCGCGATTATGAGTGACCCCGCGTAATAAATTGATGCTGTTTTGTGTCTTTGATGATTATTGTTGGAAGTAAAAATAATCTATTGTTTCTCTATCTTCAACTAAAGCGAAATATTGAGCTGTGACATCTACTACCAAAGAGATTGTTTGGTTACATTGGTTACTTGCAGATATCGAGTGTTCGTTCATTACTCCTATGTATTGTGACAACAAAGTCTTTGTCGGATTACTTTCGCCTTAGGTCTTTAATGAGCGAGCAATGCGTTAGAAATTGATTGTCACCTTACAATCATCATTTAAGCGTATATATCAACTTTGTCTTTTGATTCTTAACCGTTGCGGCTTGCGAGATTTCTTTACCAAGTCGCATTTTTTTTTCCGTTTCGTTTTCTAGTTGAAAACTCTCGATGCTTATAACGGGGATGTTAAATTAAATTACTTCCTATTGGTAGGATTCCTTTTTCTTAGCACTTTAGATTTTGTTTTCTTTTAGATTCTTCTGTAAACATGCTTATATAAAGACTTTGTTATGTATTTTAATTAATTCATTGGAATAAGACTTTCAGTTTTTTTCTTGTTCCCCAATTGAGGTTTCCTAATTTCAACACCTACATTATGACCTCATAGTCTTGGCTTAATCTTTCCAGAGACATTTGGTGTTTTTTACATATTTGAATAAAGACGTTTCATTAAAGTATAAATTGTTAGAGGAACATAAATTCTTTTTTCTGGATTAGTTAATTAATTAATTGAAGCTCTAAACAATTAATTCATTATAATTCCAACATGTTTGATTAATTTAATAGAGAAAGAATATCTTAGAAAAGAAGTTCACATTTCTCCATTGTCAAGATCCAAGGCAAAAGATCCTTGGATCTTTGAGATTATTATATATATAGCAACTAGAAAATAGATTTGGGAACATCCAAATTCGAATTGTCTATTCTCCTCGTTTTTCACTCTAAAATAATGTTTACAGATAATAAATAAAACAAATCTAAATATATGTCTCGATCAAACATTAACATATGATAGATCAAGTAATGACCTAGACAATCTATTAATACATTCAATCCATTAACTTCCTTGAAAGCACGACCTTTAATCCTTTTCATTTTCCTTTTTCATTTTTATAGTAAATTATATTTTTTTTTACAACTACTCCTTCCGATTACGTTGTAGTAAATTATCGTATGAAGCTGAGCCACGAAAACACCATAGTAAGCGTATGCAACGTTTTGGCATTCGAGCGCACGTTTAACCATTGAAATTTCGCATGATGGATTAAAATATTGTATTAACTTTTCTGCTTGAGTCGAGATCTTTAGGTTCGTGTGAAATTGATTGATATGGTCGTCAGTCAATCGTATTCGTGATATCTTCTGATTTGAAATCTTAGGAGTAGCATTTGACCCAAAAAAGTTTAAGCCGAATTGAGCGTATAATGAAACGTGAGGGCGTTTGTGTATCTTACCCTTTGTAATGTTTGAAATGTGATTTTTAGGATTGTTGGATTTAATAATGGTGCGTAATCTTGAAGCTTCCAAAAAAACACATTAATGCTGGATTATGTGGGATAAGGTACCTGAATATGTGGGAGTTTTCTTCGTATGTCTTTATTTTGTTCTTAAAAACTTTCGATTCAGAGATCAGCAACGTTGGTCATGGCTGATCGTATCGATGGCATTAGAGAATGTCAGCGTATGGAAAAATATCGTTCGAAACCACATCAAACACTCCACATGTTGAGTTTAACTTCTTTTAATGCGCCGAACAAGAATAACTATGAAAGTAAACACAGGCATTAAGTAAAAACATTAAACATACGTCACATTAGAACCAAAATAGAAAAAATAAAAATTGAGACAATGATTATATAATTAATTCTTGAAATCTTTTGGATACATGTTTGTTCAAAAAGTAAGGAGAATCAAATAAGAGTGAGGAGGTACACAAGAAGAAGAGCCGAAAAACAAGAGTCCAAAGACAATGGATATGGACGGATCTTGGGCGCATGGGCAAGATGGGGAGCTTATTTAATTTGCTCATATGAAACTGACGTCCCCTCTTTTCCCAAACAAGATGGGGTTGTCGTCCGCGTGGCCTGTGGAAGAGGGACTCGTGTGGTGGGCCCCCACCCTCCCTCTCTCTGTCACCGTCTTGACGTCCTCCTCCACCACGCTTTCCATGATTTATACTTATCACGTTATTTCAACGTCTTCGGACATCACACGTGTGGCCTCTCTCTGTTCCATTTATTACTATTGTCCCAAAATAATATCTTTTTAGAAAAAATAATAATAATAATAATTTCTACAGTGATGTATATTTTTGAAAATAATGTTTAAATTTAGTAGGAACAGTGGTGGATCTAGAAAATAAGTTGAGGGGTTGAAATCTTCCAGGTCGTGTTTTGGTTTTAAAAAGTATTTAAGAAGAAAAAATATAATAAAGACCAATGGTTTATTCATATTTAGATTTGTGAGATAAAAAATTTAAGTGTTAATAGGCTTTATTTAATGGTTGGGGTTAGGTGAGGTATAGGGAAGGCAGCATTGTAATTTGAAATGAATAGATATGAAAAATATTAGTTTTGATTAAAAATGTTAAGGGAAATAATTTTTTTATTTAATTATAAATTTTAAAAAAATCATATATAAATAAATTTAATTGAAATTTTAATATATTTTAAAGTATTTAATATTTATATTGATGATTTTAAACAAATAAAATTGAATTGAAAAATAAAAATATTTTATGAAATTTTATTTTATTTTATTTTTTCCTTTGATTTTTCCTCAAATTTTTTAAGACTCAATCAAATATAAATAAAATTGATTTAAAACTTATAAATTCTGAACTAGAAATTAGAGTTGTGGGGCATTTTAACTTAATGACATAAGATTTATGGGATTTGAGAGGACATATTTTCCTTCCCAAGTCGGATTCCCCTTAAAAACAAAGAAAAAAATTTTTGAAAAAAAAAATTTTGAGAGGACATTGCTACCCCCTCGGTCTTACTACGTCCTCTCTTGCGTATATCTTTGTCACATCATTAAAATTATAGTTGATAATTAAAAAAAAAATTTGAGAAATCTCATAGAACACAATATACAATAAAATTATAACCTATCATTATATTTTAAGATGAAATGTTGATGTAACGACACTTCCTTTTTAATATATGGATAAGGATGAGTGAGAATTGAAGTGAATTGAAGCTGGACCATTCAAATAACTATATACATATATACAATGTTTTAAAAATTTGATCAAATCGAGTGGTTTAATCGGTCAAATCATTGATTTGTTACCTTTCTAATCTCAATTTATTCCGATTCGATCGTGATTTGACTATCAATTTGGCCTCTAAACCGTTAATCAAACTTATTATTGATATTAGATTGATTTTAAACGTTGCATATATCTGATTAAATTGCGATATTGTTACTAAATATAAGTATAATATTTGTCTCTTAAACTCTAACATATTTTCTCTGAGCTTTTTCTAGTACTTATACTTTTTTTAAGCAGTGAGAGGTTATTTTTATCGTTTTTGCGAAATCGGCGTTTATGCTAACACATCTTTTTTACCCGATAAATGGTTCTTGCGCGGTCTAGGTTTTATAATGTTTTTCGCGATTTAGTCGTCGGCATCACAGCGTATGATTTGTGGAGTCGATGCCCCGTGCGGCGTGTGGTTGTCGTTGTCTTTGTAATAATGAATGGTTTGTGGTCGTCAATACAACCTTATGGTTTTCGTCGTTGTGGTGTAATGTTTATTTGTGTTTTGGCGATTCGAACGAGCCAGAAAGCGTATTAGTCAACGATAAATCGAATCGATGGTCGTCGATTATCTTTCTGGCCCAGAGTCGAAGAGTATTATAGTCACAATAATAATATCAAATGTGTAGACTCAATTATCAAATGTATAAGTTTTGAGTCGTTTCGTTATACTATTAACCTAAATGTTATTTTATTCTTATGATTTTTAAAGATTTTGATTTTATGTCTATGAATATATTACTAGTTAGAATCAATGAAATTATTTTACTTTTCAAAAAAAATATATAATCATAATGTGGTAGATTATCCAAATAATGTTGGTGGACCACCATTAATTTCTTATCCTAAATTCATTGTCATCAAATCTCAAAGGGACGTTTTTGCAGTCAAACCTAAACATCAAGACACCACGAGTGTATTGTCTATTGCTTAACTACCAAAGACTAAATTGGATTGTGATGTAACAAGGACCTAGGCCCTACTATTTCTCAATCTCTTTCATGTTATAAACTCATATTATACTTTCTTTTTCTATTTTTTCTTTTAAAAAATATTCAAATATAAATTTAAAGTTTGTGGGTAACGTTAATTTTTCAAGAAAATTATTAATTCGTTATGAGCCCCATTGAAGTCTAGTCGGATATAAGTTAATCAAAGACCCATTTCACTACTACAATTTATATATTTATATTTCTCATTTGTTTCTCGTCTTTATAATAGATATGAATCAAATTGTCAGTTTATCAAAAAATAATTTTTTTTGACAACCATTGGTGTCTTGTCTGCACCATGGGGTAATTGCCCTATGGATATATGTTGGGGCCGTCAATGGGTGTTCGAACCAACTTGCCCTAAAGAAACTTGAATTGGTTATCATTGAAAAGCAAACTGATGGTCGGACCCGTTGAAACAAAGGGTAAATTTGAAATTTTTTCTTTTAAGGGGGCCCTTTGCCCCATGGATGTATATATGCCAGCTCCACCAATGGGTGCCTAGACCAACTTGCCATAAAGGGATTCGAATCTATTATCATTGGAGAACAAACCCGTGATCTGATCAACTGAGCTACTTGTGAGTGTTCCAGAGCTAACAAAAGAATTGAGCATGTTATGATCAATGACATAATAATGAAATACAAAAACAAAGAAAAACATTAGATTTATAAGAAAAAAACCACCGACAAAAAAACAAATTTCACTATGAATCTGATAATGATTATAGAGTATAATAGAATAGAGAATAAATCCTAAAATATTGATATTACTGAAAATGCTCAGGAGTGAAATCCATTACTGCAAGCATGTCGCATTTTTTCTTACCGATTTTAACTTTGCGAAAGTCGCATAGTAGGACCTTCGGTTGCGACATAAGCTTGAAACCAAATTCGAACTATAAATCAACAGAGCATATATAGGTGGAACCCACTAAAAAAGAAGCAATTTGTAATGCATATATTGGATCATTCCAAACCGAGCTTAAAGATATATATAATGGCTAATAAATTGTGGTATGTGAAGATGTAGGGGGCAAAAATGGAAAAAGCGACTGTGATATTATTATTCATGCATTAGTTTGAACATTACTTTTATTTTTAAATTATTTTAATATATTCAAAATAAAATTAAAAATTAAAAAAAAAAACCTAAATCCGTCCAAAGCTGGAGAACCAGACCAAGCATGAGCTGGAGATTAGGTTAGAAGGGGCCCAACTGGTCGGAGAAGGACTCGTGTGGGAGCCAAACCCATGATGAATTGGCTGGCCTTGTTTGAAAGGGAATCCATACGCTAGCCACACATTCAAGAACAGCTCATAGGGGAAAATTGTGTTTTCATGTACCATTCAAAATTAATTTGAAAATCAAAATTCAGGAAAATTAACTTAATTAACTTCTACTCATTTGAAATTTATTTTATTTTTTTTGTAAATAAAAATTTTATTTCTAAATATTAGCCAGTGTTTTAAAGACGGTTGTCAAACCGATTGGATCGTCGATCGATAATCTTTTGATCACCGATTTGTCCCGATTCGTCGTAGTTTGATAATCGATTCGGCCTCAAATTGTGAAGCCGGTAAGCTTTTCGAGTTCGATCGTAGATTCGATTTTTAAAAGCGTTGATATTCATGTCGACCTTACTACTAAACTTTTGGTATTATCATAGTTAGGGGTGGATCTAATTAGTGCCTTACAAGGATAAGTCTGCTGTTGAATTTTTTATTTTAAATTTCAGCTATAGTTTAATCGGCCAAGTCTTGAAACGGTTACATTGAAATGTGTAAAATATTAAACACGTTAAAAATAAAGCCAGCGTTGTGAATTTTATAAAACTTATTTTGCTTAATCTTGTCCTTGCTGAAATTGAATCCTAGTTCCACTGTTAATATTAAGTGAACCTTGAGTTATATCTTTAATAAAGGATATTTTAGTAATCTCACTTGCAAAAAAACTAAGACTCTGTTTTGAACCCGAAGTATTATAAAAAGAAAAAAATATTAAGAAAAATAATTTTCTCATGTTTGATTTCGTAGAAAATATAAAAGAAAATAAAATATAATAAAATTCTTGAATTTTATATATTTGTAAATATCTTAACTCTTATCTGATAAAGAAAAGCAAAATAAATTCGAGTTTGTATAAGCAATATAAAAATTAATTTATCGAGTTTAAATTTATTTTTAACTCCCTTAACTTCTTTTTTTACATTTTAACTAACTGCAAGCTTTTGAACTTTCTAAACAGTACTAGTAAAGTGTTTTTGAATGACTAGTTATTAAGCCAATTTCATCGACCAAAAGGTTTGGCACCTCGATGTCTGACTCTTCACCTACCAAGAACTATAATATCTTTCAAGGGTTGAATTGTTCGCCCATTAAAGCGATACATGAGCTGGATTTAGAATATCGTGAGACAGTTTAGTCCATATCTAATGGGAGTGTTAGAGCATTGAGAGGACTTTTCTCTAGTACGAGAGGACCAGGAAGGACGCACCTATGATGTTACAGTTATCGTGCCCACGATAAACACTGGGTAGCCAAGTACGGAGCAAATAAATACCGAAAGCATCCAATTAGGGATACCAATTTTCTAATTATTTTCAAATGGGTACACCAAATCACACTTTTTCTGGCTCATAATAATGTGGTGTCATAAATCAACTAGGGCTGTGGCTGTGGACCTGGTAGCTGGTCCTTCAGCCAGATTGGCCTTTGGCTATTTTGTGGAGGGTCCTTCTAGGGCAACCCTCCACAATTAATACAATTATGGGATTTTTATTTTTTTTTTTTTATTTTTTTTTAAGAATTAGGGGATTTTTATTATATCCATATCCATCTTGCTAATACAGTTAGGGCCTTTTTTATACTTTTTTTTTTTTTTTTTGGAAAGAACATTGGGAGGGAGGCGCTTGTTTGTACAAGCACATAATGTCTCAATGCTTGTCAGTTAATGCACCCACATTTTATGGCTGGCCATGCTTGGAAGGTTCAGTGCATCAGCATGGTCAGTTAAATGAATCATATTAATTTCTTTGTCTTATTTAGGATTATATATTACGAAAGATTATGTCTCAATACATAAGTACTAATAATTAAGGATGTATTCGATGAATTAATTAAAATAACTTCATAGTATTACTTCAAAGTTGATAGTAACGTACAATGACAACCTTTAAAAAAAATTTGGGAGTTTTCTCTTTCAGAAAAGTGTGTTTTTGTATCATCGTTTACTGTGTGTTTGGGAGAGCTTATTTATAATTTATTTGAGTTTATTTTCTCATATAAATATTTTTAATAAAAAATTATAAGTATTTGAAAAGGGTTATAAAAATAACTTATGACCCCCTTATAAGTTCATATTAGTTTATTTCAATAAGTTTCATGAAAAAATTTATCAAAACAAGCTTAAAAAACTATAGACTAAAATTGATCATTTAATTACAAGCTGTGGGTCGCCAAGTATGTAAAAAATAGAAAAAAATTATTTAAAAAATATGGAAAAATAAAAATAAAATAGAAAATAGAAAATAAATTCCTAAAAATTATGTAAAAAATGAGTAAAATTTTTTAAAATTTTATGTAAAAATATACATAAACGTTTTTTAAAATATGAATCTAATAACAAATAGGTTATGAAATAAAATACTTTATAACGTAAGCTTTTCATCTAATAATTTCTTTTATAAAATAAGTGTTTAATTAAATCATTTACCTCAACAAGACCTTAAAGCCTTAGAAACTAGAGAATCTAAATTAAGGAGAAAATCATCTTAATACAAAAACAACTTCAACTTTTGTGTTAATAGGAATTTTATTCTTAAAATGTTCATAAGGGAGGTAATAACTTAGGTACTTCCTTAATAAAGCTTAGATACTATCTTATTGAGTTTTAAGTATTACTTTTAGTGATAGGCAGTTTAGGAATAAAATTGTCATTTGCACAAAAGTTGAAATATTTATAGGATGAGTAATTGTTAAATTGATTTTCCATTTTTGGATTCTGATTTTTTTTTTCTTATTATTTATGATTAAGAGCACCCACGCACACTTTTCTTAATTTTAAATCATTTTACTTCAAAAAAAATCATTTTACTTATAAAAATATAATATTATAATATTATATACAAAATAAATAGATGTCAAAAAAAATTATTTTACTTAACATATTTAATTTATTTAATAACTAAATTAAATTATTAAATTACCATAAGTAATTAAATTGACTTCTCAAACACTTACTAAATTATAAAATTAATTAGTGCTAAAATATTAATAAAAACAACTTTTTCTAAAGATGGATTTCAATGAAAAGTAAATAGAAACACGTATTCAAAGCAAATCATTGATTGGTGTGTCCAAATATCTAAACACTAGGCTTATTGAACACCTAATCTAAAGTTATCTAGTTGACTTCCCCAAATTGCTTTATCTTTTCTTATTCCTTAACATATCATTACCAATCATTACATTGTTTTAACCAAACATTTACAAAATTAATGTTTTGATATGCTGTTTGTCCACTAATTAAAAAAAATGCAATATATTCCGTACCACTATTAATTATGTTTTTAACAATTATTTGGAATTAATTGTGTAGCTACGACAGCTCATTGCCTCTAGTTACTAAAATTTTTTTAGTAAAATAAATGAAAAATGAACCAAATCCTTTGGATTGTTTGAGATATTATATTTTTTTTAGATATTATTTTTATTTCATATTATTGTTTTTTAAAATATTATTTTATTTGCTATTATACATATATTATTTTTAGGATATAAATAGATATTTTACAGTTTGTTTTAAATATTTTTATCACTTTTATCAATTTACTAAAAAAATCAAAGTTTTTGTTTTATTTTGTTATTTGAATTGAGAATTAGTTTTTAGATTGAGCGATGTTGTGCTTTGTTGATCAATCATGTGATATTCATTAATCGTATTTATATCTTCACGTCGAAAAATAGAAAGGAAAGAAAATAAAGAAGAAAAGTAAAAGGAAGAAAAATAAAATAACATAAAGATTAATAAACTATTTTATATGGTTGTTCAAATTTATTTTATATATATTTTCCGTTGTATAAAGATTAAGTAAAAATATGTAAGTTCTAATTAGTTTAATTATAGCCAACTATTTCTTTTATATTTTTCATAATAAAACTAAGATGAAAAATCCATTTTATTTATATTATGTTTGATTCCCAAAAAGTATTTTAAAAAATGATTTTAACATGTGTGTTTAATTCATCAATAAAAATAAAAATAAATGCGATTAAAACTAATAAGAAATTTATGCATTTTTAAGTTATTAATTTAACCTGTAAAATCAAAAGTTAAAACAAGTAGAAATAAATTTCAAATAGTAAATAAATATGTTTTTTAGCTTTAAACCTAATTTTTTATTTCCCTTCTTTAATTCTTTTTTCTTACTTTTTTTATTTATTTTCCTTTTCTTGTATTTTCTCTCAACTTTTTTGTGAAGCAAAACATAGCCTTGACATTTTTGTTATTTCCTAGATACTTTACAGAACAAACAAAATGTAGACTAAAGAATTTTGCCCACTAAGTATTTCTTCTGAAAGAAAAGAAACTATAAGCAAAATCATCATCAATTTAAGAATTGATTAGTTAAATGAGAAGCATTAATACTAGAATTTATATATGGATCTATCTTTTTTTCATTTTGTGAAGGAGACACAAGGAAACCTCTGAGTTCGATTAAACAAAAAATCCTGATAATCTTCAAAAACAAATTTTTAATATCTACAAAATTATGGCTGGCAAATATTTGAATCAGTATTACAAATATCTTTTAATTAAACAATATATTTTAATTTATATTATGTTATTATATTCGTTTAACTTTATAAAAATAACAATGACCATTAGGCGTTTAAGATAAGATAGTCTCCAAACATACTCGAGTTAGTAAAACAATTGAACTAGATAAACTAATTTCATTTATAATAATAATTTATAACTGCTGTCCCCATCTCCATGTTTAAAATCATTTCATATGTTTGCTTAAAAGTAATTCATTTCTCTACGTAGTAAATATTCTTCCCTATTTCAAGCATTTATATATAAATTAAAACATATTTAAAAAATACAGTCTTTTAATCAAATGAGGCCAAAAAATGATATAAGAATCCAAGAATATTGCTTAAAAAAAACCCTAATTTAGCAATAAACTATATGCCTACAAAGATCAAACAATTGCCAACAGAGTGGAAGAAGTACAGGTGATTTCACTATTAGAATGTGCAGATATGTAACGATTTTCAACTGACTCAAAGTACTTTGTAGCTTGATAAAAAAAGGTCCAATCCTCCATTAATGAGGCTGCTTCATGTACTTTTATAACCATGATACAATGAACTTGAGAGACCACAGGGGAGAAATCCAGTCTTGTCACAAATTAATATAATTTTTTTTTAAATTACTAAAATAGTTTAAGCAAATATTCAAAGTTGTGTGACTCTCATGGTAGAATTTTTTTTTAAGTTAATACAATGATTAGTGACTATCGTATTAATTTAAAAAAAATTATAATATTATAATCAATAATTATGACATTAACTTTAAAAAAAAAATAATATCAGTAACTAGTAAATATGATATTAACTTAAGAATTTCGATGTTTAATACAGCCTAAAGATTGGGCCAGGTTGAAATTTAGAGTTGGGCCAGATTTGGTCGAGACCAAATTGCTTGCTTGTTTTCGAGTCGAGTGTCTTATAAATGAAAAAAGATTGATGATAATGGATATCGGGTTGAGCCAAATTTTACCCGATTTTGAATTTAATAAATTAACTTAATTTCCAATGCCTTAATTCGAGTATGGAGTAGTGGCCCGACCAGGCTGGGCTTAAATTTTAAATCTCGTCGTATTGATGATGGAGTGCGTGTCTTAATGTGGCAATAATCGATATAAGCCTGAATATATATTAGTTTGGATATTATTTTGGTTTTTAACCCATATTTGTAATTTTTTTTTTAAAAAAATCTATTTTTATCCAAAACTCATAAACCCAAGTAAATTTTCATACAAATTAACTTCAACTATTTTTAAGATAGATATAGGATGCTTCATTTTTTTTCTTTTTGTCTTTTTCTTTTATGAAGTACTGTTAATGAAACTTGAAGTTAATGATTACATAAATTTTCTAGTCATCCAATGGGACTCAAACGAATGACTATTAAAGATCAGCAAATCCAATAACAGACCAACTGAGCTCCTCACAGGTTAATGCTTATCTATATATGTAACGTGTGAACCCTAATTGATGAAAAGACAATTATTAAGAAATTATTATTAAAAAATTGTATCTTTATTAAAGGGAATGGCTCGTGGGGGCTTGGACCATGCATGCCCACATATTAAGTCATCAGCAGCTCCAACTGTGATTGGGGCCACCCATGCCCATGAACTACTACTCATGTAGGGGTCACTCGCTGGATTCCACCTGCCCATCCTCATCCAACTTGGCTGGATTTCTTCCCTTCAAATGCATCCCAGCCGTTCATCTTGGGACAACAGCTCTGTCCCAGCCTTGTCGCTGAAGTGTTAGGACAACCACCTTCATGTGTGCCCTTCATGTGAGAGACACCTTAGCTGCCCTTGTCCAAATCCATTCATGGAGGTTCCAAACCCTAATGTCATTATCCCACACGTTTTCCAGTCGCGTGAATTCCACTCGCCCTCTGAAAAATTTGGATTTTATTTTCTCGTGATTGCAAAGTGTCATGCACGCGTTATGGCTGCACAAGTTTGAAGCCTTTTTTTGCCCTTCACTTCATTGCTTTCTTCCATCTATAAAGAATAACAAGTCAGTTCCCTTTGGCCTAACACACACTTCTGTACCTACAATATCCAACCTTCGCCGGATTGTCACGGAAATTTGACGTCCACCAAGCTCAGTTTTAGTTGGAGATGGAGAACATGTTGTATGAGAAAGGGTCTCAATCTTGAGGCCACAGAGCTTAGATTAGGGTTACCGGGCACCAAGGAGGCTACTCCTAGCTTGAAGATGAGCAACAAAAGAGCCTTGCCGGACATGAACGAGGAGTCGGGGTCTGGGAACAGCTCTGATGTTTCCGATGACGGAAAATCGTCCGACCGGGAAACTGCTCCGGCTCGCAAGTAAGGATAATATGGTTTATATATGTGTATTTAATAACTATGTTTGCACGGTAACATGTACGTTGGTTGCATGTTTCGTGCTATATGTATATATTTGGTTGATGGACTAATAGATATGGAATATATGACTGTAGAGGCTGCAAGTAGTAATTGGCCGCCAGGTCGTCTTACCGGAAAAGCTGCTTCAGAATAAGAAAACCGAGGCCGAAGCAGGGGAATCTGTGAAAGTGAGCATGGATGGGCTCTATAAGAAAGATTGACCTAAAGGGTACAAGGATATCCTGAGCTCCTAAAGGGGTTGGAAGAGATGTTCAAGTTCAGTGTTGGTAAGCACCATGGTTTCATGCTTGTGGGTAATTTTTATTTACAGTTAGGGTTTGGGGATTCTGAGATTGATCATTAGGGTTTTGTTGTTTTGATTTTCCAGGCGAGTACTCTGAGAAGGCTATAATGGCTCAGAATATGTACCTACCTATGAAGACAAAGATGGGGATTGGATGCTTGTGGGAGATGTTCCATGGGAGTAAGTCTCTCTCTCTCTCTCTCTCTCTCTCTCTCTCTCTCTCTACCTCTACTTTTCTCTCAGCTTACAGTTCTATGTTTGGCTATTGCAGCATGTTCATCTCTTCCTGCACAGAGCTAAGAATCATGAAAAGGATGAAGCTAAAGGTTTGGGCATCTATAGAAATTAACATACAATCCAAGCTGGTAAAAAATGAGGATGGGGAAATCCAGAAGAAGATCCATTGATTGTTCATGAAAAAAGGAGATTAATCCTTGTAGCTTGGGCTGTCCATGAAGAAATCTGAGTCTGAATTCCAACACAAAACAAAAAAACATAAAAAAAGAAGAAAAAAAATCAAGATGTTGAGTCGGAGAAACAAACTTTTGTGTATAGTTTATGCATATTTTCTTGAAATGGAAGTGTACAAATTTACCCCAAAAAAGAAAAAGAAAAAAAAAGATTCTGTCTCTTCATCAGTTTTTCTTTATGCATTACTATGACTATGAGAATCACATGCATGGATGCTTTAGTACAAAATATTGTATTGCTGTTCAACCACTCTAGACGACGATGATCACCAACTAATATGTTTTGTCAATCTTTTTATTAAGTATATTTAGGCTACGTTTGGATTCCCGGAAAATTTAAGGAAAAAAAGTGTGAGAGAAAATAAACAGAAATAAACTTGGAAATGTTGCGTGTCCTTAATTGTTGAACTCTGCAAGGTACAGAACTGAATTTGACTATCAAGAGTAGTCATGAGAAAGAAAGAAAGAACAAAGAAAATGCTTTGGAAATATGAGAGAAAAAAAAAACCTCAAAATAATTTTCATGTACTTCTATAGATTTATCCTTGTGTCTTCTGCACAAACAACCAAGAAAATACTTAAATTTTAATAATTTGTTATTTTGCTTAATTTTTTTCATTTTCCATAATAATTCAAATGAAATAAATTTCGATCTTTGTTTGATAATTATTTTGGAAAATAGTTTTTGAAATTGTTTTCCAGTATTTTGTAAAACACAAATCTATAGAGGAACCTCATATGTTTTTAACTTAGAGGGCTTTTGTTTTTTGGCTTATTACTAAAATCAAATTGCTTTCAGACTTTAAATTGTTTGTTTTTTCATTTTTGTATAACTTAATTCTGATTTTTTCAAAAATTTCTTCTAAATAGAAAAAACCAAAATATTTGGTATTTTCTATTCAGAAAAAAAACATATTTTAGAATCTCTAAAAAAATATTTTTAAAATATGTTTTGCAACACAAAAGAGATAATATTAATAAACAAAAGTCAGACAGTAGCAAGGTTCAACTAAAAAAGAAGGAACCCTGCACCCATACATAAGGACTAGCATGATGAACTAGGCTCTCATGAAGCCTACCATAAACTGGACAGAATAAAACTGCTCCAAATTCAATAGGAGTTTGCAATCCTTTATTAATCGTTTCCCTCATATATATACTGCCATTAACTTCAGCGCAAGTCATAGAACAGCCAGCCAAAGCAACACCGAGATGATTTCAGATGATGACAGTCTACTAATTGATTTGTATCAAATAGAGAGGCATCAAGGTTACATTTTATACTATTAAATGCATGATATTCAAATTAAATCCAAATCCTAATAACTTGAACTTTTAGGATCAGAGTTGGTCATTTAACATGATATCAGAGTCTGTTTTGGAAGGAAGGTCAGGTTCGAATCACCTCTTTGTAATTTATTACTCATTTGTTAATTTGAATGTCCATGAAAGATTCTATTTGGTTTATTTAACTCTTCACGTATGGGTTTATTTGACTCGCCACTGCCAAACAGGCAAGCATATATATGTATATATGTTGAGTACTTGCCA
The DNA here is from genome assembly GCA_016808115.1 of Tetrastigma voinierianum. Lineage (NCBI taxonomy): Eukaryota > Viridiplantae > Streptophyta > Magnoliopsida > Vitales > Vitaceae > Tetrastigma > Tetrastigma voinierianum. The sequence goes on from JAEQBH010003568.1 coordinate 44,021, forward strand.
GGATATATGATAGTGCAAAAGGACACTCCAAGAACAAGTGATTCAAAGTTTCAATCCAGTTGTTGCATAAAACACAATTTGAAGAAATATTGAGGTTCCATCCACAAAGTGCAGAACTAGTTGGGAGTATATTTCTGCAAACCTTCCATAAAAATACCTTGATTCTTGGCTGAATCTTTAGTGCCCATAAATCTAGTAGGTATGATACATATCACTAATTCCCCTCAAGTTCCGAGCAATTCTATAACCGGATTTGACAGTATAGTATAGCTAACCCTCCTGTCGTAATGCCAAATGAGCTTATCTGAACAGACATGCACAGAAGGAGAAATGCGTAAAATATTTTGTACATCAATAGGAAGGAAAAGTTCATGCAATAACTCAACATCCCAAGCTTTAAAATTCGGTATCCAAATTAAGGTCTTTCAATTTGAAAGTTATCAATATTCTCTTTTAACCAAGGGTCTTGCCAAACATGGATAGAGGACGCATCCCCAATTCTCCAAACGACACCCCTTTTTAAGTAGAGGTTGTGAAGACTGAAGACCATACATATATACAAGTAGAACTTGGAAGATGCCCCAATAAGGCACTGAAAAATGTTGAAGACTGATTCAAAATTCGCCTCTCAATAGTTTCTATTAGTTAGGAAAGTCTTTGTTTATTTATTTATTTAATTTAGGAAAGTCTTTGATTTATTTAATTATTTAATTATGAGTGGAAGGGTATAGGATTGTTTAAGAATTTTTAGTTAATATGATAGAAAATATGAAGAGTTGGTTGTGAATGAGATATCAAAGTGGTCCAATTAAGTTTTATTTTAATTTTATTTATTTCTTGTAAACCTATTTATAAACATTTTTAATGTTTGAAGATATGGTTTTTCTACTTTCTTTATTTCTCTCATCTTCAAATTCAACAAAAAATCCTCAAAACCATACCACCTTGAAACAGAAATAAATTGAGGGTTAAAAGGAATGGTCGATCCGTATATCTTCATACGAACAGTCTATTCCAGTCATCATGTGATTAACATAGACCACCAAAGGGTATATATAGTTCATCATAAGTTCTAGTTCCTGGAGTAATGAGACATGCAACAATAAATAATTCTTGCAGTAGCTGGAATTGCTTGAGCCACATATTTCAATAACACCTCTCGTACGTCCAGCCATTGATAACAAGAAGTAGCCTTCTTATTTCGTCCCACAATAGTAGGCAGCTAAATAACAGGCCTGTATTAGAGGGTTGAATATCATATATATTGGATAGGGAATCTAATAGAAGCAGTAAGGTTGCTGCTAAAAAGATACCAGATTCATGAAGATTGATGGCCTGACTAAGTGTTATCATAATCTATCAAATGGATTTTAATTCTTTGGCTTTCATTGGGGACGTTATTGTTAAGAAGAAAAACTATCATAAGTAAACAACAAATGTGAAACGCTGGGGCTCTCCTACAAACACGGCATCCATGAAGAGTTCCATTGGTCTCAGCTTCCCTAACCATGGAAGACAGACCTTCTGAACAAAGAACAAATAGGGGATAGAGGATCCTGTCTCAAACCCCTACCAGGAATAATTGAGCCAACAACTTCTCCATTCATGGATGCAAAGCCCATTTTTTTCCACCATTGCATGGAGGTAGTCCCAACTAATTCTGTCATATATGATAATGCCTAAAAAACATGCGTATGGGGTCCTAGCGGACGAACAAGCCGCCCAGCCAGGTGGAGTGGACTTAGGGCGGGCTTAGGAGGCTTGAGCCAAGTACGAGCTCGACCCATGTGAAATCCTAGTTATTCCTAAGGCGTGAGCCTAGGGTGGAAACTTATTCCTAAGGCACGAGCCCAGGGTTGAAACTAAATCCAGTGAGCCAAACACGTAATAGGGACGGCCCACCATCCACCAAACAAGACGTATAGAAGGGAAGTACCCATCTCCATGATCCGATATCTACTGATTAAAGGAAGAATGATCCCCCACGATTACGGCTCTCCGCCCAGTAAGGGAAGAAGGATCTCTCACGATCATAATTCCCTAATTATCCTCTAATATTCAGCCGACGATAAGAAAATAGGGATTCTCTACCCAATCGGGAAGCAACCATATTGCCGTCTAATAAGGAAAGTCATCGTGATCACCCATGATAAATACCGAGCAATTCCACTAGAGAAAGGTATGCAATCACAAAATTATCAACAGTTGATCTCTTTCCTTTTCGTAAGAAAAGCGTTGGTAAACCCGGAGGCGTAGGCACACCCTCCGTAGGACCATCCTTTCAATGCGGGTTACATCAATTTGGCCCGGCGAGCGACCCAGCGAGCTCGGCCGCGGCTGTTCCAATTTCGATAGAAAAAACACAATAATACCAAGTTTGCCTGCAACTCAACGCAACATTACCTTCTGATGAGCGTGCGTCGAATAAAGCGAATATCATAGGCAACGGCACATTATCCATTATTGATGCGTCAGGAGCAGCGATTGAGGCTCCCATATGATTTTGATAAAACAATTTTAACCCATTAGCGAATACTTAAGATAATATTTTATAAGAGAACATTGCATAACCTGATCGGTCGAAACTCTTGCATGGTTGCAAGGGAATCACACTTTGTCAGAAGCACTAATAAAGTATCATTTAAAGAACATGGAAATTCACTATTTTGCAGCCAAGTAGAACATGCTAGATAAATGTCCTACATGACTTCTCTCTCTTTTCTCTCGCCGCCGTGTATCACTATTTTGTTAGAAAACAATTGATATAGGAATTGAGTATGGATTTTGAGGCGTGAATAATCACTATCTTTTAAGTGTTTATTTCGTCCCCACAGTTTAGTGCAAAAAAGGGAATATGTGAAAACACTTTCAGGATACAACAAAATCCTAATTAATTGTTTTGCAAGCCAATTAATTTACTGTTGAGAATGTCTTTAATTTAAAGAGAGTGAAGAGGTGCAAAGAAGAATGTGAAGAGTAGTAACCATAAACTGAAAAAACACATCTTTTAGGCATAACACAAAATGTAATTTCGGGTTGGGCTTTTGTTTCAATTTAAAGGCCCAGGATGCCTCAAGTGCCTAAGTGCCATCTTTGACTTTAAATATATAATTTAAAGCCCATCACATTCTTCTCTGGTCCATCCCTCTTGAGTGTTTTTGGAGTCCATCAATATTTTAAGTAAGTATTGCACTTTCCTCTTCACCGATGTGGGACAAACCCACACATACACAAACTACTTTAACAATCCCCCACTTAGTTTGTGTGTGGTCGGTATAGTCATAGATGTAGCGAAACGTATACGTAAAGGTAACTATTGTTTTAAGCCTTTAGTTAGTGTAAGCACTTCAAGATGTTTAACAAAATCACAAGTGATCGACTTAAACTTTGATTCTTTACGCTAAACCGAAATACCACACACATGTATTGCTACATTTGACTTATAAAAACGTTCTCATAATAACTAGCTCTATTAAGGCCATGTGCTACATCCTGAATTCATAGACATTTACAAAGTTTCTTTTCTTTGCTAGAAAGCTGACACCACTCATGTCTACATGAAGTGAAATAATCATGGTACCTAACTTGCCTCACAGTACTCAAAATCGTTATACATTCAACTTGTTATTACACATTAAACTTCTAACTTAGTGGTAATGCTAATATAGAAGTTGGGTTCCCACTAATGATAAGTTTAGTCGAAGGGTTGTAAACCCATCTCCATGTGATACTCCTTACTAAGTCTCTTCTTCCAGAGCTTTGATAGCGGATCTGCTAGATTCTTACAAGACCTAACATAGGTAATAGTTATTACATCATCAGTGATTAATTGTCTCACATATTCATGTCGTAGACTTATATGTCTTGACTTTCCATTATATACCTTATTGAGCGCTCTTGACATAGTAGCTTGACTATCGTAATGCAAGGAGATAGATGGCATTGGTTGTGGCCACAACTCTATATCTAGTAACAAATTCTAAGCCATTTAGCTTCCTTACCCGTTGCTGCTAAGGCAATAAATTCTGACTCCATGGTCGAATGTGTTATACATGTTTGCTTCTTAGAAGCCCAGGAGACAACACCGCCGCCTAATATAAAAATCCATCCAGAAGTTGACATTTTATCATGTGTACTTGTTATCGACTAGCGTTAGTATAACCTTCTGCTCTGACTGGAAAGTTATTATAACAAATCCCAAGTCTTGGTCCTTTTAAGATATCCAAAACTCTTGTTATCGCTTTCAATACATCACTCACGGATTTTAGTGAATCTGACTTCTGATTTATAAAGCCTATCAAGTCTAGTGCAATGCATAGCATACATTATACTTCCTATAGCACTAGAATACTCGACTTGAGCAACAGCTCTACCAGGATTTTCATTCAAATGAATGGAAACATCATAAAGATGTTGCCTCTTTAATATGCAAATGATTGAACTTGGTTAATGTTTCTCAATATAATGAATTGACAAATTTAAAACCCCACTATTCTCTTAACTTTGACACTAAGATCTTGTCACCTCACCTAAGTCTTTCATTTAGATGTCGAAGAAAGATAAACTAGCAAACGTATCGTGACTCCATCCATGTTAGTACCTATTATAAGCATGTCATCAACATAAAGACATATAATTACACCAAAGGTTTATGTGAATTTAGAATAAATGCATTTATCAGCACCATTATGCTTGAAACCATATTCTGAAATCACTTAATCAAATTTTTCATGCCATTGCTTTGGAGCTTGTTTCAAAATCCACTTCGAATTTTGTTAGCTTACATACTTTATGCTCATTTCCCGGGAGTACAAAACCCTCAGGTTTTTCCATGTACACCTCTTCATTTAGATCACCATATAAGAAAGCAGTTTTAACATCAATTTGTTGAATACATAAGTTATAAATGGATGCTAATGCAAACAACAACCTTATAGAAGTAATCCGAGCTACAGGAGCGTAAGTATCAAAGTAGTCAACACCCTCCTTTTTCTGAAATCCTTTAGCCACCAACCTTGCTTTAAAAAGATTTCAATCTTTTATTCTAAATATCCATTTACATCCAATAGGTTTACTATTAGGAGGTGGATCAACCAGAACCCATTTACATTTGATAGTAAAGAATCTATTTCATCATTTATAGTTTCTTTCCAAAAAGGCGAATCTCTTGAAGCCAAAGCTTCTTTATACGTCTTAGGTGTTATATCCTCCTCTACATTTAATAAGATAGGAATCTTATTAAGTACATTATTATTTCTATCACCTTCCACAAGAAAGACAATAGCTTGAGAGGAAATGAAATCAGGATCCAATACTTTTTCTTTTCTAGTTCTCTGACTTCTCCTTATTTCCACTTGTTCTTGAATTTTAGTATTTTTGTTGTCAACAAGCAAAGGAGAACTAGACCTATTAGGAATATTGGTTTCATTTACACCACCGAATAATGATGTTGACTCATTTGTAGAATCATCTCGAGTTTTATTCTCAAGAAATTTGACATCTCTAGATTCCGCGATTACATTAGACTCCAAGTCTAACAACTATAGGCCGATTTTCAATATATCCCTCTGGCTTACTTTTCTGGCTCGTGGCCTAACTTTGTTTTGGATCTAGAACTCTATAAAATGCTAGACAACCCCAAACCTGAATATAACTTAAATTTGGTTTTCTACCATTCCATAATTCGTAAGGGGAAGTCTTTGTAATCTTTGAGGGTATTCTATTATGAATATGGCAAGCACTAAGCAATGCTTCTCCCCAAAGATTGAAGTGAAGCTTAGAACTTAGCAACATTGAATTCACCATATCTACAAGGGTTCTATTCTTTCCCTCAGCCAATCCATTTTGTTGAGTATAAGGTAAAGTTCTTTGATGTATTATTCCATGTTCTTCACAGAAAGAAGAAAAAATAGCAGGAAAATATTCTCCACCTCTTTCGCTTCTACATATTTTTCCTTTTGATTTTCGACAATCGATTTATACAATTTAAACTTGACGAACACTTCATCTTTATGCTTCATAAGATATACATAGGTATACCTAGAGTAATCATCAATGGAAGTGGCAAAATATCTATTTCATACTCTAGTCAAATTACCATTTTAATTCATATGTCTAAATGAATAATTTGTAAAATTTAATTCCTTTCGGACTTAGGAAATAGTAATTTAGTCATTTTAAGCAGATACAAATTTCACAAGTTATCATTCCGTATGTTATGTAACCATTTTTAGCCAAAAATTTAAGTGACCTAAAATTTACATGTGCTAAGCGTGAATGCCATAAATTAATTGATGAATCAACCATATAAACATAAATATTCTTATTATTAACAATAGAATTTGCAGAAAGCTTGAACATTCCATCACAAGCATATCCCTTCCCAACAAAGACCCCATTCTTTGAGAGGATAAGTTTGTCGGATTCTAAAACAGTCTTGAATCCTCCCTTACAAAGCAAATTTGTTTAAATTAAATTCTTTCTAGTACATGAAGAACATTAATTAAAATCAGCTTCTTTCCTGAAGTGAAATGAATTTCAATGGTTCCTTTGCCATGAACTTTGACAGCATTATTATTTCCCATCAATACTTCATGTCCCGCATCAACTTCATAATGTTTGAATTGATTTTTATCATTGCATATATGAATGGTTGCACCCGAATCATACCTGGTGGTGTTGGAGACAAAAGCTATATTCACTTCAGTTACCATCGAAATCTGCATTTCGGAAACCATAGCAACAAGATTTTGTAACTCTTTCTCTTGTGCTTCAGCCACATTAATCTTGCCACTAGAACCAGCATGATCATTCTTCATTTTCTTCCAAAGTCTGCACTCTTGTTTGAAGTGCCCTTTTTTCTTGCAATAGAAACATGTCTTATATTTCTTGGAATTATTGTTAGAGCTTGAGTCAAGAGTCTTTCTCTTATTTCTAGATTTGTTCCCGAATCTAGTTCCAGCCTTGTTGACAACAACAAAATTCACTTTGGAACCAGATTCTATTTCAAGTCTCTTACCATCTTGAATTCTTGTTTTCTTCTTGATTACGAATGTTTTTGCAATTGTTCGAGTGAAACTTTCAGAAGAATGCAACAATTTCTTCCTATAATCATTCAAGATGGAGGAAGTTTGGCAATTATAGCGCTACTGTGGTTCACCAACATCAGCCGGCTTTCAATTTGGAAACTAAAATCTGTAATTCATGCACTTGGTCCAAAACTGAAATATGATCAACCATATTGAATTCAAAAAATTGTAGGGCAAGAAACTTATCTGCTCCTTGTTTTTCAGTGTTGTATTTGAATTCCAAAGCATTCCAGATTTCTCTAGGGGACTGAACTGAAGTGAACAAGTCATATAGGCGATCCGAAAGTGTGTTGAGAATAACCGACATATGCAATTCGTCCTCTTGATGTTTTGTACGTTCCTCTTTGACTTTTTCGGTTTCATCGAGGAGAAAGAAATGGAATCCGTGGCAGGTTGAATTGCTGCGTATGCAACTTTCAAAGCGATGAGGAAGAACATCATCTTATCCTTCCATGGTATAATTAGTGCCATCAAATTGATCAAGTTTCATGAAGTCTTAGTTCATGACCTTGAATGCGGAATTAGTATGTTTGTCAATGGTGGACAGACAAAAAAAACACTTAAAAATTGTTAGAAAACAATTGATATGGGAGTGGTATCGATTTTGAGGCGTGAATAATCACTATCTTTTTAAGTATTTATTTCACCCCCGATTTAATTAAAAAGGGAATCTGCGAAAATACTTTCAAGATACAACAAAATCCTAATTAATTGTTTTGCAAGCCAATTAATTTATTATTGAGAATGTCTTTGTTCAAAAGAGTGAAAGATTGCAAGAAGAATGTGAAGAGTAGTAACCATAAACTAAAAAAACACATCTTTTGAAAAAACACACATCTTTTGGGCATAACACAAAATATGGTGAGTTGACTTTTTGTTTCAATTTAAAGGCTAAAGTTGCCACAGTGCCAAGTGTCGTCTTTGACTTTAAATATATAATTTAAAGCCCATCGCATTCTTCTTTGGTCCATTCCTCTTGAGCGTTTTTGGAGTCCATCAATATTTTAAGTAAGTGTTGCACTCTCCTCTTCACCGATGTGGGACAAACCCACACATACACAAACTACTTTAACATATTTAACTAGTCCCAAAAATTTTTAATTTAAAAAAGAAAAAAATCATTTTTATCCCTATCTCCCCTTTCTCTCTCTCTCCACCTCCACCATCGACCTCCACCTTCAACCCACCTCTTCGACAACTACTCATCCATCATCGGTGTGCATCCATCAAGTTCAGCTTGTAGTAGGTTCAGAAGTAGGAGGTTTAGTAGCACCATACTACTATGAAGTAGCTATGAGAAGCTCTACCAAATTCTCAACTTCATTTTTTCTCTCCGTTTCTCTCTATTTCTTTTTCTCTTTTGTCTATGTAATCCAAGCTCATCAATGGAGATCAAGAAAGAGGAGTTCATGGAGTTCATTTTCTAGTCTACGAGGACCTTTAACAAGGACCACAAATACGATTGTTATATGTTTTTAAATCAACTTGTTTGGTAGTAATATGTAAGTTGTTGCATCAAGAGATGCACCACTCTCTAGACCGCGTTCTTATTAAGATATGTATCATCAACAAAAAATAGAAAAATTAAATTGCAAGATATATAAGAAGATAAACCACCACACACGCAAGAACACAAGAGATTGATCACGCGGTTCGTCTAAGCCTACATCCGCGAGGCTAAGCTCATATGCAAAGGATTTCACTATTTTCAATTAGGTTACATGTTAGTCTTATATGAAACAAAGCTCCCCCTTTCTCTAATGCCTTCTTCTTCTAATACTCTCACAGTGAAACATAGAATGAGCTCCCCTCATTCCCCTATTTTGTGAGACTACTCATCATCAAGAATTAAAGCAGTACCTGCAACAGCTACTTCACTTGTGAACAGCTTCTCTAATCAATCTCCTTTGTGTGAGTCAATCTCATTCGTGTGTGTTCTTGTGCGTCTTCTCTCCCACTTTCATAAACGTCTTCTCTCCTATTTAAAAGTCTCTAGGAGATCTTCTCCCAAAATTTTGTATCTTGTGATTCCTTATATGTCCTAACATGCCAATTGTAAGATCCTAATTTCCTTCCATAGAAATCGCACAAAATAAGATACAATCAATGAGATTTGATTCGTCCAATATTGCCCAATATCCTCCTCTATTCTTCCTTGTTCATCTCATAGAATATCGTCTTCTGGTTTGCAAAATATAGGCCCAAAATTCGTGTTGACCAAATAAAGTAAGTTGTATCACACAGCTTGATCTACCATTTCAGGACGACGCCAGCTGTTACATCATGTTTAATTTCAAAACAATCATGCAATTTATTTTTGCCTAAAACTATGACAACCTGTATCTCAGCACAACTTCTTCGAAGTCTCGGTATCTTTGTGCAACACTATGTTCAACTTTGAATAGAAAACCTTTTTTGGATGTGAGCCACCCAGGTTTTATATCTCATCCTCCCCCAGTGAAGTAATAGTGATGTCAAGCTGAAATGTTCATTGTATGTTAATATATTTCCCATTAATCTAAGAACTTGTTTAGTATATTTTTTATGGAGACAGGTTCTTGCTAGATTTGATTAATTTTTTACCTTGGATAACATTGCATCAGATGCTTTTCTGATAATGATATATAAACATTTTTGGAAATAATTTGTTTTTCAAATGCTATGGGCTGCATAAAATCGGAAAAGAAACAGATTTGCTCAAAAACAAATATCAATCAAGTTCCACAGCAAACTGATAGAGTTGTTTTATGATTTAGTAGTTTTTTGAAGAAGTCAAAGCATTCACCATATGGGACATCCATATATAATGAGTGGGTTCTAGGAAATAGGAGTTAGTGTTATTAGTGGGATCATGTTTGTTAGTAGTGGGGTCATGTTTGTTAGTAGTGAAGTCATGTTTGCTTGAGACTTAGTATTTTGCTTATTTAAACGTATTGCAAGCAATGAAAAGAGATGAGAGATTTTTGTATCAAGCAAGTTTATGGTTTTCTGTTATTTTTCCTAAAGAGAACAAAAGTCTATTTGAGTTTTGATTATGACTTAACATTGGTATCGAGCTGATATGTCCTGACGGAGAAGAATCGAGAAAATCACGGGAGTGGCTTTGGAGACCTCAAACCAAGTCGATCTAATGGAAGTAGGAATTAGGTGATAAGCTCCAACAGTCCGAGTTTGCTATTAGTCGGATGTTCAATATCCCACGGTTACAAGGCAGAGACTCTCGGGCAACTGATAAGTAAATCGCCTGTTCGTCGAATGGGCAAATTTAGGATGAAGTTCTTGTTTGTGTGTATGGAAGCTATAAATACTTGTATGTGGACTATACTCAAGCAAAATAATGGTAGTTACAAAGAAATATTTCATAAGTCTCTGGAGCAAGATCTTCCTAGCACCCAAGTCTAGTAGATCGAAGGGGCGTGGATCGAAATCAAAAGAAAGCATCGAGAGACGAAGCAAAAACAATAAAATGCTTGAGGTTGCAAGAAAACTTATGTCGAATAACCCGAAACACTGCATAAAGCAAGAAAAACTCCTAAGCGAGATGCGGTGCAGAAGAAAATTGAGTCAATCGAGGCACAAGTGCAAAGGAATATCTCTGTCAAAGATAGGGGGCAAGAGGATGAAGAAGAAATTGGTGCAGTGTCAAGAATTACATAACATATTCCTCAACCTAAACCTTGAGGACAAGATTTCTCTTGAAGCGGAGGGTAATGAAAGAGTTGTTTTATGATTTAATAGTTATTTGAAGAAGTTAATAAAGCATTAACCATATGGGACGTCCATATGGAATGAGTACTGGGTCCTAGGAAATATGAGTTAGTGTTAGTAGTGAGATCATGTTTGTTAGAAGTGGGGTCATGTTTGCTAGTAGTGGAGTCATGTTTGCTTGGGACTTAGTATTTTGTTTATTTAAACGTATTGCAAGTAATGAAAAGAGAGGAGAGATTTTTGCATCAAGCAAGTTTATGGTTTTCTGTTCTTTTTCCTAAAGAGAACAAAATTCTATTTGAGCTTTGACCGGGGCCTAATGTTTGACTGATTTTTTACATAGACCAAAACTGACTGATGAATCAAAACTTCAAATTTCTGTCACTACTACCAAGTACTAAATTCAATCCCTAAAAGTCATGTCAAAAACTTGTTTGACGGGATGTGTGAAAAATTGTTTTCTGCTATTGTATATAGTAATATGTAATTAAAAGTCATTTTAGTCTAAATCATTGTAAGTGCACAGGTCATACAAGTAATAAAGTTGATTTTTAAGTCCAGATATCATTCCCACGTAGATTTGATGAGAAAATCTAAAAATCAACTACCCCTACTACTCAAGACAATCACTATTTAAACCTTTAACTTGAAGTTTGAACTTATCTAAAATAAATTGAATGAAAGAATTTTTGTTAAACATAAATCTAGTCTAGTTGAATAAGAGGTTTCACTTAGTAGAAATAACACTAGAAATAGATCAGTATTCTAACTATCAATTTGCATAGTTCCCAAATACATTCTTTATTAGAGACATGAATCCTACGTTGTCAGAGCATAATAGTGTAACCTTGGGATGCTCCTTGACACTACATTTTATTATTTAGCTTACCATATTCCTAAACCAATTGATACAGATTTAAAAACTACTTTTAGGATTTGATCTTCTTTAAGGTGCTTTTCCTATGAGTGCACTTACAGCATTTTATTATGACTAAAGCACATGCACTTTATAGACAAGATAACTGTAGCCTTTTCCAAAATGCAATTGGTACCTCAACCATCAATTCAAATAAATTCTCTTTCTCTTTGATTGAACATAGCTATTGAGGATCAAAGATTATTCTACTGAATTGAGATGAAACCTCGAGGATTAAATTTATACATTAACATGAAATGGTTCTTATTCACCAGGAACCACATACACTGTCCACCTAAAAGGAGCTTTTAGATCAAAGTTAGAACATCACTTGTGATGCAGAAATAATAAGTACATTAGTTCCCCAAATATGTCTGATTTATCCCCAAGTCACTTGCTCTTTGCTCTCAGTAGTCACTTCCATCAATACTCAGAAAGGGTCCTGAAATCAGTACAAACGGCTCTTTCTAATTATCTGACGATACTCTCTCTTGCTATTCACAAAGAACAATACCAATTAGATCAATCCAATACTCAAATCCATAACATTCATTAAAATACTACAAACAATAATTAAAACACCCAATTCTTCCTAGAGGGAGCTTGGCCTTTTATTACTGAATCACAAATGGCAATGACTAGTTGATCAGACAAATTCATTGAAACTATAATCAAAACTGAATAAAAATGAATTCCATAAAAATTCTCAGATTTCACTCAAGTTCATACATAAATGAAGCTTGATTTACAATCAATCCAGCTCAAAAAATCAACTCAGATTCACTACTCTAATTCTAAAAGAAAGAAAAATTAATCTAGAAAAAATAAATAAATAAATAATATATATATATATATATATACAAAAGACTTCAGCTTCCCCAAAAGCTCAAGGCTGGCTGAAAACTCTGATCCGAAGATGTTTTTGCTGCCCTAACTCTTTCTATTTATAGGGCTCATAAATGCTGGGCCGGAATTCTAGGCTAAAGTTGTGGATTTCAATGCAGGCCCAGTTGATGTCTTTGTCGCAACAAAGTTAGTCTATGTCGCGACATTGCAGCTTACTTGTGTGTCTTCGGGCTTTGTTGTGGGCTTGTCACGACATTGTTGACATGTCTTTAGTTTATTGCCCTTAGTATGTCTTGATCGTTTGTCGTGACTTTGTTTCGGCCTTTGTGAGTGACATTTCTCTTGAGTGATTTTCGTGACATAAATATTTATTATCGCGACAAACTTTCTTGTCATGTTCCCTCTTTTATGTCGCGACATAGAATTTATATGTCACACCAAACTTTAGTTGACACTATTTGATAATTGTCGCGACAAAGTTTCGCTCGTCGTGACATTCTTTACTTGCCTTGTGCTATTGATCTCTATATGGTTTGTCACGACAAAGTTTTGAAATGTCGCAACAAACTCTTAGTGAACTTTGGTCTACTTGTGTCCCAACAATCTTTGCTATATCGCAACATTCCTCTTTCAGTCTCCCATTCATTGTGTTGCGAAAAAATCTTTTCAATTCTACCCTTAGTTGTGTCGCGACAAAGAATCTGTATGTCATGACATAAGTCAAGTGTTTCTTCATGATTTCTGCTTATCTTCTGTCGCGATATCTTTTCATTGTTGCGATAATGTTTCGCCATTACCTTCTTTGTCGCGACAAAGCTATCAAGCGTCGCGACTTTCTTTACTATCTTCTGCTTTAACTATGTCGCGATAGAGTTGTAGATTGTCGTGACAAACTCTTTCTGCCTTCTTCATAAATTATGTCGCGACAAAGCTGTGGAATGTTGCAACATTCTTTCAAATGTTCTTTTAGTCATTCTTCTTACTCTTTGTCGCGACATAGTTTTTTAGTGTCGCGGCATACTTTTATTGGTTGCCTTGAACTCTTGTTGTAACAATGCTGGAATATTGTCATGACATTCAGCATTTTCTGCCTTAGCTATTTTTGCTGGTTTTTACTTCTTTTCTTTATTTTCCTACAAAACATTAATTTAGGGTAGAAGACACTATAATTTTGCGTCTGATGAGACTTTTAAGCCTGTTATTCATGAAAAATGGACTTAAAAATAAATGAGTTTTGGACTCATCAAACTCCCCAAAACTTAAAGTTTTGTTTTTTCCTAAGCAACAAAAAGATTCATTGTTTGTCCTCAAACAATAAAATTGATTTTTAAGGATATTTTTCCTTTTTAATCATCTTTTCAAATAGATTAGCAATTTGGCCTCTGTAGAATTTCAGTTGTGATATCAATTTCAATTAAGCTTTAATTTATAAATCCCAAAGATTTGCACTTCAGATCATTTAAATAAGCAGATAATTCATAGAATGTAAATAGCTGCAATTCTTGACTTTTAAGTGAATGTGCATGGGTCTTCATTTTTTGACAAATTTACAAGTTAGGTAGCTTTATGAGATCTATTATAGAAGGATGGTAGTCTCTTTAGAGTGACTTAAGTCCCATAGGTTGGTTAGTCATATTACTCTCCACTAATGTAGGCATAACACAACTTTCATGATCAAATAGGTCTTTTAAGCTTGTAATGTATGGCTTGGGTATTTGGATGGATAACTGGACATTTAAGGTTTTAGTTTACCCAGACTGCACATACTTTCTCAATATTTTCCTTCTAACTACTTATCCTTTCTTTTCTATTCAGAACTTTTTTCAAAAGCTCCCCCAACCTTGTTTGGGTGCATCTTTTTACATGTTTCCCACTGTGTCTTTTTCTTTCTCCACTCTTTGTTTCTTTGTTTCAATTTCAGTTCCTCAATTTCAAAAGCTCTTCTCCTATCATTTTGTTCAAGGTTAGGAATGGTGCAATGTTTTACCTTCTTAAGCTTTCTACCTCCCCTTAACAAGCTTTGGGTCAGCAACTCCCATACTAGTTGGCATTAGGGTACTAGATGTAGAACACCTCTAAGAACTTAATTGCTCAAGGGAGGAAGGCTACAGGGTAAAACACACCCCTCCTTGATGCTAGAATATTTTCAGCTCCTCAGTTTTCTGTTGTGCACCTCTTTTTGTACATATTTTCTCAACTATCCAACCTTCCACATCCTAAATTCTCCTTCTTCTCTACTTTTCAAAATTGTACTCCCCCAAACTGGTCCTCTTGATCACTTTTTTTTTTTGCACTCATTTTTCAATTTTGGGCAAACTCAAGGTTCTTTACAGCAGAGTTAGAATTTCAAGAGCAGTTAAGGGTTTTTTTTTTTCTTTTTTGTGGCTTTGATAATGAAATTGGCATTAGGCTTAAATAATGTACTAAGGTATATGCATATAAGCATATCACAAGGTAAGCTATGAAAGGCTCAAACTATCCAAGTATGACCTAAATTATATCTTGCTAGTTGTGATGCCTAGGATTTCGCCTTGAATAATAATTCCACAAGTTCTAGGACCTTTTGAAACTAAACTGATGGTAAATCCAATAAGATTTTCCTAACTTGACATCGAGTTTTTCAAAATTACTTTTGACGAAGTGTTAGTTTTCAGTCATTATCTAAATTGAACTGTTTAAGCAAGCTAGAATTATCAACCTTATTAATATTATCATCAATTTTAATCTTTTAAGTTCCTAAAATTTCAGCTTATTTGTCATTTGACATCACAACTTTCAATTATGTTCCACTTTCTCTGCCCAATTTCAAGTTTTAACCTATTTTGGTTCCTAAACAATGTTGTTGTGCTATTGTACAACTCAAAAACTCATTTTGATTAAACATTTCATTTCATCAACAATGATAGCACAAACAGCTCAACACAATCATACCAATTCAACCAAACAAGCAAACTCACAATACTCATTATTCATATTGCAAAAATCTTCACACAAGATACAGTTGCACATATTTGCCAAAGAGACTTGCATTTTATTCATGAGACAATTACAAGAGGTATTCAAGTAAAACAATCACATACAAGAAAAACTCATTTTTTCTTTGTTTCTTTAGGGATTTTACTGGAGACTTTGCCTTTTGTGCTTGTTCCCTTTTATATTTTTCAATTTCCTCAAGGGTTCTTAAATTAAATATTTTGATTGTACCATAAGTTTCGTCTTGAGTAAGCCACTCTTATAGAATAAGGCAACTTTTCAGGTTCAACTAGGTTGAAAGGTATATTTAGGCTTTTCTCATTTGGAATACAATTATATAAAATTTACATAGTCTGAGATATTAATTTGAGGTAGTGGCACCTTCTTCTTCCTTGATACTGCTTTCATAGCCTAGTCTAAAAGTTGTGCATTTGATTTTGTCAACTCACATTGTCTCTTGCATATTGACTCCATAGTTCCCCTCAAATTTACTTGCTCCTGAGTTGTCAGCCTCAAGCTATCTCTACAGTGTTGAAGACTGTTCATCCATTCTCTGTCTCTAGATTCCAAAGTCTCTTTGATTCCCTTATCTCTTGTCTCTAACATTTGGCATAGAGCATATTCTTGCTTCCCTGTTTCCTCCCAGAAAGCTATATCTTTAACCCTTACCTCTTCTCTCCACATTGCATCCCTTTACTCCAACTCCTTTTTCCACTCCAAATCCCTCTGTCTAATGACCTCTTCCATATATTGGTCTCTTTTTCTTAGTTCTACATCCATATATTCATCTCTAAGCTGCAGTTGGAGTTTTAGTTGGTTGTCTCTTTCACTCATACCTTGCTCCATTCCCATTAGCATTTCCCCATATTGTTGCTTTGCTGTCTAGAGCTTTCAACTATAATGGTATTCTCTTACATCTGGAGAGAAATTCCAGGATGGCTTGCTCATTTTCTCTATTGTCTTTGTTCTCTTCTTCAATTTCCTACACCTTCTTCTTACCTTTGTTAAATGGAGGTTTAGTTACGCCAGTGAGGGTCAGAGGAGAAGTCTTAGGACACCTTTACCCCTCATAGTATGCACAGCCCGGTGATGGTTGATGGGTGTGGAATCAAACCTCTGTAGTTGCTACAGTAGTAGCTCCTCTCCACATTTATTTTGTACCCCTTCAGAATGGGTACAACAAAATTACTTCTTCCTTTCACCTTTATTGTTAAGATGTTTGAAGGTACTAGAATCGAGGCGAGGAAGTAAAATATATTTTGCTTTGGTCATTTTTACAATGGATTCAGTAGTTATTCTTGGTTGAATTCCACTCACCTTTCCCATCCGTAAGCAACTCTACTATTTTTTGATGGTCTGGATCCTTCAGCAACTTCTTGAACTTGGATCCATTCTTCGTCTCCTTCAGATTGAATGTTTTGTTTATCTCCTTTGCTCCAGAGAGGTCACTCTACGACATAGCACATTTTCCTTCTCCCCTCACCAAGTTCGCAAATTCTCAGCAATTTGCAGCAAACCTAAGCGGTTTATGCTCACAATAGTTCCACCCTCTCTTCTCCATCACTTCTCTAAATGGTGATATGAAACATTAAAACCTCTTTCGCTTGAAATCCTTATCATTATTGTTCCATGTGACAGATGCTCTCGACACAAACTCATCAGCTTTGTCATCTTCCTCTTTCTCTGTTTTTGTTTCTTCCATACTCCTCTTTCTCCCTTCTTCAGGCGATTGATCTGTTTCCATTCTTGCTTTAGACCTTTCTTGTTGAGTAGCTACTGCTCCCGGCTTGGTAGCTTCTTCCTCACTTCAGCATATTCTTCATAAGCTCATTCAGATTGAATCAAACTCTGTTCGAGACATGGTGATGGATTGTTTTTGATCTAGGGTTTAAGAAAAGTAAAGAACCATAAGGTTTTTGAGAAAATGGCTTTTCAAATTTTGCACTCCTAACGTTCAAGTTCCACACTATAGGCCCAAGTTTGTTTGCGACAATTTAATTATCGACAAAAAAATTATTTGTCGCGACACACTTGAGTTTCTTAGAAGTCAAATTTATGTAAAGTCTAAGGTTTAATATTCACGATACTAGATTATGATTAAACCATTGTTTACCTTTCTGGCTTTCTATGTCAATGATTAATGATATAGAAGCTAAAATAATGTCATGACAAATCATATTGTGCAAGCTAATGTAGCAACAATAAATTGTCTCAATAATGAAAAAAATTGTTAGGATGAATTATTAAACCTCCCATAGTGAATGTTTGTCGTGACAAAGATTTTTTAAATCCTTGACCTAATATTAGCAATAAAAAACACAATCATCACATAAATTTATAAGCGAAAGGCCAGACTAATCTTTGTCATGACGAAGGCAAATTGTGTCGGCACAAAATTTGCACTTTAGCCCCATTATCTATTTGTTAAGATTTCGTATACACTAATATATTAATATACCCGAGCATTCAAACATGTTCCAGTAAATCAAGTTTATGCTTGTGATAAATTATCATCACTTAAGCATCTCGAGTTCAAACATGATCCAATAAAACTCCATTCATCAACTTTAGTACAGATTCCGCTCATCAACAATTAATTCATACATCTAAAGTAAAACACCTTGAAAGCTAAATAGAAATTTCCCAACATATTGTTAAGCGCTGCCTTCAATATGCATAACCTCGATCATTGCATCTGGTTGCTTATTAGTGATCACTAAGCAATGATTAGCTTTCATGACCTAAAAACAGTCTTTTTTTTTATAAAAAAAATTCAAAATTAAAATCAAAACTTCAAACTGCTGGTTAACAAAATAAAACTATCAATGAAAATAAATTACTTGAGTTGCCTCCCAGCTGCTGGGTTCTTGTCTTTAATAGACATTCTTTTAATATGCTATCTTTTCATAAATTCTTTCAATCTCTTCAATTATAGGACCGTTCTTCATTCAGAATTTTGCCAAGGTAATGTTTTAATCTCTGGCCATTCACTTTGAACTCAGTCCCTAAATCTAATCTCAGTGTCACTACCCTAAAAGGCGTAATTGCAATCACTATGTAAGGACCACTCCATCTTAACTTAAGCTTTCCTGGAAAGAGCCTGAGCCTGGAATTATACAGTAAGACTAGCTCTCCTACTTTGAATTCTTTCCTCAAAATTATCTTATCATGCCATTTCTTGGTCTTGTCCTTGTAGATCCTAGCATTGTCATAAGCTTCATTTCTTAACTCTTCCAGTTCATTCATATGAAGTAATCTCTTCTCCTTAGCTGCTTGGAGATCACAGTTCAATTTCTTGAATGCCCACATAGCTTTATATTCAAGCTCAAGAGGAAGATGACAAGGTTTTCCAAATACAATCATGTATGGGGACATTCCAATAGATGATTTGTAAGTAGTTAATAAGCCCATAATTGCATAATCTAGCAAGCGGCGTCTTTCTGCTTGTCCCTTCTTGTCTTCTCTCAGTGTGTTCTTAATCCTCTCATGGAATCTTCTACTTGCAGGGTGATAAACCAATCTCATAACATGTCTAACTCCATATCTGCTCAGGAGTTTTGCAAACAACTTATTTACAAAATGGCTTCCCTCATCACTAATGATTGTCCTTGGGGCACCATATCTACTAAAGATATTTCTTTGAATAAACCCCACAACTATGTTGGCATCATTCACAGGAATATTTATTGCTTCCACAGTTTTGGATACATGATCATGATGAGAGAGTGTATAGGTTTCAAGTGAGAAGTAGGAAAGGTATAAATCTATCTACATACATAAAATATCTGCACCACTAGGATTCCACTTAGAGACATTTTCATTTTTTACATTTGTGTTGCCTATTCTCATTATCTGTCCACAATCTTCACTCATTCGAAACAGTCTCACGAATAGATTTTGGCGATAAAAACTTTGGCGAATAATTTTCTGGGCTATTATGTCTCCTACAAAGTTTCCTTTATATGGTGATGCATGACATTTATCTAAAATTTCATCTTGTTTTGCCTCTGGTACACATCTTCTGATGATCTGATCTGCTCCTTTTCTAAATAGTAGTGGGTAATCCCATATGTAAAATATGGCATCAATTCTCAATTTTCTTTTATGCTAGTAGCTGAATTCTGGTGGTATACTTCCACAAGCTAAAAAGTTCACAATGTAAGCATACCATGGTACTTGAACTAATACCTAAAAAAGATGCTCATCAGGGAAATTTTCTTCTATTGTAGTCCTTTTTTCATCTTCAGTAGGCTTTTCTAATCTTGATAAGTGATCTGCTATCACATTATCACAACCCTTCTTGTCCTTGATTTCCAAATTAAATTCCTGCAGTAATAAGACTCATCTTATTCGTCTTGGTTTTGCATCTTTCATTGCCATCAAATATTTGATTGTTGCATGATTAGTGTGCCCTATGACATAAGACCCCAATATATATGGCCTGAACTTCTCACAAGCAAAGACTATATCTAGCATTTCTTTTTCAGTAGTTGAGTAATTCTCTTGTGCTTCATTAAAAGTCATGCTGGCATAGCATATGGATCTAAAAGTCTTGTTAGTTCTTTGTCCCAAAACTGCTCCTATCAGATAATCATCGCGGCATCACATGATTTCGTAAAATCCTTACTCCGGGCCCCATTTGTAACCATGATGGGAGCTCTGATCAACCTAACCTTGATCTCTTCAAATGCACATTTACATTCTTCATCAAATTCAAATTTTGCTTCCTTTTCAAGCAGTTTGCATAATAGCCTTTATATTTTGGAGAAGTCCTTTATAAATTTTCTATAAAATCTAGCATCTCCCAAAAAACTTCTAATCCCTCCGAATTACAGATAGGGTGGCATCAGTTTCAATAATAAAACCTTTGCTCAAGTTAACCCTGTGTAAGTCCAAATTTACATAAATTTTTTGTGCCCTAAATCAATACCTTCGCTACCATGGAATGACATTTTTTCTCCCAATTCGCAGCTAATTTTGTCTGAAGACTTAAAGTAGCGCTTCTAAATTTTCTAGGAAATTCTCAAAACTGGATCCATAAACCGAGAAGTCATCCATGAAGATTTTACAACCCTCCCACCACTCCATAAATATGGAAGTTTTTTTCCTTTTTTTTACGCTGTCCACAAGATCTTCAATGAAAAAAAAAAAAAGCAAGAGATACAAGAAGTAGGTATAGTATATAAAGGTCAAAAGTCTATGTAAAACAAGAGCAAGCAAAGTACACATAATCTTCCTAAAGCAAGCCATAAGGACATGTAAAGGTAGTTTTGTCTCCGTCTCAAGGCTATGGCAATAAGGATTATATCCAAAATAATCCATCAAGAAAAAAAATAAGGGTGTCCTACCAACTGGTCTTCAAAGATTTGATCAATAAAAAGGGGCAAAGGATAAAGTGATCCTTTCGTGCGTTGTTCAATTTCCCCGTAATCAATGCATACCCTCCATCTTGTCTGTAATTCTTGTTGAATTAGCTCATTCTTCTCATATCCGATGACTCCGTGGAATCCACTTTTCTGGAACCATACGATCAGCTCTCACCTAAGGGCTATCTGAGATTGCATAAATAAATCCTCCATTCAGCCATTTAAGTACTTCTTTTTTGACAACTTCTTTCATAACTTGATTCATCCTTCTCTCATGTTCAATTTATGTTTTTGCATTTTCCTCTAAGAGGATTTTATGCATGCAAATTGATGGACTAATCCCTTTCAAGTCTTTTACTGACCAGGCTATTGCTTCTTTATACTTTCTGAGAATTTCAATCGCTTCTCTTATCTTCTCATTGCTTCCTAAATTTCAGGCTACAGCAATTATAGAAGCTCTTGGATCTTTCAACCCTAAGAAGGCATATTCGTGTGTTTGGGTAATTCCTTCATAATTAACCCCTCATGTAACTTCTTTTCTATTTCTCGCACTTCTCTTCACTCATCGCTGATATTTCGTATTTGGCTTTCATCCACTTTTAATACTGCTCCTCCTTTAATTCAACATCGGTATCTCGATGTTTAGTATCAAGATCCCTGGGTAAATGAAATCGGAAATTCATCATATTTTCATTCATTGAACTTTGATTCTTACAATCATAAATCAATTCAAAACTGATAGGAACTACATTTTCAAATTTCTTACATTCGGCTTTTTCAAAATCAGGCTGCTTCAAGCTCTAATTAAGGTTGAAGTGTACTTCTTCATTTCCACCTCGAGTGAAAGCCTCCTTTTTAACATCAATCAAGGCTACCCAAAGGCAAGAAAAATGCCTACCCAAAGAACAAAGCTGGAACTTGCTTGTCTTCTTCAATGTCTATCACAACAAAGTCCACTAGGAAAATAAACTTTTCCACCTTGATCAATACATCTTCCCCGTGATTCCCTCCTAGCCCAGCGCCATGTTTGTCCGCCATTCATAGAGTCATCACAGGAGTTAACTCCCCAAACTTAGTCTTTTCACCATAGACAACCTAAGACGATTGATACTTCCTGCACTAGAATCACATAAAGCTCTTACTGTAAACTCATAATTCACATGGTGCGTGAATGGTGAAGCTAGGGTCCTGATCTTGCATCTTCAAGTATGTGCTCCTTTCTAGATTGCTTACAATTTTTCCGACAAGCTTACCATTCCATCTTCATCCAACTTCCTTTTCTTGTTGAGAATGTCCTTCATAAATTTAGCATAATGAGGGATCTAAGCCAATGCCTCAGCAAAAGAAATGTTGATCTCTAATTTCTTGAACATGTTCAAGAATTTAGCAAACCGATCATCCAATTTTGACTTCTACTGTCTCTAAGGGAATGGAATTACGAGGCTGTGACAGTTCTCACTTCCTCCTTCTTTTCGCTCTCCCTCTTCGCCTGTCGCTCTTGCTGCACCTTGATTGCTCTTCATCCGTTACCACTGCTCCGTTTTGTTCTCACTCACCTCCCCCGCTACTCTTCCCTCCTCGCCGCCTTATCTCTCTTCTCTCTTTCTCACCTCTGTACCACCTAAGTGCTATAGCCATGCATCCTGTGGGATTCTTCAAGGTCACCAGCGGAAAGAACCCCATACTTATTCTCGCACAACGTGGTTAGCTCGCCTCCTTACTGTAGTCTCCGATTCTTTTCGTGAGAAGTATTGGGAGTTAGCTTCAAACACAATCAGGTTCCGGCTCGAATGCCGCTAACTCAAAGAAACTGCCGTCAAGTGTGGCATGCTCACGCTCTTGAGCCACCATGAAGTTTAGCATCTCGATCCCGTAGGCTGCTATCTCCCCCTCTCGGTTTGATTATTCTGCCTATTATTTGTTTTGATGCTCTGCTGTCCCTTGTGAATGACCTAAGTGAGCATACTTCCTCATTTAAAGTCTCTCGTATTAGCCTTGGACCCCTACCGCAGACCCACTTCCATAAGACAGGTTCTCGTGGTTTCTAAGGCCTGGTGTGTAATGGCAGCTGCTATTTGTTTATTTGAAGTAGCTCTTATTTCCTTGAATATACTAATCCCTTTCACTTTTGATAGACCTTCACGAGCTAGCCTCTGATCGCTTGTTTCGCTCATCTCCTTCCACAATTCCCACTCCCCATTAATACCTGGTTTATTCTTTCTTGATTATTCATCTTTACTTCCTAACAAGCAGTATCTAGCTTGTTTCATTGTCGATATCCCCGTGGTTTCTCACTAAATCACACCACCTCTCTCACTCGCCATCGTCTCTCTAAAAACTCGTATGGATTCTCCGATAATCGCTTCGATAATTCTTCTATTAACTAAGTAACTTCATTAGCACTCTTCCTTCTAAATGCACCTCCAAAAGCTGCATCAACTGTCCATTTTGAGGTGTAGTTCATGGCATGATAAAAGATGTCCATCTGAGTCATCTTCTTCTCTCTTGGGTCCCATGCATGCACATCTTCGCATCATGCTTGAATCTCTTCCCTAAGCATTATACAAAGACTCATCTTCTTCTGTTTGAAGGCAATGATTTCTCCTCTCCTCTCTTGCAATCTACTTAGTCGCTTCTCCTAATTCCTCCCATGTTGTCACGAGCCAGGGTAAAGACTCAACCAACTCGGTCGCAACATGTCTCAATGAAAAATGGAAACAACTCGCAAATTGATAATATCTAGGTTAAATCTTTATCTTCAACTTTATAGTAAGCTCGCCATCCCCTTGAACCCCAAGTGCTCATTTGGATCCTCACTTGGATGTCCAATAAACTGGTGTTGCTGAACCATGGTGATGAGTGCAGGCTTCAACTCAAAAGTTATTTGCTACTATGGTAAGTTGCATGACTGCAAAGTACTCATCTCTGATGATAGGTCTCTAGAAGTCCTCCATTATTCTCTGCCCCTGTGGTCTTTTTACTACTACAACTGGCTCATTGTCACACCTCATCCCCTGCCTAGGCTACGTAGCTCTGATCACCTCACACGGACCGGGACTCTGATAACCCGTTTTTTCTCGACATCAGGCCCATTTCACAAACAAACCATATATCAGAATATAACTTATAAAACTACCATCGTAGTGGTGTTTCAAATATCCTGTACATATATTCGTAAGTCTCATTTACTTGTACTTACACAAATTCCACTATTACAAAATTTTACATTTGCATTACAAAACATAGTCAAAGACCTACATATATGTAGTGGACTTTTATCATTGTTGGTTCTAATGAATTTTTAATGCCCTGATGTCATCTTCGCATCTACATGAATGGAACACCCCGTGCTAAGCTTATAGCTTAGTGGGAAAACATATAATATATATACGACCACAGCAGTGGTCCTCAATTATGGTATACATATTCAACAGTTCAAATATCAACATTTTCATATCTCCTGTGGGAGTACATAAAAAAAATCTTGTACAGAGGGTACCCGTAGGTACAAATTGCGTAACATAACCAATACTGTGATTTCACATAATTATTTCCATATGTCACATTATTCGCATTCTTATCATATGCAAACGTTTGCCTGTAGACTAGGGAACAATAAATGAGAGGTGGACATTTCAAAGACAACAGTGCAAATCTCGAAGGTACATTATAGTACTAAATAAAAGGTACAAAAGCACAATACGTGCCCGCCCATCGTAACGTAGGTGCTTTTGAAGACAAAGCAAGATGTCGTAAACACCCGACAAAGAATGACTTCCACTAATCGTAGAGTGCCTAAGCACTACAAAATGTAGAATGTCGAATCACTAAACAGAGAATGTCATCGCACTAATAAGAGGTGTCAATTCATTCACTATTTGGTCAAGCAGATACATACAATTATATATTATCGAGCTTCGTTATATCAGTTCCAATCATATTAAGAATAAGGGGCAAGAAACAATGTTCACCAACGATGTGGATCGCTTTGCGCTTACCCACATCACTCTAGTATACATGCGTGGTCAGTAGTGTGACCCTTTCATTAAATTATACAGTGATCCTCCATTAATTCAATGGATGATTCGCACTCAAACAAAAAAGACATGAACAAAATGGGAGATTCTGAAGTTCGCCCAAAGTTAAAGAGGACCCTCTCTGGCGGAGACCTTCGCTAGCGGTTCGCCTGGCCGAGCTGGCAGCATAAACCGGACATTTACGGGGCTTCGGTTCACCTAGTGAAGACCTTCGCCCCAGTGAACTCACTTCTTCACTCCAGGCGAAGCGCCTAGCTTAGATGTGCACTGGGTTTTTTCGCTCCTTTCTCACCGAAACCCAAACCAAACCACAAAACCAAAAACAAATCAAATCTTCAAACTTCCCGACTTAAACCAACCAAAACACCTTTATTAAGAACTTTCCTACACAAACCCAGACGTGGAGGGACTAGATAGTTTCCACGCTGCTATTCCATGCATGCAATTCCATATATATAGGTTCCATACCTTAATCTTCGAAACCTTCAAAACTCCAGCTTTTTCCTTCTCTTCTTTCCTTCCTTCCCACTTCTGAATAAAGAGAACTCCAAGACAAAGGAGAGAATCAAACCCAAATTGCTTTTTCTCTCAACCGTAGCCCTTAGCTTCCCTAAGCCAAAAATGAGAAATTTTCATTCTATAAAGATCATGTGTGGTCTTTGTCCCAATTCTTGGGCCTAAATTTTTAACCCTTGCTGCTTGTCCCTCCACTTCGTCCATTTTGAAAATCAACTTATCTAAATTCTTACAATAACATATCATTTTCTTGAGTTATGACCTTTGGGTCCTTAATGTGAAATTTTACCATTTTAACATTTTTCCCAATACTTTATACTTTAATCTCCGAAAAATGCAAAATTTAACTTACATTATACTCCCAAACCTGTAATAAACTACTAGTATAATTTAGGGTGTTACAAACCCCCCTTAAAAGAATTCTTGTGTACTTCTAAATTATTCTTAATTAAAAGAGTTGCGAATATCAGGCTCCCTCATCACATTCAGTTCCCAAGTCGCTCTTCAATATCGCAGGTGTTGCCAAAGCTAACCTTTATCATCAGATATGAGACTCACTTATTCCCGTAGTTGTTTTATCATTGATCAAGAATAGCTTTTAAATTTTCAAATGTTGAAGTCCTAATGCACATGTATATCCTCAGACAGCAATATGTGAAATTCATCATAATCTAGAAATCTCGTAAACATCGACACAATGAACACATTATGTACTGGGTCAACTCAAGAGGAGAGAGCTAAATGATACTACTAGTCTAATTCTTCTAAAATTCTCAAGGTTCATAAACCTTAGACCTTCCTTTCTTTCATAATCTGAAAGATCTTCCTCCACCTGCGATACTTTCAAGAAAGTCCCATTCCCGACTTCGCATCATTCTATGTTCTTCTTTTCGTATCTACATATGACTTTTTTGTCTATCACTGCCAACAGCTTAACCTTGTTGAATAACCCGAACTTTCTCTTTCCGTCTTCTTCACTATGTCGTGACCAATTACTTTATGCTTCTGTCTCAATTCTTTGGTCCAACATACAAAATGAGTTCTACATTTCTTCCGCATAAGGTTTACAGTGGCATACAAATGAGCTTTGAATCGATAAATGTTGTTATAGGCAAACCTACAAGTAAATATACCTATCCCAATCCTCTACTGAAAATCTAACGCACAACCTCGAAGCATATCTTCCAACACTTGAATCACTCTTTTAGATTGTCCATTTGTTTGTGGATGGAAGGATGTACTAAAATTAGTCGAGTACCCAAGGCTAACTGTAATTCTTTCCAAAACCTTGATGTA
Organism: Tetrastigma voinierianum; assembly: GCA_016808115.1. Lineage (NCBI taxonomy): Eukaryota > Viridiplantae > Streptophyta > Magnoliopsida > Vitales > Vitaceae > Tetrastigma > Tetrastigma voinierianum. Next base: position 70,767 of record JAEQBH010003568.1, read on the forward strand.
AACCGTGGATCGCGATCAGACACTATTGATAGTGGAATCCCATGCAACCAAACTATCTCATTCACATTCAACTTCGCTAACCGATCCATGGAATAGTCAAGCCGAACTGGTAAGAAGTGAGCAAACTTTGTGAGTTTGTCTACGATTACCAAAACTGAATCATGTTTTCTTTGGGTGAGAGTAAAACCGGATATAAAATCCATAATAATGTTATCCCACTTCCATTGTGGAATTGGAATGAGATTTAGTAGACCGGACGATCATTAAGACCTTTTTGCATGTATACAAATCCCGTGACACTACTCGCCTGTGTCGGACCATTACTTAGTTCCATCATTCAAAACTTGTTAACCAAAACAACTGTATTCATAAGAAAAATAGTTTTGTCACTTAACCTCAATTTAAGATTAGCTCCTCGTCTTTAAAACCCATGTGTAACATTGTGTCAGAGGTAATAAAGTGGACCTATAAGTCCGAATATCATCTCTACGTAGATTGAAGAGAATTTAAAGTTCACTACCATCATCTCCAAATCTCACTAAGTTCTACACTATTTGAACTCCATTTTATAAAATTTCAGTGGCCTGAAAAAAGAATTTAATATATGATATTTTTACATCTATAATAAAGAAATCTAAAAATCCCAACATGGACTGGATCGAATCTGTGCCACTGGCCGGGAAGTGAAAATGCACCGAATTTTCACTTATGTGAAATTAATAATTCCCTTTGATTCGTCCCATTTGATTCTTATCATGAATTGGAATCGAAATTATCAAAGACTAAAGTGGTATAGTTTGGATTTCCTCCCAACCATACTTTCACCTGACAGACCCTATGTTCATTTCGTAATCATGTTTCTAAATCAATTACTTTGTAATAAAATTCCTCTATATGACTGGGGTATTTTTCTTTCCAATACTATACCCATTTCTATGACTCCGTGCATCCCTCATTTCCCAAGACAGTATACCGCAAGATATTTACAAAGGCAAAAAATGAATGATGTCTCATCCTTAAAATATTTGAAGAGTTCTCCTTTTCCCCTTGATTAGATTCCTCAATAACACTCGATCGGGACCTTCTTCTTCCAGATCAAGAAGAAATCCTAATTGACAATACCTTGATAGCTCACTCAACCCATTCTCAACCATGAGCAAATCGAGGATATATCTAAATAATCTTAAAGCTTCCGTTAGTTCCCTTTAATATTAGCCCAACATGTCTCCTGCACCACATCTATGCTCTGGGCATTCCATATCTATGTCACCGTAGAGGCCTCCTAGAAATCGTGAGCTCAAACCACACCCTTATGGGTATTTGTTACTAATATTGGGAACTATTCACTACATGAACACCATCATTCAAATAATTTAAAGATTCTCAACCCAGGAATTTCCTTCTATTGTGTAGAAAAGACCATGACTGACATCAGATCTTCCTCAATGAAGTCGTGTTCCCTCTAAAAACAAGATTACAAAGTGAACACCGAAATACCATCAAGAAATTTCAATGTAACTAGTAATCAATCAAGAAATGAGTCTTTAGTTTTTGTCCGAATTACATTATAACGACAAGAATCGAAAAGAATTCAACTTCAAAACTTTAACAATGCACTCGCTTTCTCAAGTCCAAAGAAACGAATTGAGATTCTGCTTTACGCTTAATCTAATTCTACTTACTGGGAAGAAAAGAAAATTAAAAGAAAAGAAAAATAAAGAAAAGTGAAAAATATAATACAAAGGAGTCCTCAGCTCCCCAAAAACGTTGGTTTCTGCCCTTCGAGACTGAAGAACTAGAGAAAACTGCATCTCTTTCCTAATTCGCTTCTATTTATAAAGACCCTAAAAGTTTAGGCCCTAACTTCGATGCTTATTTAGAATCCTTAAATTTTAAAGTTCAGATTGCTTTCTACCGCGACCTAAAAGTTCACATGACAGAGTTTTGAATTTTATCAATATAGTTTCTATTAGCAAGCGGTCATATTAAATGTAATTTCGTTTCCTTGTTCTCCGATTTCAGTCGTGACAAGAGTTGTCGTGCGACAACATGTCGTGGCTACTTCATCGAATTGATGTCATGACCAAATTTTCTTCTCAGCGACAAGATATCGTTTCTAGTTCTTATTGCAACACTGTCTTGTATTATTAGCATCTCGGGATCGTGAACCCAAGTTTGTCGCTTACGTAGTTCTCGCCGCTACTTAGCTCGCTTTCCTCGCTGCACTTCATTGGTTGTCGCACTGATTTTTGTGTCAGTTTCTTGCATGTCATGACCCCCATTATGTTATGTCGCGATGACAAAGGTAATACTCGTATGCAAAGATATTTTCCCCTGTCACGACCTAGTTTTTCTCGGGCTATCGCGACATAACCTTTTCTCGCTTCTTCAAATTTTTATCTTTCAGGTCGCTACCCATATTTCCTATCGCGATAAGACTTTTCTGTGTTCAGCTAATTTCTTCACATGACCTCGAATATCTCCGTCAATTAAGATCAAAAACACCTTACAACTCAAGTATGTCGCAACATCAATTCTCCTCAAAGCATCCCGAATCTGGATAACTCCTCATGAACCCGAGGTGATCTCCCTGCACTCCAATGGATATAGAAACTTTTCCTTAAAACAATCAAATAAAATCCATGGAGCGAACCCCTTTACAATCCTTAACATATCTTTAGAAAATAATGCAGAAGCGAAGTGGTAAAAAAAAATTTTTCTTTTTTTTCTTTTTCAAACACTTAGATTTTTCTAAAATCTACAGAAGTTTCCTCTCGTTTTTCTGACTTTCCAAATTTACATAAATACCTGCATAAGCATTTAAAAACACTTAAATCTTCCACTTTCAACTTCCGTTTAGGACTCCTAGTCCACAACTCCAATCAACATAATATATATACCATATACATTTATTCATTTCAATCATCAAAAACATTCAAAACTTCTTCAATCTTACGCACGCTTTATGTTATTTGGCTCTGAGTTTCCGGCTCTGCCGACCGCCCAAGTAGTTCCTTTCTTCAAAATATATCCATATATGCATATATACATGACAAATTATTTGACATATAAAATATGCAAACTATTTATACAATGCAACTACATGCGTCGTCTCCTCTCGACTCAACCTCACTCCACAGAGGGTACTTACCTGCACTGCTCCTCGGGTCCCGAAAATGTTTTTGAAACATATGGAAAAGAATGAGCTAAAGGAGCCCAAGAGTGTACATTTTCATTAAATAACATTTTCAGATATAACAAAAGAATACATACTTATACAATCTAAATTCAAATTTTATGCATTAAACTTTTTTTCTTTCTTTCTTTCTTTCTTTCTTCTTTCTTCTTTTCGATGGAACCTGTGGAATAAACACACCGAACAGCCTCGAGTACTGACGCCTGGTGAGGGATGGCTCACATTCCGCCATAACCACTACGCTGCGAGAAACTCACGCTTTCTCAGACAGGTTCCACTATAAAGACCTTATCACGCTGGGTAAAGATATTACTCTAAACACCTATTTCCTCCCTCGCTTAGTAACCTATAACTTTACCCCCAAATCCTTACACGCTTAAGGTACTCCTACGATATCGCCATAATGTGTAAATTATATGAATAGTATGAACCATCAAGAAAACCTTTCTTCCAAATACATTTATAACCATTTAAAACCTTTACTTTATCATTAAAAACTCATATATATAAATATACATACATGCATTCTTTACACATTTTTCAACGCCTATAATGCTCCAACACATGCATACATATATAATTTAACATATCTATATATATTGATGCAAGATAAAACATTTTCACATGCATTAAAAATAACCTTCCATACAAGCCCCCACCCTTTATGAAATCATCAGCTCTTAAACTTTTCAATGGTACATTAAAACTATGCACTTTAAAACTCAATCGTAAAATACTTTTACACTCACCGTTCACCGATCCCGCTTTCCGCTTCCCACCCGATAATTCCTTTTCACCTTTTTTCAAGAAAACCACAAACTATTAAGCATTAACTTCCATTGAATCCACCATACACACTCATTTTCACTAACTACATCACATTCACTTTAATCCCATCGAACCACACTTCAAAAGACATCTTACCAAGGTGAAACGACCAAAATACCCCTTTACTTTACAAATGACCTTAATGCCTCAATTCAAATCCCCTTTTTTCTATGACCCCAATTTACTTAGAAATTGGAATTGGCCCAATTGACTCATCCAGGCCTGCCATGGCATTTTCATGCCAAACTAGTCATTTTACCGATTTTACACTCGGGACTTTTTGAAATACCCATTTTTCAATGTCTTAACTCCATATTTGGGACACCGGTTCTTTATACTCTTTTTTGAAAAACCATGCTAAGGGTTCTTCTCCAATTGAATCACCCAAATTGGAGCACTAAAAACTCACTTCCTTACGCTCCAAAATAACCCAAGCACCATGTTCAAAAAACCAACTCAGAATTCGCTTCGCATACGAGGCCCTACTTTGAGCAAATTTTTTTGGCCACATAGAATCAGAATTGAGGGAACTTATTTCAGGATGTTTGGCCCTACTTGAAGTCTATTTTAACCAGAGACTTGAACTACCCAACCTGACGCCTGAAATGAGCAAGTTACGGCCAAATACCGAAAGTCAGGTCAAAACAATTAAAAATGTAGCATTTCCTCGTATCGGACTGCTGTGGTCTTAAAATGACCGTAAATGTGTCGTTTTTCCAATTTTAAACACTCCAATCTTAATGCCTTATACCCCAATTTCACTAATGCCTAACCAATTTCAACATATCACACAAATTCACTATTAAATCCTACCAATTCCCCTCACTCCTTTTCAAAACCTAACCTAATCCATTACTTCCTTTCCTCAACTGATATCAGGCAACCGCATCATTCAACCTTAAATACCACCAATTTAACATCCATACCGTAAAAGTAAAGACATTAGATATGAAAAAACATCAAACCCTAACAATTCACTCACTTTAGCTCTTTTCAAAGCCTAACCTAATCCATTTCCTTTCAATTGATATCAAAATCATATCATTCAACCCTTAAATACCACCAATTTAACATCCATACCAGAAAATTTGGGCGACATTGGGGACATGAAAAACATCAAACTCTAACTTTCCCACCATTAAAAAACTTACTGTTTTGGCTTCCCTTTACCCTCTCCTTGCTACCACTTTGTAGAGCACTTGAGCTTCAAGGAGAAGCAGCACCAAATACTCACCTCCCTTTTGCTCCACTCAAATTCTCACACGGTTTTCTCCTTCCCTCTCTTTTCTTTCCTCTCTTTTCTTTCTCTTTTCTCTCATATATACGAGCTCTCCTCTTTTGAGCAAACTTTCATTTCCTTGAATTTATATTTTGACCCACACAATTTTGCCAAATTGCACTTGAGCCCAAAAAATCTCATTGGTTGGTGACAAGTGACTTACATATGTCACCTTGTCATTGGTCCATTCTAATTAATCACAAATCCATTAACCTATTATTTTAATCATAACTTAGCCATTAAGAAAGGTTTTGATTGGCTCTCATAAGAAAATATCTCCCTTATAGCAGATTTTATCTCAGTTTCACCTTATATTTGCTTTTATACGATTAAATGTCAAAAATATTCTATAATTAGTCTAAACTTCAAATTGGCCTTGAAATATTATAATTAAATCATACATTCAGATTCATTCTTGAAATCAAATCGGATTTAAAATCATTAAAATCGTAATCAGGACAATAGCGTATTATTATCCTAATTGCAGTTGGATTGTTTGAAAACTATCAACGGACTCCACGTTCCTCGTTCGATTTAGTTAGACTCTGATTATATTTCGGTTGTTTTATTATTTTTCGACGATTTAGAAAATATCATTATGAGCTCCAATTTAAGTCAGAAAATCATATTCACTTAAATCTCAATTCTCTTCTAAATATCGGGTTAAAAATTCATGGGCGAAATTTCTGTAAATCGGATATAATAAGAAAAATCACCGTTCCTTAGGGCATTCGGTTTGTTTAGAAATTCCACTTCATGCCCCGAATAGCGTCGAGCGTTCTAAATTCTAAGCTACCCTGCGTTTCTATCATTGGACCTCTAATCAGTTCAAAAACTACTATTATAACATTCAATCAGGTTGGGGTTTTACACTCCTTGTTACAACCAGGTCAGTTCATCCATTAAGCGCCCTTTTGACCTAGTTTCTTGTGACTTTCAAACTTCTTCTTCAGCATCTTTTCTGTCTCAACAAACTTTTCCATGTTGCAGAAGTCAGTGTCATGACATAAGAGGGTTCTATCATGACAGATATTTTGCCTTTAGTTCAACATTATGTTGCAACACAAACTATTTTGTTCCTAGCTGACTTGCATATGTTTTTCCCATTCTCTATCATGACCTGTTGTCTTCTATATTTTATATGTATGTATGTGCAACTATACTTACCCATGTGCGATAAGGCTCAATTATCAACAATCAAATTATGGTGTTGCGACAAAGGAAATGTTGTTGCGACACAGTTTCTTTGGTAATTGCTTGAAAGTTTGTGCGACACACAAATTTCAGTCGCGACATAAGGCTAGCGCAGTGTTGTTTTCTCTTCTTTCTTACTGGAATTTTCTCATTTTTGAATTAAAACCTGCACAACACAAGTTTGGTAAGTATTCCATAATTTGGCATTAAAACTGATAAAAAAACTACTAAAAACAACCCAGAAAAATGGGCTTAAAATAGATGAGTTTAAGACTCATCAATGGTACTTGATGTTCAGCTTTTACTTGCAAACAAGTCAAACATTTGGATACATACTCTATTATATCATTTTTGTCCCTAAGCCACCAGCTAGTATTGTTCAAATCACGGGCATCTGTATTGCCTCCGGATGCATGGTGAATACAGTATTGTAGCTCATACATCAACCTTTTTCCAATTCTTGGACATTGGTACATAATGCACTCTTTATGTACAAACCTCCATCATCTTTTATAGAATGTTGATTTTGTCTCATTTCGACTAATTGTACTCTTTCTTGTAACTTAACATCGCATTTACGAGGCATCAATCATCATTGCTTCCGTGGAGCATAACTCTCAATTGAGCTATAAGCTCCATTAGATACAGAATCTCCGTACCACAGATGTTCAGAATGAAAATATAAATTGTTCTTCTGCTTAAGCGTATGCCACCACACCAATAAGCTTTTCGGTGTAATCAATTATGCAATCCATAGTCCTTGAACAATTAAGCCAGCGTTGCCTCGAGTTCAATTCCTTCTGGTTTAACGGATACTTAAGATCTTATGATCTGTAAATATTCTGTTTTTCACCATTATAAGTAATATCGTATATTTTCCAACGACACTACCACTCTCAGCTCCAAATCGTGCGTAGGATAATTCTGCTCATGTGGTTTCCATCACATGCGGAGCATATGCTACTACTTTTCCATCTTGCATCAATACACATCCCAAGCCTATCTTTGAGGCATCACTATACAAAGCTTATTCTCTACCTAAAGTAGGCTGAGTCAACATTAGTGCTTCAACCAGTATTTTCTTTAATTGTTGAAACTTGGTGACATTATATTCCCACTCGAACTTCACCTTTGCAGGTAACCCGTGAAGTGTAGATGCTCTGACGAAATCCTTTTACAAGCATCGGTAATACCCGGCTGGGCCAAGAACTTCTCACCTCTGTTGCATTTCGAGTGGTTTCCAAACCTCCTGATACGGCTTCAATTTTCGTAGGGTCTACTCTAATACCCTCTGCAGACATAATATGGCTTAGGAATGACACTTTCTTAAGCCAAAAATCACATTTACTTAATTTTGCAAATATTTGTTTCTCGGGTTGCAGCTATCCTCAAATGTTGTTAAATGTTCTCGTGTATCCTTAGAATACACGAGATCATATCTAAGATACCACTACAAAGTAGTCAAATAAAAGTGGAATTACCTTATTCATCAAGTCCGTGAATGTGAAAATTAGGTTCATTAGTCGACGAATGGCATTACTAAAAACTCATAATGACCGTATCGGGTTTAAAAATTATTTTAGGGACATCGACATCTTTCGCGCTTTAGTGATAATATCCCGATCGCAAGTCTATCTTAGAAAAGATACTTACCCCTTTCAATTAATCGAAAAGATCTTCTATTCTCGGCAACTGATATTTATTATTTACTGTTACCTTATTTATTTGCCTATAATCAATGCACATCCGGAGAGTGTCATCTTTCTTTTTGACAAACAAAACCGGCGCACCCTAGGGTGAAACATTAGGTCGGATGAATCCCTTGTCTAACAGCTCTTGTAGTTGAGTCTTCAACTCTTTTAGTTCAGTTGGAGTCATACGGTAAGGTGCCCTAGAAATAGGAGTTGTCCCTTGTACAACTTCAATAGACATATCTACTTTTCTTTCGAGTGGCAAACCCGGTAATTCCACAGGAAACACATCAGAGATTTCTTTAATCACCATAATATCTTCTAGATTTACAAGTCCTCTCTTGGAGTCAAGTACCAAATCTAAAAGGGCTTCACAACCTTTTCTAAGAAAATGTCGGGCTTGTATAGCTGAAATTACATTTGACATTTAATTCGAATGAATACCTTTATGCAATTACCAGGCAATTGAACATTTAAGCGATCTTGTTTCTTATCACAATCAACTATAACGTGTTTGGATAACAATCCATGCCCAAATCAAATCAATCTCATGAAAAGGCCAGCCAATTAGATAAGCAGAAAATTCCCTGTCATGAGCATTGGGGCCGGTTCTTATATACTCGATTGGCTCACAACACTGCCCCCCCGAGAGTTTGGTAACATTCATGTCATATGCTAAGGGCTTTCTTGATGGCAATTTATCACTCAATTGTTCAATGCATACTACATAGAATGTAGAACACAGTTCTACCAAACATTTCATTGTTATAAAGAGTGAAATTACCCGCGCTAACCCCTGGTGCATCCTGATCTTCACAAGCTCTCATATCATAGGCTCAAGCTGGACTATAGTAGTAGGGCGATTTACTGTCTCTGAAGCAATACCTCTTCCTTGTTGTCCTAAACTATCTCGCCCTCTATCTCTATCACGAGTCGATAAAGGTACATTTAATCCTCCTTGGCTACTTCCTTAAGGATTTCCATAACTCGGATCCTCCTTAAGCAGTTCAGCATCATATATGGTATATTTTTCCACATGAAACAACCCAGTTCTCCCATCTGCAGTACCATAAGCGATTTTTTTGTGGCGATCACGGGCGTCAGTCTTTCGTCTTATCGATTGAAATGCCTGCGGAACCACGTGTCATGAAGTAGGACCTTGTCTCCAACCTCTTGTAGTTGAACCATGTACCAAGTCCACTTGAGACTCTCTAGTTCTTTTACCTGAAGATGAACCACCTCTAGAGAACTTTCTCTCCTAATTTCTTTCCTGATTCATCATTTCATATTTCTCAATTTTCATAATCGCTTGCACCAGCTGATAAAAATTCACTACTTGCAACGATATAATTGTTTGTCTGTTAATGTATAGACTAAACCCTTCAATTTTTATTCCTCCACTGGAGCCTTACAATTCCCCTGCAATGGTACCAAAATTGAGCTAGTTTTTTAAAAATTAGAAAATGGTCTGATGTTCTTGAAATTATAAAATGAGTTTAGTCTAAGACACTTTGCAAGTGCAGTCATACAGTGTAAATTGGATATAAATCAGATATCATTCCCTCAGAGAGATTGACCATAATTTAGAAATCAACTACTCTATTCTCTTTCAGAGATCCACACTATTTGCACCTCCTTGTAATGGTTTGAAAACTAGAATTTGAAAGACAAGATCATCTTATATTATACTTCTATATTAAGGATAAAATTCAAAATAAACAAGTAAAATAAATTGGACTAAATTAGTTCTCTGTGAAATGAAACCTTTGTCAAGGAAGCTAGTATAAGCAGTCCAATTTGCATTATAATCCATTATTTTCTCAATCGATTTTGGATACGGATTTGTCAAGAAGGCCCTAATAATGCGGCTTGGATTTCTCCATAATTCACTAATTAGAGGTCCATGCTTCTTTCAAAGACATGGATCTAATTAGTTACTTGTATTCATAACACTCTTTATAAGATTTGGGTATTTTTCTTTTTCAATACTTCATACCCATTTCTTAAGACTACAGATTTCTTGCTTCCTAAGACAAGGTCATTGCAAAACCTCTACAAAATGGTTGATGACTCTTCCTTTAGATCTGATGGATTTTTCCCTTTCCTTGATTGGATCTCAACTAACACAGGATCAAGATATTTCCACTAGATTAAGGTGAAATCTCTGATTATTTAAATTGATAAATAATCCCTTTTCAACTATTATGATGAATTAGAAGTCTCTCAGTGACACTCGAGCTCTTTAGTTCTTCAATAGTAGTCTAACGCCCACAAATTGAATGTTCCAAGCTCTGAGGAATCTCCATCTCTGTGTCACTCGGAGGGCCTCCTAGAAATCGGAACAGGATACAGTCCTTGAAAGGGTATTCGATACTACTATTGGGAACAATTCAATTGAAAAACATCAAATCAAATGATCCCGAATCGGGAAATTCTTTCTAATTTATGCGAAAAGACTATAACTAACAATATATCCATTGATGACTAGGCTTCTCAAATACTGAATCTGTCGACAATGGGTATTGATCAAGAACGTCCTTTATGCGTAATAAACTAAAGAAATGAATTCAAAATTGTCTAGACTTCTTTAATTCCAAGCAGTAATTGGAAAAGAGATTGAATGATTTGATCCAGCTTCACAATTAAAATCAAATTGCTCGTTCAGATTCAAAAACAAAAAAATCAAAACGATTCCAACTAATCTAATCTAAATAACATAAATTAGTCTTCGTAATCCCACAAGGATCGGAGTTAGGCTTTCTCTTAGCATAAAGGTCGACTATTTATACACTTCAGAAAATTGGGCCCCGATTCAAAAAAGCTTCAAGTGAATTTTCCCTAATTCCATGGCCCAGCTCACTGTTCAAGTCGCGACCTAAAGAAGCTTGTCGCGACTGAGTTGTAGTTATGAACTTGCTAAGTCTGTCGTGACTTCAATTACCTGTCGCACCCTTCTTTGTTTTGTTTTTGGCTATGTGAAGTCGCGACCTATTGTCTTCTGTCACAACACTGTTCTTTGCAACCTCTTCATTTAGTTATCGCGACCCAGTTTCTTTGTCGCGACTTAAGTTGTTGCCTATCCTTGATTCTTGTTCGCGACTGGTTTTAGTGCGACGCAGGTTTTACTGAGTTTCTTCTTTCTTTGGAATCTTTAATGACGCATGAATTTCTTTGTCGTGACTAACCTTTATTCCTCTTTGTTTCTTCAGGTGTGTGTCGCAACTTCAAAATCCTTGTTGTCTTCTTTTACTTAGCATTTTTCTTTAGAATCATTTTAAGTCGCGACTTGAATTATTGTGTCGTGACTAAATTCAGTTGCCAGTAGTTATGATTCTTGTTGCGATAACTTTTTCTGTTCTCCGAGTATTTATATCGCGACCTCAATTCCATGTTGCGACTGTTGTCAACTTCCTTTAGCGAGTTGCATTACAGCGACCTAGTTCTTGAGTTATGTGTCGCGACTGGATTTTCATGTCGCGAAACACAATTTTGTTGCCGACCACTTTGATTCACAGTCCTGACTTCCCACTTTTATGTTCGCGACATCATTTGTTGTCTTACGCCTTCATTCGAGGTTAACTCAGCGTTGATCTGTTGGATTCCTTGTCATGACATACAAATTAAGTCGCAACCAGGCCATTCCTTTTTTTGATGCAATTTCTGTCACGACATAAAAGGTAGGTCGCGACCCTATTATATGTTCTTACTTCTCACTTTGTCGCAACCTCATTGTCTCAGTTATAACAATTGTCGTGTATTCAGTTCTGTTTTTGGTCGCGACCTAAAAAGTATGTCGCGACTGAGTGGTTACCCTTCTCACCCTGTCTCTCATCGTAGTTGCTCAAACATAGTTGCAACATGTTTTTAACTATTCAGCCTATTTTCATGTCATGACATGAAATCAATCATCGCGACCTGTTGGTGTCTTGACATAATTTGTACTTATAAAATTCCATAATGGAGACCTTAGCCGGTTATTAAGCAACCATTCCTCGTTAAATGACATCAATTATCTGTTTAAACTGATTGTCTTCTTTTGTTAATCGCGACATACGAGCGGTGTCGCGACCAGAGATCTTTCTTTGAAACTCTTTCTGTCTTAGAAATGACTTTTCTCTTAGCCATGTGACTTTCATTTTGGCCTAAATCCTTTTCTTGTTGCGACCTCGATTCTCTGTCGTGACCTGAGGTCTTTATCTAATAGATTTGCAGCAACATGCTCACTCAAGTCGTGACTTAAAAACTGCTGATATGAGGAATCCCTTGTCGCGACCTCACAAGTCTGTCGCGACCTAGCTACCTTGACCATATATATCTTTTTCTTACTGGAATTGCCAATTCTTCTGTAAAAATCTGCAAAACATAAATTTGATAAGATCTCCATATTTCTGCATAATAATAATCAATTATATTGTAACACAGGTCAGAAAAATGGATTTTCAAACTTAAAATTTTGTTTGTCCCCAAGCAAAGAAAAGAAAGATTTGTTTGTCCTCAAACAATTGAACTTCATTTTTAAGGACATATTTCTGTTCTATACCACAATCTTTTTTGATTCCACAAATAGACTTGAAATAAGTAAGTTGCAGCACTATTTCAAACTTCAGTTTTCAACTAAGAAAAAGGAATATTTTCAACCTCCATTACAAATAAACTAATGAATTCTGTATTGTAAACAGTTCAATCAATTAATCTTGTTCTATGGGTGTGTGTTGGTCTTCTTTCCTTTTCTCCTTGTTAGATTAGCTAATCTTCTGGGATTCTCCTTGGAAAATTAGTCAAAGTTCCATATGCTTGTTTTTCATATTTATCTCCACTGATGTAGGCAAATTCAACCTTCAAGATCAAAGAGGTCTTTTAGGCTTGTAATGTTAGGATTGCGTAATTGGGTAGATTATTGGAAGATTTAGGTTGTAAATTACCCAGATTCCACTCTTTCCATTTGCATAATTTCCTTTCTCTTTCATCCCTGTCCTTCCTACTGATGTAAACTTTAATAATTCCCCCAAACTTGGTTTTGGTGCATCTTCTTATATTGCTGGTCTCTTTGATTGCCACTTTCGGACTTATCAGTCTAGTTCCTTTACTTGGAACTCTTTTGTCTCTCTTGCATTAAAGATTTAGGAATAGTGCAATGTTTTGTCTTTTGAGGCTTTCCTATCACTCTTCCAGAGGAACTTTGGGTTAGAAACTCTCTCATATCGGTTAGCATTGGTGCTAGGTGTTGAAACTAGAACTTAATTGTTCCGAGAGATATTACAAGACAAAACTTATCCCCTTTTTAACTTCTTTTCTTCATCTCTAGTCTTTCAATTGATTTTACCTTATCCTTCCATGCAATCTAAAAGAACTATATTCCCCCAATCTTGTTCCCTTCTGCACATTAAACTTCTTGTTCTGAACACTGTAGTCTCCTGAATTCTTAGAGTCAATAAATTGTCGGATCATTCACCAGTTGGCTGCAACCTGCAAAACAAACAAGAAGACGACGGTGGTATTCTGTCGCCCCTCCGATGGCAAAGTTAGCTCTTTTCGTCAAAGACTGAACGTAAGAACTGCAATTCTCGCAATCCAGAATGTTGTACCTCATTTGGTGTGATTTGCTTCTCTTTTATGGAAGGAGAAAGGGGATTCGTCTTTCTTGGAGAGTGGACGATTTCTTCCCATAAAGATAGGGGAAGATGGCTCTTATTTCGGGAAGGATGACTTGTTCTTCTTTTATGTAGCTTTCCCGGTAAAATTTATTTGTTGGGAGTGCCTTCCTATTAAGATTGAAGGCGGGTGATTGGTTCTTGGAAGAGTTTACTTTATATCGCGAGAAGCTAGGTTGTTTTGTTTTGGTGAAGTTTCCGATCGAGAAGGAGGCATCAGTGAAAAGTGTCCAGACTGGCGTCGGGAAAGGAAATCGGGGTGAAGGCGCCGCCAGATGGAAGGCGAAAGTTCTCCGGGGCGTTCTTGGCGGTGACTTTAGGAGCCTGGTTCTTTGGGCCGGCTGACTTACAAGGCTGATCCGTGGGACCGACTGGAGCTAGGTCGGTTAGCTAAGGAATTGACGGGCCATAGTACCTGATGCCCCCTTTTTCTGCGCGGGGAAGGAAGATCATCCCACGTCGGAAAAAATGACAAGCTTGGCCGGAGTCGCTATTATAAAGGAACGGTGGTATCATCTTATTTTATTTCAGCGTATAATTGCTTTTTTTAAAGCGCATTAGATGTTGTCGATCGTTTGAGTTTGATCCTAAGATTAGAGCGTGCAAGGCTGAGTGGGTGAGGAGATTGGTTGTCTTCTTGGTTATCACATTCTTGTCTTTGTGGAGAAGGATAATTGAATGTTGCTAAGGCTCGAGTGGGATGAAGGATGATTGTGTTGATCATTTGAGCCGCACAGCTTTCTAAGCATAGGTTGGACATTTGTATGGTTTGGCGGAGTGGTGTATCACAGAAGTCTTTGGTGGTTTAGAACTTGAATGGAGTCCGAGGACACCCTGCTGAATCCTGCAGGGATCGCTCAAGCTCCCACCAGCCTCATCCTCTTCTTTTCCTCTTTCTTAGCCTCTACTTAGCGGCTATCTCCATACTTTTCCCTTCTTGGCCATGTGACAACCAGCCACAATCTCCGTCTTTCCCTTCTTTTGGCCTTTGCGCTGACTCTCTCTGCCGGTTGATGGCGGTTAACCATATTTTTCTTCTGTATTTCGAGTGTTATGAATATTAGTTTGTCGTGTTGTAATATGATTTCTTGGCAACAAGCATCGCTATGTAATGCCGAACACCTTTTCGGTGTAATTAATAAAATTGCAGTTTTTTAACGGCTTAGTGCCTTATTGCAATTCTGTGTGACGTATTCGGACATTCTGTCTAATTGAGGCCGATTGAACATTATAAAACTTGTTAACGGGCGGTTTATGCTTCGAGATAAAGGCCCTTTGGGCTTTAGCCCACCTTAGTCTACGTGCCTTAGGCGCGAACCGTGATGGTTGAGATCGAGGCGGGCGTCGATCATCATTTGCATTAAATGCATTGGGACTGGCGTGTAGATAGGCATCATTAAGTCGTACTCTTTTCCCTTTCGTGTTATTTTGGTTTATCTGCTTTCCTCTCGGCGACCAACTGCTGCGAATAGGCTAGTCTAACCTTGCATTCGCTCGCGAGCCATTATTGCAGGCACTCGCACTTCATTCCGCAGGTAACCATCATCGCCCCTTAGTAATGTTGGCCGCGCGGTGAGGTGATTGGTTTCTAATTTGTAAGGCACGGAAGGGAGGAGACGTGGTTTAACACTTATTCGGCCCTAGCGGTCCTTGCCCAGGCTCGGGGTATGCCTTCGTACCAATTAGGTATATGGATAGAGTCTAATATTCGTTTTCTCTATCTTTGATGCAGCGTAGAATGGTGAGGGTGAAAAAGCACAGTGGTCACCCGGCGCCTTGGCGGCCTTGCAGCGGCATCGTCACGTCTCGACGATGGAGGAGTTAATGGCCTAGTGCGAGGTGCCCGATAACATCGACCTCCGGTTGATGGAGAGGGCGGACGAGTCCACCTTGGGTGGAGAACATAATGGTGTGTTTTTACTGGGGCACCTTGCGGCTGGCTACTCTTCACGGTCTTAGGCACTAGTCAAGCGGTTTTTGCATTTCACGGGCGCCCCGTCTTATCCACCCAAGCGTCATTCATATTTTGATGGGGTATGCGTGTTGAACCACATATCCTTTCGACCTCTCATTGAGTCGGTATGTATAATTGTTACCGAGGAATGGGGCGGGGCGACCGGATGTCTATGTTGGTTATGAATCCCCGACTTCAAGTTGTTAACGGGCTCCCCGACTCACCTAAGACTGAGGCGAAAGGAGTGTTGCTAGTAAGGGGACCATACAGGGCGGAATCCACAGGCTCCCCAGGTCTTAGTTTGATATCGGCCGATCTTCGATCTTTTCAGTGTGTGGTCGGGTTAGACTTGGCACGATGGCTTCCCGGATATTTAGTATGTGATGATGGACTAAACTTGGGTTACAGCCGTGTAGGTAAGGCTTAGCGAGGCGGTAGTGAGCGGGTGGAGAAGTCAAGCCGGTCGCCGGTTATCGAGAGATTTCCGGCGGGAGTGGCATTACAAGGTTCTCGGCTCCGAGATAATATATCTTAGTGGTATGACAGGCCTTACACCCCTCCGGTCATTCCACAGGCCGTTTCAGCCGGACATCTTGGAGAACGCTTTGTCATTGTTGACCTCACATCGATTTTGGCAGCCGATCCCTCGATTGGCGTGGATTGAAGTCAAATCCGGGTCGCGAAGTGCTTGGAATGCGCCGGGTTCGTCGACCTCCTAGTGAGGATTCTAGTTACGCTGACCCGTTCCCGGTCGGAGAACGAGTAACCATCGAGCGGTTGCCTTTGCTGACAAGTAGTGGTTCTGCCCCAGTGGTAACTATTAAGAGGAAAGGGGCAATCGAGTTACAAAACGCGCCTGGGTCCAAGGAGGAGGATTTCGTTCCCTGGGTTAGTGGCGAACACGAGGATTTCCAAGATTTAGAGGAGTAGGAACAGGAGGAAAAGATGGCGGTACCTTCGGCGTTCTGCCGCTCGTAAAGACGGTTGAGTTCAACGATTAGTCGATCCTGCCCGAGTGCGGGATCCTAGTTAACCCCGATGTTGAGGAGGATCAAGATGCAAGCCATTGTCATCCTAGCTTTCTGAGCAAGGGACCTGGATCAAACAAGCGGCGAGGTGGCGAATAGAGTCAAAGGAGGCCGACCGGTTCGAGTGCACCGGGTAATCCCCGCCGTCGGGATGTGGGTCAACCTAGCGGTAAAACTTATGCGGTCGGTACTAGGCCCCCATTCTTGGAAGCGGATCATAATAAGCTGTTATGCTCCGCGTGGTAGGAGCCTCCGAGTGGAAATATCGGCGCCGGGTAGACAAAGGTAAACATACGTCATCGTCGGTAGGAGCCTTTCCATCGTGGAGGGCGCGGTGGCAAACCTAAACAATTTGTATCATACATGCTTCGGATGTCGCGATATTTACTTTCAGGCATGCGTGTGGCGAGGACTGCCGGTAGCGTTAATGGGGGACCGGGAAGGAAGGCAGTAGGATTATCGATGTGGGATCTGAAATTAAATGCTTAGTAACTATGTTCAGTCTGTGTTGGTAAGATAAGCGAGTTTCGTTGTGGCGTGCGCCATTAGCGGTTACCACGTACTCTGTCGGTTTCTTTGCGGTAGTCATTGCTATTTGGAACATGGCCGCTTGACATCACGGGATTCGAGCTCGGCTAATGGGCGCCGAATGCGGCTGCGGTCTGTATGTCCAATCGAGGATGGCCGGCGGAAGATGCGAGTGCTTCATTAAAGAGGTGAGTTGGCATCTGTCCTTTGAGGCAGGCTAAGGAATCTGTTGAAAGGGCCGCCCGGGCAGAGGCCGAGAGGGATGCGGCGCGTCATGAGGCGGCGATGGCCAAGTTGCTGATCAAAGGGCCGTTAATACCCGAGCCGCGAGGTGGAGTGCGAAGGCTTGCGGTTCAACGATGCCTTGGTGGTTCTGCGGAAAAATGCTCGCACGAGGCGGAGTCAGGCATGGGTTGCTTTCGGGAGCGTTGAGTGCTGGTGGGGGAAGCTTGTAGGAAGGCGGAAGAAGAAGACAGCCGTTTGACAGACGAGAGACTTTCCTTGGTCATGGAGCTCGGGACTATAAAGGATGACCCCGTGCGCGCTTCCGGGAGAAAATCCGTTCAGCGATAGAGCGATGGAAATTTGAGTTCGATCTGTGGTGACATCTTTGTTCAACTATGGCTATGGTTGTTGCGCTTTTACGCACAACATATGCGGGAGCAAGCCTCAAATCCCAGATGGAATGTAGGATCCTTCAGTCCCGTTAACTCCAAAGTTCTTTGCTAACCCACTTCCCCGAAGCATCTCATCGGTCACTCGACCCCGGATCAAGCTGCCGGTTAGCAAGGCTTGGCCCAGAAGAAACGGCAGAACTTGTTGCGGAGGCGACTCTTCCAATGGGTCGGCCTCGTCGAGACCAGTGGGGTTGAGGATGCCATAATTGACTAGGGGTTTAGTGCTTTTATGAGGCGAGTGTTCGATGGTTGCACGAAGCAATTTACATCCCATAACTTCTGCTTTTTAGTTAATTTTGTTTCATACCACTGCTTTGTATGTTTTAATATTGCGCCATCGGTTACGTGATTTTGTTAAAGCGCACCATTCGGCGTGTGCATTAGAAATCATCGATGTCATTTGAGATGTGCGCTGTTGTATTGGATAGGTCATTCACTAGGTCATCCAGGCTTTTGTATTTGATTAGCTGGAAGTTATCTATGTTAGGCCGGATAGGTCATTTGACTGTTCCATCCGGGATTTTGAATGTAACCAGCTAGAAGTGATGTATGCTGAGCCGGATAGGTCATTTAGTTGTTCATCAGGGCTTTTGTATTCCCTGACCGGCTAGAAGTGATCTGTGCGGGCCGGACCGGGTCATTTACTCACGTGTCTGGGCTTTGTATTTGACCCGACTATAAGTGATCCCATCAACTGGTAGGGCAAGGTTATTTCTTTGCGTCATCAGGCTTTTGTATTTGACCGGCTATAAGTGGCGTCTATCTTTGTGAGACGGAGTCATTTGCTAGCCATCCGAACTTTTGTATTTAACCCGACTAAGTGATCTATCTTTGAGGCGAGCCAGATCATTCTTGCACCATCAGGCTTTTCCATGGCCCCAAGCCCATTAAAGTGATCTATCTTTGTGGATAGGTCATTTTATTTGCGCCATCCAGGGCTTTGTTTGACCTGTATAAAGAAAATGTGAAGCCATATGAGTCAAGATAATGATATGCTTTTATTGATGTCACCTTCTCGGGTGCATAGTTCACATTCTAAGTCTGGGGTTCCATCTGTTTTATCTATAGCGTAGGGCCCGGCTTCACCGGCTCGCGTCACTACATAAGGTCCTTCAGGTTGGGTTGGAGGTGTTGTGGATTGTGGTATTTCGGCTTTCCTCAGACCAGATCGCCCGGTGACACCGCTAGAGCAACCGTCTGTTATAAATTCATGGCAGTCTTTGGTAGGAGGGTTATCTTGGATTCACGTGGCTTCCGATGCTCATCACTCATGTCTAACTCCTGCGTTTATTGATTCATTTCTTGACTCGGGGTGGCGGGTTAGGATGGTCTTGCTTGAGCGATTTCGGTGGGGATGGCTGACTTCGACCCGTGGAGTGATAAACGGGAGATCTTGGGGTTAGCTTTAGGCGTGGTTCTGCTGGGCGGGCGCCCGAGTTCTTCTACCCATTTCCCTTTATAGCGGAGTCTAACCGCTTTCAAAATGATCAACAAGGTTTTTGTTGGGCTTCTTCTTAGCCATTACTTTGAGGATACGAGGGTAGAATATAATTTTATTTTCAATTCCTAGAAAAAGTCGGTGAACCACAATTTGTCAAATACGACCCGTTATCGGACACGATTGATCTCGGGATGCGAATCGGCGGAACGATGTTTTCGGATAAAGCCAGTAACATCTTTATGTCTTTGATTAAGCGAAAGTGTGACCTCTATCCATTTACTAAAATAACAGGGTGGCGACCCGATAATAGTTTCTTTTGATAGGTCTGCGATGAAGCGGACCGACTATATCAATCCCCCATTGAGCGAATGGCCATAGGCTAGAGATGGAGACCAAGTCTTGCACCGGTGATTTCAAGATAGGGGACATTGATGGAAAGATTATTCGGCCGTGTCGGCGGCGTCAGGCTTCTATAGTTGTATTACCGAGTGCTGGGCCGGTGGAGCTAGGTTCTTCCACAGGTGAGTTCCCATATGCCTTGGAGTAATTCGGCTAATACATATTGGCCTTGCTCGGGGGTTAGACACATCAGGTACGGCCCGCCTAGGGATCGTTTGTATAGCTGCCTATCTATCATAGAGAATCTAGCGGTAAGATCGAACATGGGCCTTGCCACATCACTGTTAGTTCCCCGTGGCTATGTGTAGTCGTATGGGGTCCATCCGGGATAAGAGGACTTCCTCTGCAATTATGACCGCGGTATAGAGGTCGGCGTGGTAGATGGGAGAATACGGTTTTGTATTGGCGTGAAGCAGCCACGACGGCCAAGGCATCGGCCCTCTCATTACAGTCCCGGGGGACATGTTCCAATTTCCAGGCTGAGAGGGTGTTTAATTTCTGTTTGACTAAGGAAGCATACTTCATCATTCGGGGGTCCCTGAACTCGAATTCTGCATTAACTTTGTCAACTGACTAAATTGTGAATCGCTCTGAATCGGTATCGGCACCCATAGAGTGCGAGTTAGTCAGGCTATCGTACCTCTTACTCACGATTCGTTATTGGTGGTGCTGAAGCCTAACCGTACTGCCTGTTCAATCCTTTCCCCGGTTGGGAGGTTATTGCGAGACCAATCTTGGGCTCTGATTGTGCGGAAGCCCGTACGTGGGCCACGTTGCTTTTTATCAGGGCAGGCATCGGGTTGCGGGATTTCTGCGAGGAAGTCAGCTAAGACTTGCCCCATACTTAGTCTCGACGCTTTTCGATGCCATACTCGCTTAATTCCATTGCCCGGTAGACCGTCCTTAGAACATATCGGGTTTTATGAATGTGCCGGTGGAAGATCAGTTAGCACCACAACGGGATGAGCCTAGAAGTATGGGTGGAGATTTTGGGTGATTGTTCGGAGGGCCAAGGCAGCTCGCTCAAGGTGGCTATATCTGGTCTCCGCATCGGTCGAGACTTCTTGACAAGAGCTACGAGACCACCGAGCCACAGCATCCCCACATTCTTTAAGCGAGGCGGCGCTTCTTTGCTATATCGGAATTTGCTAAGTAGAGATAGAATGTGTCGCGGCCTCGGGCTCATAAGAATCGGAACTCTGTCGGTGTTGTGATTGCTATGGTACCCGGTCGCATTCCTTATTCCATTCGGCCCGGTTGGCTCCCCTCATAGTAGTGAAGAAGGGTTTCAAATGGTTCGTGAGCAGGAAATAAAACCTTGAAGCGCCCAGTCGGTAGGTCGGGTTCTTTAAGTTCCTTTCTTGGAGCGGGGGCGCGGTGCAAAATGGCTTTAAGTTGCGCGGGATTAGCCTCTATCTCCCTTTGGGTTATCATAAAGCGAGAATCGCGGCGCTAACCCTGAGAGGCACATTTAGGGGTTAGTTCATATCATATTCTCTGGGGTCGAATGTCACAGCCCAGGTCTGCGTGATCAGAAGTATTGGATTTTACTATATCTGTCAACAGACTTCCATTGTCGCTGCAGTACTTGGTCGAGAAACATCTTGTCACGACCTCGATAGGTGGCCCTATTCTTTAAGGCGAAGGCATCACATTGTAACGATAGAGTCCATAGGGGAGTAATGAAGATGTTTTCATTATCGAGGGGGTGCATGGGGTTGGTGGTATCGAGAAGGCACATCCGAAAGATAGCGCATGCGGAGTGCCACGGCGGGCGTCCTGATCTGATGCATGCGGCGGAGAGTTGTCTTTGGACAAGCGTTGTTGAGGTCGTGTAATCCACACATACTCTCCATTTGTTCCCCTTCTTTGGGACAACCACCACGTTGGCCATTCGAGGTATTTAAGCGCTTCGTCGTCCATTACGTAGAAGATTATCGACCTCGATGCGGATGACCAGAGTGGCGTCACAGGTGAAAGCGTCTCACTTTTTGCCTGACCGACTTGGCAGATGAGGCGACGTTTAGTGCGTGGCGGCGTCAAGTGGGGCTTATTCACCGTCATATGCGCGTAAATTCCACCAAATACATGAAATTTATTGTATCACTGGCATAATTGGGCCTTCTCCTCCTCGGATAGGAGGGTACTAACATAGATGCATGCGTAAATTAAACCGAGGGTATGGTTTCCAAGGGATCAGCGCGACACCTCTCTATCCACCAAAGTGCGGATAAGAGGCGAGGATGTTTGTGATATATTCTTTGAGTTGACCCTCAATGGGTGGTTCCTTTGGAGCATTCCTCTTGTTCGTGTCTTGCATTGAGGCGTAGCATTGTCGTGCGGCTAGTGACTTCCACGAAGGTGTTTGACGTGGTGGTCGCGGTGTTTGGGTAGTACGTTGATGGTACCGTTTTCCGTGGCGTGTAGCCGGGCCCCGGCCAGGATGGCATTTGTATGGCTCGAATCCTCTACCCGGAAACGGTGCCTGGGTCACAGGACCAGCTTGGGCGGGAAAGGCAATATCCCCAGCTGTCAATGTGATAGCCAGTTAAGCCGGACAAAACCCTACCGGCGGGCCCCGAGATGATCGACGGGACTCTTATTTCGCAGGTTAGGAGATGTAGTAAATCGGATTTCTGCTTGCACAGATGTGGGGACCACATGTGTACATCAAAGCCCATTATCTGAAACGGTAGAGTGAAATGCATCGTAATGAGGGGTATGACCCAAGTAGGGTTGATAGGGGGGAAGGATATAGGGTCGTCAACCGGCTGAACTGCTGTGATGTTTTCTTGTGTGCGGTGTTTCACCACAGCTGCGATTGAGGCTACATGGGCATTTTCTCCTCTGCACTGGGTGATACTAGCTATCGGCCGGTCCCCCCAATATAAAGTTAATGGCTTGCGGGACACTAAGGCATGCAAATTATCAACAATAGCCCAGAGTGTCATTTGTGGGGGTCATTTGCTACCCATTGATCGGCTCTCGTATATATCTTAAGGTGCGAAGCCAGGAATGATTTCCCCAGGAACTTCAAGCTTTGGCAATGGTTGGTTTGTGCCACCGTTTCCCTGATAATTACCTTAGGGATGCGATGCGCTGATACGGACTGCCCTCATAATTAGAGCCCATAAGTGAGTCCCGAATGGGGAAGGCTGTGTGGCGATGTTGGAAGAGAGTGGCTGGGGCTCCTTGCGCTTTAATTTACCGTCGGGAACACCAGCTCCTGTTTATTTGCTCTTGTTCGAATGAGCCTTTGGCGGCCCGACTTGCCACTCACGGGTGGTTATCATTACGGGATTTAAAGGCGGCCGAATCATTCAATCTTCCGATTGTGGAGCGGAAACATGCCGCGATATAATTCTTCCATGGTTGCGAGCGGATCTAGGGATAAAGGCGGAAGAAGCGGTGGTTAAAGCTTCTCCACATAAATTTTGGGACACCTCTATCTTGTAAATATCTTGTTTGTTGAATGACTGTTCGAACACACGTGTAAGAGATCCCGGATGGATCGTCTTCGTTTGAGAAGTGCTTTGGAGGGAGCTGATATTCCCCTTTACGCTTTGGCCCGAGCCTGAGATCTTTGAGGAGATGAACGACCCGACTCGCGGGAATGAGTTTGCTCGAGCCCTACAGGAAGCTTGTGGAACCAGGCCAAAGCCGGGCCTCTGAGGCTAGCCAAGAACACTTTACCCAGAAGTCTATCGTCCCCGACATTGAGGATCATCGCTTGATTGAAGTGCAACATGTGACCGTACGGATCAGAGGAGCCGTCTTACATAGCAAATGGCGGAATAACGAATCCGCGAGGAGGTTCATAGTCTAAAATATGTTGGCCCAAAGAGGAGGACAGCATGTCGTAGGGTCCCTGGACAGGGGGATAAAGGGCTGCATGCGGGACGGGGAGCGCCCTTGGTGGATACCGTGCATGTAGAAATGGGGGGGCAGTTCCTTCGAATCGGGTGGCAATATGTTCAGGGGCCATTTGTGAACGAGGTCATTCTCTTGTCTCTTTTCGTATTAATCCACGTTCCACTCATAGCGTGGTGGCGAGAGGTCTCTTTCTAGATTAAACCCCAGTTATTTAAGTGCATTTTTGAGTCCTATTTAGATGGGTTTGAGTGCTTTGCGTAAAATCATATTATTTAAGCCGATTGACATGTATGGTCCCTTTGTACCTGCGATTTTGTTTCAAGGTGGTTTGGTAGTTTTGCGGGTTTTGTGAAACCGCACCATCATTTCAAGCTTGGCATTGAAATTGAGCTGTTATATGCCGAGTTCGTATGGTTTGTTGTCAATTTCATCAAGCTTGGGATAAAGAAATAGCGGGCAAATGCGTAATGCGAGGAAATTTAGGAACCGAGGAAACAAGCGGGAGGAGAATGGCAATTTCGCAAACATAAGCGAAATTTTTCGCAATGATAAATTTTCGCGTGATGAAAGTACCTGTGATATAAGCGAAATTTTCGCTATATAAGCGAAAATTCCTATGCATAGCGAGAGAATTCCCTCACTGCGTGTTTCTTTGTGATTCAACGACTCAGGTTTTGATTAATTCCTCTTTTGCCCTCAATGTAATCTCTATTATTTAGGATAGTTTAGTATTTTCGCATGTTTGTGGGGCTATATAAGATGTCTTATGAATATTTGTAACACAGCTTTTGTTCAGCGCCTCAGTCACCACATTTGTTCTGTTTCGCTCTCTTCTCTCTCTCTTTTTCCTGCTTTCTAGGGTGCAAACACCCCTTTGAGGGATGACAACTCAAAGGATGTTTGGCTAAGGCCTCAAACCTTGAAAGAGGAGGGTTCTTTGGCTAGGTTGATGTGGTTTCTTCCAGGTTCCTCTGTTTTTCCAAGCCTTGGAGTGCTGTATTTATGTTCAAACTTTCAAAACTAGGTTTTTAAAAGCTGACTGATGTACTCGCTTGATTAAATGTGGCGTCTTTTTAGGTTGATGTGTATTAATGGTAGATACCAGCATCATTAGATGTCATTTATGAGCCATCAAGGGTAGGTTTAAATCTTTGGATTTCAAGCTACTGAGAACATTTAATGCTCAATAAATGCTATGTTTCAAGAGGAATGTTACTAAGGGTTGGTTTTTAAAGTTAAACAAAGATCCGGTTTGGAAATAACTATATGTCATTTATACCCAATAAATAACTTAGAGAAATACCTTTGCAACCCTATTCATACCAAACTAGTGGCTAGGAACTTCACGGGTCTTCTTTTTACATTCTATTTGAATTACTTTAGATTAACATAATGACAACCACCCTTTGTTTTTGTACAAATCCAAAATCCAAACAAAGCCTCCTGTTTTGAACCATTATAAACCATTTGTAAGATGAAAGCATCCCGGTGTTCGATCCTAGAGCACTTCTATCTTGTAATAGTCATGCTAGGCAGTATCGTTAGTGTAGAGTATAAATTTTGTTGATTCAAAACACATGTTGTGCATGCGAATCAAATGGCGCCGTTGCCGGGATGTGGTGCGAACTCACGGATGATGATTTAGTGGTACTTGTAATCCTCATTACAAGTATTGGTGACTAACCACAACCCTTTTGAATTTCATTGTTTAGAATTTCAAGTTTTTTTACAAATGATCAACTGCGAGTACATTTAACAGTCATTTTATATATATATATATATATATATATATATATATATATATATATATATATATATATATATATAATAACAGTCCTTTTTGCTTAAGTCTTTTATTTGTTCTTTGCTTTATCTCTTTTTTGTGTCTGATTGCGACGCGAAGCCGGCGCTTTATTACTTACAAGAAGAAATCCCAACCTTTCTTTTCTATTATCTCCGAAAGGAAATAAACTTGCTTCCCTCTGGCGAATGAAACCCTTATCGGTAGTGTTTCTTTATTCCATAAAGCATGAGCCTCAGGAGAGACAAGGTCCTTATCACCTTTTGATTCTGCTTCTTCATTATGTCTCACTGATCTCTATCTTTTTGCTTTCCTTCCTTCCTCAACTAGTTCTCCGGCCTGGTACGAAGCCTGAATTCTTCAATTATAGTATCGGAGTTGAGGTTCAGGTGAACCTCTTCCTCCTCATGAGCATATTCATTCATCATCTTACTCAGATTGGGAACAAGGTTCCGGTTTTCTGCCATCGATGAGTTTTTTGAAGTTGGGTTTTTAAGACTCTAGAATCTAAGGTTTTGAAATTCGAAGAGAGAAAGAGAATGGAAGATTGGATGAGGATGCAACTGGATTGAAGTCTTGGAAAAAAAATGGCTATTCAGATTCAACCTTTTCTTATTGATGGGCTCAATGATATCATTGTTTTGTGGAATGTCGCAACATTAATGTCTAAGTTACAACACTAAGCGTACCGATAAGTACCTCTTTTAATATTTGCATTACCTCAAATAGAGCGTTTGAAACCTACAATTCTTGTGATTTAAACAATCTGGTCGCCTACTTAGGTTGCTCGACTATAAATGTGGTCTTGATAAATAAAATTGATGTCCACGACTTGCCACCCTTCTCTTTCTTAGTCATTCTGGTCGCGACCTGAACCTCTTGTCAGCGACCGCATGTCTTACGGTCATTTAGGTTCACACATGCTGTTGCGACCCAGGAATTAATGTTGCGACCTTAGTTTGTTCTTGACAATAAGGCTTGTGTTGCGACATGAAATTTTCTTAGTTCTCATGTTATCAATTCAGAACCTTGTCGCGACCTCAAAAGTATGTCGCGACCTAGAAAATTTCTAGGTCTCTATAAACAATGTTTTATCCCTATTTATTTTCCTCGACCTAGTCTCCCTTGGGAGTTGACTCAAATTACCAGTACATACTTGTAAAAACATGTATAACAGACTAGAGCCAATTCAAACAAGAACAATTCATCATTCAAATGTTCAACAAATCAAACTCATCAAGCATAGATTCAATATTGAATTGAAAATCCAATTCCCCCAAACTTCAATCATGCATTCTCTAAAAAAAAAAAACATAATATTAATCAGAGAGCATAATACTTCCCCTTGTGTTCTCGTGTGCATACTGGAAGCAATAAGTGAAGAATCTATTTCTGCTTGTACCCCCATTGACTTGCAAAAACACTCAAAAATTTTAAACAATAGAACAACACACAAATCCTTCTGCACCAAAATTTTGAAAACACGTTAATTGACTATAAAATATAAAATAAAATATTGTATAGGTTGCCTCCCAAAGAAACACCGAGTTTTGAGTCCTTGTTTGCGGACTTGCTATGATTCACTTGTTCCAGCAAATTCTTCTTAACTAAGAAACCTAGCCTTGATGCTTGATTATCTTACTCCCGGTAATCTTTGTCTACGACCATTCACTTTGAATTCTTCTCCGGTATTAGTTTTCAATGTCACTACTCCAGATTATACTTATACTATTGTATAGGGACCACTCCATTTTGATCTCGATTTTCCTGAAGCTTGGTTTGATCTGAGTTAAATAACAAGACCTGATCTCCTACCTTAAATTCCCTCCTCAAAATCTTCTGATCATGCCATTTCTTTGTCTTATCCTTGTAAATCCTGGCATTATCATAAGCTTCATTTCTCAATTCTTCCAATTCATTCGGTTGGAGTAATCTTTCCTCTTTAGCAGCCTTGAAATCAAAATTCAATTTCTTGATGGCCCACATAGCCTCTTACTCCAATTCAAGAGGGAGGTGACAAGGTTTGCAGACAATTTTGTATGGGGACATTCCAATGAGTTTATATGCAGTTACGTAAGCCCACAATGCATCATCAAGCTTTAGAGACCCGATCTCTTATCTTTGGAACTTCTGATGCTTTTAAATTTTCTTGATCTGCCAATATTAGGTAGGCTTGCCCATTTGTTTGAGGATGGTAGGCAAACCTCCATTATGTGCTTGATTAATTGCACGCTCGCAGGTTTCTCAGAGCACCTTGTTTGCAACATTGCTCCCTCCATCACTTATGATAGTTTTGGGTGCCCCAAATCTTCTCACAATATTTCTTTGTAAGAATCCCACAACTGTGTTAGCATCATTTTTGGGACAAGCTGTTGCTTCCACCCATTTAGATACATAGTCCACAGCTATAAGTATGTCTGATTGTAAATGAAGATTCTGGAAAAAGGTCCCATGAAATCCTATTCCCACACATCAAAGATTTGCTATAAGATACCTTGAAGGGCATTTCATGTCTTACAGCGATACTTCCATTCTCGACACATTGATCACAAGTTTAATCCACTCAAACAATCTTTGAATATGGTAGGCGATAAAAACCTTATTGGAAATTTTATGGGCTGTTTGTCTCTGCAAAAAATGTCCTCCATATGGTGATCCACATGACATTCCCCATATAAGAATGCCTTGTTCACTTTACGGCACACACCTCCTACAGATTATCATATATGGCTCCTCTTTTGAATAAGTGGATTATCTTCATACTGAATCAAGATATTCAGTCATAACTTCTTTCTCTGCTAGTAGCTGAATTCTGGTGGCATAACTCCATTAGCTAGAAAATTTACAATGTCAGCATACCAAGGTGATTGGAATGACAACTGGAATAAATGCTCATCTGGAAAGTTTTCTGTTAATTCAGTCCCTTTTCCTTTTACAATAGTTTTTTCAACTCTTGACAAGTGATCAGCTATCACATTGTCACTACCTTTCTTGTCCTTGATCTCCATATCGAATTCCTGCAGTAATAATACCCATATGATCAGTCTTGGCTTAGCTTCTTTCTTTGTCATCAAATATTTAATTGCAGCATGATCCGTATGGATGATGACATGGGATCCCAATATGTATGACCTGAATTTTTCACATGAAAATACCATAGCCAACATCTCTTTTTCAGTAGTTGAGTAGTGAGCTTCATTGAAGGTTTTGCTGGCATAGTATATGACCCTAAACATCTTGTCATTTTTCTGTCCCAATACAGCTCCCATTGCATAGTCACTAGCATCACACATAATCTCAAATTCCTTATTCCAATCTAGTTTGGCCATGATGGGAACTTAAACTAATCAGGATCTGATCTCTTCGAATGAAGATTAGCAGGATTCATCAAAATTAAGGTTGGTATCCTTTTCCAATAGTCTACCGATGAATGCCTTGATTTTGAGAAGTCTACGATAATCTTTTGTAAAAGCCCATTGCCCCCAGAAGCTTCTTATTCCACTTATTTGGCAGGTGGCAAAAGAGTCTTATGATGGAAACTTTGGCTTGGTCCACTTCCAGCCACCTTTATAAGTGGCGCCCCGAGGACAATGCCTTACATTTACCATAAAATGGCATTTTCCCAATTCAAGGCTAAATTCTTGTCTGCTTTTCATAAATCTTGTCACGAATTCTGAGCAATCAATTCAGCGGATCCATAAACTATGAAGTCATCCATGAATATCTCCATAACCTCCAACGCCGTCGAGAACATAGACATCATGCATATTTGAAATGTAGCGGGGGCATTACATAGCTTGATAGCGTTATTTCAAGCGAAAGTACCATAAAGGCATGTGAAGTAATTTTCTCCTGATCTCGGAGTGCAATAGCAATTTGGTTATATCGGTATATCCGTAAGCGAGAAGTGAGGTGTCTACCAGCCTATCAACATCTAATCAATGAAGGAGTAGGGAAAATGATCCTTCACAGTTGTAGTATTCAACCTTACGTAATCTATGCACACACTCCATCACATATGAGTTCTTGTAGGAATTAGTTCATTCACGATCAACTATTGCCTTTGAGATGATCCGACCCGATTGGCGGTTAGAGGCAGAGTTAAAGTTGCAGATCATATCTTTTGGGACTCTTTTACCGATTTTTTTTTTTTTAAACGGGAGCTTGTACCTGTGTGGGTATGGCCCATCTTATATTGAAGAATCAAATATCATGTGTTCAGTCCATTTAATTACAAAGCTGTGCTTTTACATTTACAAATCAGGCGAACCACATGTAGTGAACCACACAAGTGTGTTGGCTTATTGCTGTCGCAGGATGTTTTTGGGATGTCTTCTCCTATGCACACAGGATTAAAGCTTAGTGCCCCAAAGCTTTGCGGCAGTGAAACATATCTTATCTGAGAAACACAAATAACGGATAACGATGCTTGAAGGATATCAAAATCTTCAAGAGTACATATCACATATTTACAAACATAAATGTTCTTGTAACAAACTTAAACATGCGGATCTCTCATGCGATCTTGAACTTATAACGCAACGTGCCGCACTTTTCGAAATTACTCTTATAGCAGAACATCCTTATTTGGATCTTATATGTAACAAACTTATTCTGTCACGGGTCTTATACTTATAGCATTCAGATCTTATACTTATAGTATTCGGATCTTATACTTATAGCAGACTTCTCGTATGTTGTCTTGGGAAGCATACGTATACTTATACTTATCTCAAACATACTTGTATGGATCTTATCTTTTGATAGGACTTATTCTTATTCCGATCTCAGTAGGACACATACCTTGTCATTTATATCGGACATATACTTATTTAGGTCTCCCCGAATGACATACATATGAGACTTATCTTGATGCAATCTCGGACTTATACTTATTTCGTCTCCCATAGGAGTTGGAACTTATGCTTATACGGTACCCTACCGTGCTCTAGCTCATACTTATACCATGGGACATACTTATACTACGGAGATTACATTTGTTGAAGGTACGGGTGGTGCTGAGGATATTACGGAATGCATCTGCGGTATTGCTGAGGACTTATTTTATACGAAATTACTACTTATTCAAATGTCCCGAATCATTACTTATACTTATATCAAACTTATAATTAATTAAAGCACACGAGTAGGTACCTGCGTATACATATACGGGGTGCTCGCGGGTACCTGCGGGTTATCCTTATCAGAAGCATAAGAGTGCGCGTGGAGTGCTACGAGTGTCGGTCGATACGAGTCTTAGTGAGTGCGTCGAACTATGTTTATACAGGAGATACATTGTATCTTGTACTTGTATAGAGCTGTCGCCGGATTACGGTTATCATTCACGAGAAGCTTATTCTTGTATGAATCTTATTCTTGTATTTTAAGATCTTATTCTTGGATTACGGAACCTCCCGGTCTTACAGGAACTTATACTTGATGAGCTAATTCTTGTATTTCGGATGAAGTACCCGTGGGGTACTCTGAGAACACATTTCTGTTTGGTGCCGAAAATTGCGTAGGTACTCTGAGAATAGATTCATTATACGGAGGTGCAGTAGGTACTACGGGACTTATACTTATTCTTGTATGTGGGGATCTTGATCTTGTATTTCGAATTTTATACTTGTATTTCGGATCTTATCGTGTATTAAAGACTTATACTTGTCTTACAGAACATACTTATCTTCACAGAACTTATACTTATCTGAAAGTACGTAGGTACTACACATATTCATTGACACGAATTGCAGTAGGTACTCTTTGGACTTATACTTATTTCTGAACTTGTACTTATTTTTCGTCTGAGTACGAAGTAGGTACTACGAGGAAATTTTACTTGTACCGAGTGCGTGGTGCTCACGAGGAACAAATCTGAGGAGGTACGGTGGTACATTCGGATCTTTTCTATATTGTTTCTTCATTCTTATTCGATCGAGTCTTATCATATAAGCGTTGGATTACTAGACCGGTGTGGAATAGTGGGACTGACACGATAAGTGCGAGGTCTGGTCACGATCTTGGTGCCATAGCCTGGCGAAGGAGTCTTGGGAAGCAGCGATGTGATAATAAATGGCACTTGCCCCTAATCAGTGCAGGAATTGCTAATCTCGGAGTCGCAGGAGTCTTGTGTGCCGGGAAGCGATCCCGGTGTGGTCGGCGCTGTCCAGTCTGGGTGCTAGTGTGAGCGGTCGGAGAGTCTTGGTCGCGCTGTCCCGGAGTGCGAAGTACTATCGTGCCTTGGTGAGGGGTGCCATGTCGTTCAATGCTCGGTCGGAGTTTTACAGTTATATGTGGTAATAGTCATATATAATCTATTTTATCCGTCTGGTCTTTAGGGCATTCTTAGCCACATTATGTATTACCGTGTTTGATTCGTTTCGAGGTTTCATCTCATGTCGGGTTTCATGCCTATTCCATGTAATTCATATGATATGATGCCTATCCACACATGTTCATATATTCTTGTCCCTCATGAATCTATTTTCTTAGAAATTGGAATAAATTCCAAGTTGGATCACCCAAAAAAAGAAATAAAAAGTTTATGGCATTTTCGTACAGTAGTCGTTTTCTGGAGTTTTACCGGGACGGTTTGTGTTGTTTCCAGTGCCTTGTCTCCATATTTGACACTGGTTCTTTATACTCCTTTCAGGTTAAGGTGTTAAGGGTTCATTCCAGCTGGGTACCCAATTCGAGCACCGGAACTCGGTATGTTCAATCGGACACTACTCTATGATCACAAAGCGATGCGGGAGTGGCACACATGGCCACTTTGAGTGAATTTTTGGGCCCTTAGAGTCGAGGAATTTGATTCCTATTTCTTTATGTTTGATTTTCCTTGGAAGTGTTTTAGTGCGGCCCTTGGGTGCTCAAATAGGATACAAAAATTGAAGCAAGTTATGGCCAAAATAAAACTAGTCAGCTGGGAAGCGAGGCGGGGTGACACTTGTACTAACGATATCTTCATTTTACATTGGAGTTCTGGAAGGTGTAGAATTTGCCACGTTCAGGTCATACCGGTACATGTCCCAAATACACACAAGAATGTGTATTTTCTCCCATTTTTCTTATATTTTGATACCCGATTAACCTGTATCCACATAAACACCTCAAAACCATTCCAATTCATCTTATAATCTACATTTTTACTCAAATTCTTCTCATTATATCTTTCTTCAAATTCCTTTCATGAATTCTCAAAAATCATTCTAATATGGGTTATGACCCATACACAAATAACATGATGTTTATTTAGGGTTTATTCTAAACCCTAACTTCCCGAACTCTCATTAACCATGAATCCAACCTAAAAGAGAGAAGTTCCTATCATAGCCATATGGGTTCCTACCCACCTTACTTTCCATAATCTTTGGGTTTAGATGAAACCCTAGCAAAACCCTAGGTTTGAGCAAGATAATCATCAGCCACAAACCCAAAGATCCATGCAAATCTCATAGAATCCTGGCAAGGTCATAGTTCCATACGAATCAAAGTTCCATACCTTGGCATGATCTTCTCTTCCTCTTCTTCTCTTCTTCTTCCTCTTCCTTGCTTTTCTCTTCTTGGAGACCATTTGGTCTTTAAATCCTTATGTTTGCTAAGACGTATTTGACCTTTTAATAAAAAACACAGTTTTGGAGTTAGAACTTCTAATTACCAAAGGTCCCTCCATGTTTGACTATTTGTATTCCAGAGTTCCCAGGTGTATTTTGGCCATAGTCTCTTGATTTATGACTTTTAAGCCTTTTGGACCAGTGCAGGAAATTGTCCTTAAGTCTTGTAAATTTAAGGTCTCTTCGTTTCCATGTTTCATATTTAACTCAAACATTTCAATTAATAATACAAATACCCTAAACATGTCGAAAGCGACTAGGGACATATTTAGGGTGTTACAATCACAGTGAATCCACCCTTCTTGGTGTTGGTTTTTAAAGTTCAAAACAAAGTTTGCAGCGGAAGATTTTGGTCCAGTAAATTTTAAAAAATAATAAAAAAAATTCTTTTACTACGATCTATGGTACATACTACTATCAACAGAAATAATAAAGAAAAAGTACAGCAATCAAATTAAGGAGATTTTTTACACGACAAGTAGGGTTAACTTGACTCAAGATCCTTTTGTGTTTTCTGTTTTCCACCTTTAAGCGGATTCCTCTTCGCTCCCGAGTGCGTGTGGGAGAGCAGTTAACAAATTTTTGTTTTTAGAACTCTTGATATTTATAACACATGAGATCAAGAGGTTAGATGGAAGCGGTGAAACTCTTTCTCTGTTTCTCTAATTTTTATACCTTGCGCTAGGGTTTTGCTCATTTATAATATGCCTTGAATTGATCTCGACCATTGGATCAAGTGGCATATTTAAATGGTCATAATTCAAGTTAAGTGACAAATAAATATGAATTAATTTCTCAAATTAACTTAGTTTCATATAGTAATTACTATTAATTAATTAATTCAATAATTAATTAATGTTATTCATTATCAAATTAGCAGTTTCATCCATATAGTAATTACTATTATTAATTAATTAACATTAGAGTATCAAATAATTGCACTATATAGTTGCTGAAACATTTCTTTTACAACTATGCCCTCGAGATTTCTTTATTAATTTAATCATGTATACGATTGTTTACAAAGTATGGACTATGGACTGTAATTCCAAGCTCGATAAATTTGATAATTAATTAAACTCTTTTAATCAATTAATCTAATTTATTAGTTCGATATTATTCCACTAAAAATACGGCGAACTCTTGTAATTACAAAATAATTTATAGTGATATAAGAGAATCCATTGATATGATCATTACATGCAATTCAATCCTCAATTGATTATACATTGAAATTTAGGTGAAATTACCATTTTACCCTCTGGTGATATCTTTATCCTTAAGTTCCATAAATTCACTAGTAGGCAGTTAATTTATAAACATTATAGATGAAGCTCAGCTATTAGATTTCGCAAATCTTTGCTTAAAGGGACGATTATAGGCACTAAGGGTTGAGATTCTAATATCTGGGTTGTTACCAATCTTTTTATCTCGATGACCTCAGGGACATAATCTTCAGACTGTCTTGGGGTTTCTGCCATGCTGCTGGATTAGAGCCTATTGAAATCAGAGCGGAGTCAATATTCATGGGATTAAGGATAATGTTTTTATAGATCATCAGCGACAGTTCAAACTGTTAGATATGATAATTGTATTGAGTTATAAATCGTGCATATCAGTCTTGCTCTTATGCTTAATGGATTACATGTAAGCACCTCATTTTAATGTCACTACCCGTTAATCCAGATCGAAGTGCTGCATTCTTAATATTAGGTGGGCCAAGTAGTATTATAGATCAAAGATCCATACTTTGATTTACTGGACCGTTTAGTTATTATCTATAATCTTGATCATCATACAATTATTTATATACTAAGATTATGATTACATTAATAAACTTGGGATTTTACGATATTTTCGTAAATTATACAACACATGTATAAAAGATCAATACAAAATTGTTTTTCGTGAAACGGTAAAATTATGCTTTTTGGGCACCATGTGACACTTGGGAACCATGGTAGGCTCCCCAAGGGCTATCTAATATTGCATAAGTATATGAGACTGCATTTAACATTTCAGCACTTCCTTCCTTACAACATCCTTCATTCTTGGATTAAATCGCTTTGGTGTTAATTGAAATTTTGCATTATAGTGAATTTTATGCATGGAAATAGGGAGGCGATACCTTTGAGACAAATTATTGAAACAATTGCTTCCTTAATATTTCATAACCCAGAATCTTTAACGACACATTCTTGTTCTCGGTCGTCGGTTGATATAAATCTTGGTTGGCCTTTTACGATTCAAACATGTTTCAATGACTGAGCAATTCTTTTATTAACCCCGCCACACTAGTTTTCTTGCTAGTTACTTTCTTTTCCTTGCTTGCATGAATTCTCTTTCTTTGTTTTCTATTCAAACTCGAGGCACATTTTACGTATATTGCAAGTGAATGACGATTCATAATCAACACTCTTGAATCTTTGGAAATTCATCTCGACATTGATAGAATGTTGGATATTTACAATTAGGATTCGATTATTAAGGTTGTGTATCTACATCCGTGCATATTGTCAAGTCAAAGCGTATTAGATTTTGTTGAGGTGTCTCTTGCTGTTTCCCCTCTCTCTCACGGTTAGCTCACTTACGGCCCACGTGCTGATCGAGGCGGCTCCAGGTTGCTAAGGCGGGTCTCAACAACGAGAGGGACCTGTGCATTATCTTCCATTTCCTTGACAACAAAATCCACGGGGAGAGAGATGAATTTCCCTTTACCTTGACCGATCACATCCTCAAGGACTCTTTGGGTTATTATATAGTACATTTGTCTGACCATTTAGTTATAATTTCTATTGGGAGTAAGTTCCACTGACTCAACCTTTATACCTTGAAGTAGGGCATTAAGTTGATCTTGGCTGGCAGGTCAGAGTCACACAAAGCTTTCTTTGAATTCATATTTCCCAATTGTGTGTGGGAATGGTAAACCGCTGTGGTCTTTCATCTTATATGTATGTGGCTCAATAATTGCACCGCATGTCAGAAGCTAGGCTCACCACTCCTTCCTCGCTAATTTTCTTTTTGCTTAGTATATCCTTCTGTAAATTCGCATAGTTTAGCATTCGAAGTTATAAAGATTCGCAAAGGGGAATGTTAATTTCTATCTTCAACATTTCCAAGAATTTAGAAAATTGTTCCCTCCTTCTTTGCCTTCAAGTCTTTTGCGGGGAAAGGAACCGGCAGGGTGTGTAGGCTTGAACCTTCTCTTCTCGCTTTTGTTCATGCTTTTCTCTTGCCGCTCGCATGCACCTTATTCTCGCTCGCAGATTCACTTAAATTTTTCTTTCTATCATCTTTTCCAGTTTCTTTCACTTCTTCTTGCTCAGACCTTTCCTTCTTTTCTGCTCTACTGCTGCTCAATTCCTTATCACCTCGCCTGATTTGCAAGGTCCTTGATTCTTCTAGTATCACTAGGGAAAGCATCCTGGTCTTGTTCCCGCAAGGCTGAGGCCGCCTACCCAACCTCAGGTTTCCAAGTTCTTGCGATACATTGTTTGCTTTGAAAATCTTGTGTTGGATTTGGTAAGTTTCCTAACTCAGCAAAATTTTTGTTCATGGGAGGTTTAGTGCCTTTTGTTGTCCCCCATGAACTCAAGTAAAGATTTGCTCCTCAAAGGACTCGAGTCCTCTTGACCTTGATATTCATTTCTATTCTCTCCTCACGGTTGTCGCGCTGAATCTCGTGGATTATATCCTTGCTAAAAACCTTGCCTACGCCTTAGGCCCCGTGATGCTCCTCCACCATATGAGTAGTTCCTGCGCCCCTTAGTGCTAGTGTGTAATGTGTAAGTGCGTCAAGGTCTTGAAATGGTAGCTTCTCTATTCATTCAAATAATCGTCTTCCTAACTGATAGGATCCTCATCAATCGGTCCCTCGCCACTTTTCTCGATTCCATCTCTTTCCATCGCCTCCACTTCATGAGCAAAGTGCATTCTTTTTCTTGATTCCCTAATCTCAGGCATTATTACATCAAGTTTTGCTTCATAGCGCCATATATTTTATTAAGCCTAATGACCCTAATTCCCTTTCGTTTCGCTGGTTGCTTCATCAAGATTCTAATGCAGGCTTTTATGTCAGATGAATGTCTTCTATCAACTCCGCCTTGCCTATTCTCGCATTTCTTCGCTTTTGTGCCCCATGAAGAAGTCGTGATCTATGATACCCTTTAAAGGTATCATTCGTGGAGGTGACACATCCATTTAGGTTTTCGTGTCTATGCCATGCATGTGGCACCTCTTCAACAAATTCAGACCTCTTTCTCCTAAATAAAGATATAAGTTTTCATCCACCCCTATTCGAATATAACGATCTCCTTCTTCTTTCGGGGACATGAGATGGAGGAAAAAATCTGTCAAGGTAGGCTTCCACCAACTCTTCTCATGTATTAACTGAACCATATGACAATGATTCATACCATGTGGCTGCAATATCTCTTAAGAAAAAGGGAAAGAGATGTAGCTTGATCACCTCTGGTCTCACACCGTTTAGTTTAACCCAGGTCGGGCCCTCCTAAGGAATCCAGCCATGTGCTCATTAGGACCTTCGTGAGGATGGCCTGTAGAATTGATTATGTCAGACCATGGTGATCGCACGGTTTCAAATTTCAAAATTGTTAACCTCTATAATAGGTTGTCTAACTGCTTAATATTCTTCTTAGATAACTGGTCTCCAGAAATCCTCCATTGTATCTTGTATCGGAAGCCTTTCTGTTGCTGTTTCTTGTTCAACTGTCTGACCCATTCTTTCATCTGCCATAATTGTTGTTTTTGCACTTTTGACCTTCCTTAAGTTCCTCAATGTTCTTTCCAATTCAATATCTAAGGGAAACAGATCTGATCCTGGCTTCCTGTGCATGAAATAACTTCCTGAAATGGAAACATATTGAGATTAATAAGAAACGGTGGTATTAAAAATATTATATCCTTTAAGCTCTAAAAGATCTAGAGTTTATGCAAATGACCATTGTAAAATCGTTTTTTTTTTTTTTTTGTGAATTTCTTTTATAAAATAAAGAAAAATGACCAAATTAACATTTCTCTCTTTTGTCTGAATATTGATTTAGTCAAATCCTTTCAATCCCCGGCAACGGCGCCATAAGACTTGTTTGTCTGTTAATGTATAGACTAAACCCTTTAATTTTTATTCCTCCATTGGAGCCTTAAAATTCCCCTGCAGTGGTACCAAAATTGGAGCTAGTTGTTTAAAAATTAGAAAATGGTATGATGTTCTTGAAATTATAAAATGAGTTTAGTCTAAGACACTGCAAGTGCACAGGTCATACAAGTAGTAAAAATTGGATGTAAGTCTAGATATCATTCCCTCGGAGATTGACCAGAATTTATAAATCAACTACCCTAACTACTCAAAATCCACACTATTTACACCTCCTTGTAATGGTTTGAAATTTAAAATTTGAAAGACAAGATCATCCAATATTATACTTCTATATTAAGGATAAAATTCAAAATAAAACAAGAAAAATAAACTGGACTGAATTAGTTCTCTGTAAGAAGTGAACACTGGTTAAGGAACCGGCCGGTGGAAATGTCTACCCTCTCGCAGAGATTATAACTATCGATTTTCTCAATCCTGATTTCGATCTCGGATCCGTCAAAGATGCCTAATAATGCAAATGATTTTCAATTCACTAATTAGAGGTCCCTGCTTCTTTCAAGGACATGGATCTAATCAGTTACTTGTATTCAGAACACTCTTTATAATATTTGTGTATTTTTCTTTTTCAATACTTAATACCCATTTCTTAAGATTGCAGATTTCTTGCTTCCCAAGACAAGGTCATTGCAAAACCTCTATAAAATGGTTGATGACTCTTCCTTTAGATCTGATGGATTTTTCCCTTTCCTTGATTGGATCTCAGCTAACACAGGATCAAGATCTTTCCATCATATTAAGGTGAAATCTCTTATTATTTAAATTGATAAATAACTTTCAACTCTCAACTAGAGTGAATCGAAATTTATCGAAGTGAACACTCAGAGCTCTTTAATTCTTCAATAGTAGTCTAACATACCCACAAATTGTATGTTCCAAGCTCTCAAGAATCTCCATCTCTGTATCACTCAAAGGGCCTCCTGAAAATCAGAGCAGGATACAGTCCTTGAAGGGTATTCGATACTACCATTGGAAACAATTCAATTCAAGAACAACATCAATCAAATAAATCCCAAATCCAAGGAATTCTTTCTAATTTATGCAGAAAAGACTATAACTAACAACATATCTATTCCAGTGGAAGCTGTGCTTCTCAAATACTGAATCACAATCGACAATGGCGTATTGATCAAGAACGTCCACTCAGAATCGTAATAAATTGAAAGAAACGACCTTAAATTGTCTGTAATTTCTTTAATTCCGTGCAAGAATTGGTAAGAGATTGAACGACGATCCAGCTTCACAAATCAAATTAGATTGTCGGGTTCATATCCGTAAACAAAAATCAAAACGATTCTAATCCAATCTTAATCTAAAATATACAAGTGAGTCTTCCCTTCAATCCCCCAAGGACTGAAGTTCGAAGAGCCGCTTCTCTCGACGCAGAAGGTCGACTATTTATACACTTCCAAAAATTGGGCCTGATTCGAAAGCTTCAAGTGAATTTTTCCCCTAATTCCATGGCCCAACCACCATTCAAAGCTGCAACCTAAAGAAGCTTTGTCTCTGACCGAAAGGTAGCTTATGAACTTGCTAAGTCCTGGCCGTGACTCACCACCGTCGCGACCCTTCTTTATTTTTGCTATGTGTGCTGGGCGAATTTATCGTCTTCTCCTCATTACAACACCGTTTCTTTGCACTCTTCATTTAGTTGTCACCCGCTTTTGTTGCGACTTAAGTTGTTGCCTATCCCCTTGATTCTTGTTGCGACTAAGTTTTCAATTGCGACATGAGTTTTTCCTAGAGTTTCTTCTTTCTCTAGAATCTTTGTCTTCTCTGGAATCTTTATCGCTGCATGAATTTCTTTGTCGCGACTAACCTTTGGCTTCACCTCTTTTGTTTCTTCAGGTGTGTGTCGCAACTTGAAAATCCTTGTTGTCTTCTTTTACTTAGCATTTTTCTTTAGAATCATCATTTTTTAGTCGCGACTTGAATTGTTGTGTCGTGACCAAGTTCAATTGCCAGTAGTTATGATTCTTGTTGCGACAACTTTTTCTGGTCTCCAAGTATTTGTGTCGTGACCTCAATTCCATGTCGTGACCTGGTTGTCCTTCCTTTTACTGAGTTCCGTGTCACGACCTAGTTTTCATGTCGCGACCTGGTTGTCCTTCCTCTTACTGATTTCTGTGTGGCGACCTAGTTTTCATGTCGCGACCTGGTTGTCCTTCCCTTTACTGAGTTCTATGTCACGACCTAGTTTTCATGTCGCGACACAATTTCTATTGCCAGCCGCTTTGATTCTTGGTCACAACTCCCCTTTTATGTTGCGATATCATTTGTTTGTCTTCTGCCTTCATTCAGGTTGCGACTTAAAACTGCTGATCTGTTGGATTCCTTATCGTGACATAAAATTAAGTCGCGACCAGGCCATTCCTTTTCTTGATGCAATTTTTGTCAGAAAATAAAAAGTAGGTCGCGACCCAATTATATGTTCTTACTTCTCACTTTGTTGCAACCTCATTTTCGCCATAACCACGGTCGGTATTCAAATTCGCTTCTCGGGCTCGCAACCTAAAAAGTATGTCGCGACTGAGTGGTTACCCTTCTCACCTTGGATCTTGTCATAGTTGCAACATGTTTTTAACTATTCAGCCTATTTTCATGTCGCTACATGAAATCAGTGTCGCGACCTCAACTGGTGTCTTCAGCTTGTAAATTATCGCAACAACAAATTCCCTTGTGGAGACCTTGTCAGTTCATTAAGCAACCATTCCTCGTCGTGACATCAACTATCTGTTTTAACCAGAGTTGTCTTCTTTTGGTGTCGCAACATACAGAACGGTGTCGCGACAAGATCTTTCTTTGAAACTCTTTCTCTGTCTTAGCAACTTTTCTCTTGTCGCAACAACTTTCGTTTGGCCTAGAATCCTTTCTTGTCATACCCCGACTTATCGAGACCGAGGCTTGTTTAATGTATTTGCAAAGAATACGCTTACTCGAAGTTGTGACTTAAAACTCGCCGATCCGAGGAAATCCCTGTCGCGACTCCCACAGTTCTGTCGCGACCTAAATCTACCTTTGACTATATATATCTTTCTCTTGTTGGAATTGCCAATTCTTTTGTAAATAATCAAGAAAACATACCCGGTAAGGTCTCCATATTCCTGCATAATAATAAGCAATTATATTGTAACACAGGTAAGAAAAATGGATTAAAAATCAATGAGTTTTTTACTCATCAATAACAACCATGAGGTACCGTTTTATTGACTCCTTTAGGCCATCCTCAAACTGTCTACATCGGAAAGCTTTAGTAAGAACTAGTTTTGGTGCATACTTACTGAGGCGGCTAAATTCTTGCTCATATTCTGCCACTGTCAGATTCTCTTGTTTCATATTCAAAAATCAAGCTCCACTGTCTCCAGAGAAATATCAGACATACTTTGTTTGAAACCAGACAAATAAGATCATGAATAATCAAGATATGATCACAGAACTGATTCTCCACAATTCGCAGAGTCACACTGTGTAGAGAGATCGATGATTTGTCGTTTTGTTCAGGTGATATTTACTTATCCAGTTTTCTGCATTTCTGTTAAACTAGCTTTATCAGACTCTTCCAAACTTGTACCATGGAATTCTTCTACTACATGTTTTCTTACCGAATCAATCGGAGCTCGAGGGGCCGTGAGGCGATCTAAGACCCTTGCCATATCTTGATAAAATTTTAACAACGCTTCAGTTGAAGCATGTTCACTTCTAGCCGACCTAGATGGACTAGAGATTGATGGATCAAGGTCCATAGGATTGATGCTTTCAACTGTTTCCTCCACAGCTTCCTGGGATTGATCCATTCTATTCAGAAAACAAGGACATCTGCATTAGGCCAACACAATACTATACACTAACACTTTTAACTTATGAACTATTCCAGAAATGCCTAAACATAGGCTATGATAAATTAATTAACTGGCCACTCCCATCCCCGCCTAAGTGAGATGACAGGACCCACACGGGACCAGACTCCTTAACCTCGCTTCTGACATTGGTGGGCCCATTTCAATAAAACCATATATTAGAATATAACTTTTGTAAAACTAAACACCATATGTTATTTAAAATGTCATATATATATATATATATATATATATATATATATATATTCTCGAGTCCTTACTACTTGTACTTACACAAATTCTACTATTACAAAATTTTACATTTACATTACAAAAACAAAGTCAAAGACCTACATATGGTGGACTCCTATTGTTGTGTTTGCCCTAGCGAATGTAGAATGCCTCGAATGTCTATATATATATATATATATATATATATTCTTGAGTCTCATTTACTTGTACTTACACAAATTCTACTATTACAAAATTTTACATTTACATTACAAAACAAAGTCAAAGACCTACATATGGTGGACTCCTATTGTTGTGTTTGCCCTAGCGAATGTAGAATGCCTCGAATGTCCTCTTCAGTACCTACACGAATAAAACACCCGTGCTAAGCTTATAGCTTGAGCTGGAAAACAACATTATATATAATGCACTACGCTAGCATCCTCAATTACAAAAGATACATATTCAATGGAATCAGTTCATATCAAGATTTTCATATCTCTCGTTGGAGTACATAACAAAAATCTTATACAGAGGGTACCCATAGGTACACTACAGAACATAACAGATTACTTGTGATTGCGTATAATTATTTCCATATGTCACATTATTCAAATTCTTATCATATAAATGTTTGCCTATATAGACCAAAAATAATGAATGAGAGGGACACTACACAATAGGTACCCAAAGGTACAGTACAGAACTGAACAGAGGTGCCGAAGCACAATACGTGTCTGCCCACGTAACAGAGGTGTCGTAGTACAAAGCGGGAGTGTCGTAGCACTGACAGAGAGTATCGTTGCACTAATAAGAGAGTGCCGAAGAACTAAACAGAGAGTACCGAAGCATTAAACAAAGAGTGTCGTCTTACTAATCAAAGATGCCTATTCATTCAATATTCGGTCTTAAGCAAGCATACAATTATATGTATTATTGAGTTTGTTATATTGTTCTTAATCACATTAGCAAATAAGGGGCAAGAAACAATGTCTGCCCAACGATAGGATTGCCGAGGTGATTCATATCACTTGTATACATGTACGAACCCTTTCATTAACTTATTAGGATCCTCCATTAATTCAATTGATGATTTCTAGAATTAACAAAAGACATGAACAAATACGGGATTTCAGGTTCGCCTAGGCGAAGTGACCTTTGCCGAAGCGAGGCAGAAACTGGACATTTTCAGGGCTTCGGGTTCGCCTAGGCGAGCACTCCTTCGCCTAGGTGAAGAAGCGTTGGGCTTGTACATAATTGGGGCTTTTTACCCTTTTTCACAGGAAAACTTCAACCAAACTAAAAACAAAATGAATCAACCTTCAAAACTGGACTTAAACCAACCAAAAATACCTTTATTAGGAACTTTCCTACACAAACCTAGACAATGAGGGATTTGTGATAGTTTCCATACAAGTATTTCATACATGAATTCCATACAAGAGTTCCATACATATAGGTTTCATACCTTAATCTTCTTGAAACCTTCAAAACCTAGCTTTCTTTTTCCTTCTCTTCTTCCTTCCTTCCTTCCTTTCCACTTGACCAAAGAGAAACCAAGACAAAGGAGAGAATCAAACCAAAATTGGCTTCTTCTCTCAATCGTAGCCCTAGCTTCCTTAAGCTAAAAATGAGGAATTCCCTCATTCTAGAAGACCATGTTTGGTCTTTTCCCAAATTTTGCCTAAATTCTTAACCCTTGCCATTTGGTCCTTCCACTTCATCCTATTTGAAAATCAACTTATCTAAATTCTTACAATAACATATCATCTT
The DNA here is from genome assembly GCA_016808115.1 of Tetrastigma voinierianum. Taxonomy (NCBI): domain Eukaryota; kingdom Viridiplantae; phylum Streptophyta; class Magnoliopsida; order Vitales; family Vitaceae; genus Tetrastigma; species Tetrastigma voinierianum. Next base: position 114,933 of record JAEQBH010003568.1, read on the forward strand.
CTTGAGTTATGACCTTTGGGTCCTTAAAGTGATATTTTACCATTTTAACCTTTTTCCCACTTTATACTTAATTTCCGAAAAATGCAAATTTTAACTTACATTATACCCTAAACTATAATAAACTACTATGATATAATTTGGGGTGTTACACTCATTCTTATTAGTCTCTTCTTACTCTACCATAACTACTGCTTCTGCTATTCTCACCTTCTTCAGATTTCTCAATGTTCTCTCTAGTTCGGTGTATAGTGGTAGCAGTTCAACTTCTAGCCTTCTATGCATGTATGAAGTGCCTGAAATGATGTTATATTGAAATCAAAGTGAGATCATTAGATAATTTGAATATATCATTATTAGCTCAAAAGAAAGATCAGCAGCTAAATCAGATACTAATAAAAATTATTTTTGAAAATTTTTCTAAAATTTTTTATAAAAGAAAAATGTCCAAACTAGCAATTCTCTTTTTGGTTGGAATATTGATTCTTAAACTCTACTTCAAATCTTCGGCAGCGGCGCCAAAAACTTGTTTGACTGATTTTTTACATAGACCAAAACTGACTGATGAATCCAAACTTCAAATTTTTGTCACTGCTACCAAGGACTAAATTCAATCCCCAGCAATCATGCCAAAAACTTATTTGACTGGATGTGTGAAAAACTGTTTTCTGCCATTGTATATAGTAATATGTAATTAAAAGTCATTTTGGTCTAAATCATTGCAAGTGCACAAGTCATACAAGTAATAAAGTGGATTTTTAAGTCCAAATATCATTCCTACAAGGATTTGATGAGAAAATATAATGATAAACTACCCTACTACTCAAGACAATCACTATTTGAACCTTTAACCGAAAGTTTGAACTTATCTAAAATAAATTGAACGAAAGAATTTTTGTTAAACATAAATCTAGTCTAGTTGAATCAAAGGTTTCCCTGAGTAGAAATAACACTGGAAATAGATCAGTATTCTAACTATCAATTTGCATAGTTCCCAAATACATTACTGTTAAGGACATGAATCCTGGAATTGTCCAAGAACATAATAGTGTAGCCTTGGAATACCTTCTGACACTGCGCATTTCATTATTTAGCTTACCATATTCTTAAACCAGGTCAATGGGTCTAAATAACTACTTTTAGGATTTGATCTTCTTTAAGATTTAGCTATTTTTCCTAAACCGGTACTTCATAACCATTTCTTATGACTGAAAACTGCATGCCCCCATAGACAAGATAACACAAGCCTTTTCCAATGCAATTGGTACCTCAGTAATCAATTCGAATAAAATTCTCTTTCTCCTTGATTAAAATCTTAGCTAACAAAGGATAAAGATTATTCTACTGAATTGAGATGAAACCTCAAAGGATTAAACCGATACATCAACAAATGGTTCTTATTCCTCGAGAACACACTTATGTTGTCACCCAGAAGGGAACCTTAAAGTTAGAGCTTAGAACATCACCTATGATGCACCGGAGTAGTACTTATAGTACATTAGTTCCCAAAATATCAATGCAATTTACCCCCAAATCACTGATTTTTGCTCTCAGGTAGTTCACCTCTATGTCACTTAGAGGGATCCTAGAAATCAAAGCACAGATACAACTCTTTCTAGGTATAGAGAATTGATATATAGAACTGCTCATTACAAGAATAATACCAATTAGATCAATCTAGTACTCAAATCCATAACATTCATTAAAATACTACAAACAATAATTAAAACACCCAATCCTTCCTAGAGGGAGCTTAGCCTTCTATTACTGAATCACAAATGACAATGACAAGTTGATCAGACAAATTCCTTGAAATTGTAATCAAAACTGAATAAAAATGAATTCCATAAAAATTTCCAAATTTCACTCAAGTTCAAACAAAAATGAAGCATGATTTACAATTAATCCAGCTCAAAAAATCAACTCAGATTCACTAGTCTAATTCTAAAAGAAAGAAAAATTAATCTAGAAAATAAAATATAAATAAATAAAATAAAAATATATGCAAGAGACTTCGGCTTCCCCAAAAGCTCAAGGTTGGCTGAAAACTCTAATCCGAATATGTTTTTATTGCCCTAACTCTTTCTATTTATAAGGCTCAAAAATGATGAGTCAGAATTCTAAGCTAAAGTTGTGGGTTTCAATGCAGGCCCAGTTGATGTCTTTGTCGCAGCAAAGTTAGTGTATGTCGCGATATTGCAGCTTAATTATGTGTCTTCAGGCTTTGTTATGGGCTTGTCGCGACATTTTTGACATGTCTTCAGTTTATTGCCCTTGGATCGTTTGTCACAACAAAGTTTTTAAATGTCGCAACATATCTGCAACTTCTATGTCTTGATCCTTTGTCATGACTTTGTTGTAGCCTTCGTGAGTGACATTTCTCTTGAGTGATTGTCACGACATAAATATTTATTGTTGCAACAAACTTTCTTGCCTTGTTCCCTCTTTTGTGTCGTGACAGAGAATTTATATGTTGCGCCAAACTTCAGTTGACACTATTAAATAATTGTCACGACAAAGTTTCGCTTGTCGCGACATTCTTTACTTTCCTTGTGCTACTGATCTCTGTATAGTTTGTCACAACAAAGTTTTGAAATGTCGCGACAAAATCTTAGTGAACTCTGGTCTGCTTATGTTGCAACAATCTTTGCTATATTGCGACATTCCTCCTTCAGTCTCCCCTTTATTGTGTCATGACAAGGAATTTGTATGTCACGACAAACTCTTTTCAATTCTGCCCTTAGTTGTGTCGCGACAAAAGAAATCAGACATACGCGACATAATTCAAAGTTGGCTCATGATTTCTGCTTATCTTCTGTCGCGACATCTTTTCATTGTTGCGACAATGTTTTTCTGTCATTTGTCTTGTTCTTTGTCACGACGGAGCTATCAAGCATCGCGACATTCTTTACTATCTTCTACTTTAACTATGTCGCGATTGAGTTGTAGATTGTCGTGACAAATTCTTTTTGCTTTCTTCACAAATTATGTCATGACAAAGTTGTGAAATATCGCGACATTCTTTCAATTGTTCTCTTGGGCATTCTTCTTACTCTTTGTCGCGACATAGTTTTTTAGTGTCGCAACATACTTCTGCCGATTGCCTTGAACTCTTGTCGTGACAATGCTGGAATAATGTCATGACATTCTGCATTTTCTGTCTTAGCTATTTTTCTGCTTTTCTTGCTGGTTTTTACTTCTTTTCTTTATTTTTCTATAAAACATCAATTTGGGTGAAGATATCGTAATTTTGCATTAAATTGAACTTTTAAGCCTCTATTATTCATGAAAAATAGACTTAAAAATAGATGAGTTTTGGACTCTATCACCTAACATAAACTTCAAATGCTTACAGTCTAGAAGAATTGCCATGCTAAAACCAAACCCATTATGAGAGTGGCTTAAAAACTGCCTTTGTAGGCTGAAGAAGGGGATGGTGGGTGGGAGCTTGTGGGAGATTCAACAGAAGGGCCGTTAGAGGATGGTGCAGGGCTGCTCGATCCTAGGTGTTAAGGGAGGCACTGGAGTAGATTTTGGTGATGGAGAAGTCTCTGTAGGTGAAGAGGAAAAGGGAGGAGCGACAGGGCAAGCAGGTTATGAAGGAGGAGAAGGTGCTGGTGATGCCGATGGCGGGGAGAAGGAGAGAGAGGAAAGTGAGAGGTGGTGGGGATAGGAGAGAGAGAGAGAGGAGAGAGAAGGGTTGGGGATAAATCTGATTTTTTAAAATAAAAATTAAAAATTTAAGAACTAATTAGATAGTGACACGTTGCGTAGAGAGGGTGAGGATCAAATTGAATTTTTTTACAAAATAAAACTTTTTTGGGGTAATTAGATAATGACATGTGTCATTTTTTTTTACCTATTTAACCGATTAGTTTTCTAACAAGACCAATATAATATGGGACTCCATAAACTTAAGATTATTCCTAATTAATCAATATATAAGATTATTTAAAGAAGACCAATAAAACTTAGGATTATTCTTGTCAATTTCCAAAAAAAAAAAAAAGATTTCGCCCTTATTCAAACTTATAACATAAGGAGCAACGGCGGCCTTTGACTAAAATGAAAGTATTTACATTTAAAGGTTGAAGCATGTAAATTGTAAAATAAATCTAAAAACTAGTACTTCGTGTAACTAAATACTGGATAAATAGTGGAGATATATATAAGAGAGCGCTTGTTGTAACCCATATAATTGGATTTATATGTGATTCCATTAGCATTAACAATACAATTCTCCTTGTTTAGGTGATCTTAACAAATGCATTTAAATTGAACATTATGTGGTCAATTGACCTTAAGTAAATTAATTATCCAACCATTATAATGATTTGCAACTAATAATGCATAACAACAATTACTTTGATCAAATTGAGTAGTTGAATCATTTAAAGTTATATTTATGAAATGAAAAATAATTTAGGTGTTACATTTACAAAAGAAACCTAACCAAACACTAAAGAGTGGCTCAGTTAGTCAAAGGCCTTAGGGTTTACCTAATTGTTATCAATTCGAGTTCCCTCAAGACATCGTTAGATTAATCAAGGTGCGTGTAAATTAACCCCGAACATCCACGATTATTAAAAAACAAACTAACCTAAACGTCCATTAAAGGAACTTCATAGTGCTTCTATGCCTTGAACCCATTTCACCATTTTAGATATCCATGCATGCATCTTCATGTTTCCATAAAGGGTACAATCCCCCACTTTCCTATTGCACCTTATTCTTGGAGGTTGTATATTGTTTCTCACTACCTATAGAAAAAGACCTATTTTTAGATATTTAGAGTGTGTTTAAGAGAGCTTATAGCTTATTTGAGTTTATCTTCTCACATAAATACTTTAAATAAAAATTATAAGTGTTTGGAAGAGCTTATCTACAGTTTATTTGAATTTAATTATCTTCTCCCATAAGTACTTTAGATAAAATTATAGCTGCAATAACTTATTAAAGTCAACTTACGACTTTATAAAACCCCTTTAAATTCTATTTCAATAAGTTTCATGGGTAGTTTTATCAAAAAACTTTATACGGAAGCCTAAAAACCAATCATCTTAATGACAAAACTATCATTCTACAATTGTGAAAATTCCTTTCATGCCTATCATTTAAAATATCCATCTGAACATAAGTAGTTTATTGAATAAAGTATTTATAACATAATCTCTCATCTAACAAACTTTGATAAAAGAAGTGTTCAATCAAGTTGTTTACCCAAACGGTCCTTGTAGTGAAATTAGTGGTTGTTTAATGTCTTTAAAATTTAGGGTTAATTACATAAATAATGTCTTAACTTTTCCATTTTTTTCTATTTTGATGTCTCTACTTTATTTTTATTCAATCAAGTGTTTAAACTTTTTTATTTTTTCTATTTTGTTTTCTCAACTTTATTTTTTTTCAATCAAGTATCTAAATTTTTTTATTTTTTCTATTTTTATGTCTCAATTTTATTTTTGCTCAATCAAGTATCTAAACTTTTCGATTTTTTCTATTTTTGTGTTTCAACTTTATTTTTTTTCCACTAAATGTTTTAACTTTTAACTGTTAATCAATCAAGTGCTTCCTAACCAATCAAAGCTTATTACGATATTTGAATAAACAAATATTGCATCCAAATTATTTTAATGATGAAAAGACAAAATTGCATTCAAAGCTTATCATATAAAATGATGAAATTATTTTAATAACCTTTAACGAGATAAAATGATAATATTATTCTTTCCACGTTGAGGTTTTTACTATATGTTATTTATTGTACAAAAAAAAATTAATTAATTTGGCTTTTATGGATAAAAATAAATGTTTTAATTATTTTATAAACAATTTTAATATATAATGTTTTAGTTTTAATTATTCGTATATAATTTTTTCACATAATACTTAGAAAATAAGTAAAAATAATGGAAGATAATTAAAAGTTATTTTTTTATTTTTTAATAATTGTTTTTAATTTTTATCTCAATTTAGCTAATTTTATCAATTTATTGTTTATTGTAACCAATAGATAGTAAAAGGCCTAAATGTGTAATGATGATATTGTCATTTCATATACTTACAAGTAATTTTATTATTTTATATGACATGTAACATCATTTGAATTCAATTTTTCTTAATTCAAATATCATAATAAGTTGTTATTGATCAAGAAAATTGAAAAAAAAATTTAAAAGTTTAAATAATTGAGACACTAAAATTAAAAAAAAAATGTTTAGACATTGAATTAAATAAAAATAAAATTAATACACCAAAATATAAAAAATTAAAAAGTTTAGATACTTAATTGAATGAAAATAAAGTTGAAACATCAAAATAGAAAAAATAGAAAAGTTTAGATATAATTTATGTAATTAACCCTAAAATTTATAATAATCAGCCTTGTTGAAGTATTTATAGTTTATTATCATCAATTACTGTCTAATATTTTCCATACATACATGGGAATAAGCTTGTTACCCCATATGAAATGATTATATATATATATATATATATATATTTTGGACAATGGAAACTGAAATTTCATTAATTAAAAATGGTAATACATTTACATATAAACACATAAATCAAATTGCTAAAAACATTAGAGGATGATATAACATCCAAATTAATAGTAAGTAGAAACGGCTCAAGGCCTATATACGAGGTAATTCTAATATACCTAAATACTCTAAGTATTTGAGTGTCTGGATTTAAAACATACCCATTAAAGAGGAATTTGACGCGACTTATCTATTCGACGAAAGAATACGCCGCCTAAATCACCCACACAAAAACCAACAAACAATCACACGTCGTAATAAGTTAATGATAAAAATATAAGACAATAAAGAAAAATCAAATGAAAACTCATATCGGATAAAATAAACTATTTTATTAAGAGATAAATCTCATATTTGAGTAAGTGAAACAATGAAATTGGTGATATTTTAGGCCAAAAAATATCAAAAAATCATCCCTCATTTTTAACAAGGATGAAAAATAAGAACGAAAGAAATTGGAAATGATTATATCTAAAATATATCACTTTAATCTTATTTAGCTAACCATCCGATCCATAAAAAAAAAATTATGAACCTTATCTTCCTATAGGATTGAAATGTATTTTTGTATTCCAATTATATATGCATTCCATTGTATTAGAATAAAAGAAATAAAATTTTCTACAAGCCTTGAAGATCATTATAATATTTTTGTATAGATTCTCCAACCTAATAGTTCTACTCACTTTTCTTTTTAAGGTCATAAATTAACTTGGGAAGTGTAAATGTCATCATGCAAATAAATTCATACCCTTTTGTCCTCATAAAATGGATGAAATTGCCGATAAGGTCATCGGAAATTTGGAATTGATCACTCAGGCATTTACAATTGTAATTTAGTTCTTCATTTCAAAAAAGTCAAGGGAAGTATATGGAGGTTGTGGAAAATATCCATTTATATATCCGAGTTTTAGACAACAAAAGGTTATTTAAAAAAAAATTATAAATATAAGTTAAAAATCAAAATAATGTCCAAACTAATATATCTGAACAACATCAGTATATACATCAAGAATGTCGGGTCATCATGCCATACACTTATTAGTTAACGCCACAAATTAGTCGACTTCGCATTAACCTTTTTTTTTTTAAAAGTTCATGTCTAACTCACTGCGTGAATCGGAAATCTTTTAAACTAATACCATAGTCAATGACTCCATGTAGATAACTTAAAAATTCCAACGTAGGCATTTCTTACTTTTTAAACATTAGTTTGCTTTTCAAACTATATTAGTATTTTTTTAACAAAATTGTATTAATTTGAGATAAGACTGAATAAATCATATTATCTTTTTTTCTGGGACATACATCTCCATAATTTGGAATCATAAAGCATACATAGCATCATCCAGCTTAATGTCGATTTGTGCGGTAAGCGAATCATGATTTGTTATATGGTTTTTCAGTTTAATTTTAAGACAGGACTTATTTTATCTTTTTGTAGTCTACCATATTAGTTGGTTGCACCATAATTTAATGCAAAAAGAACTTGTCTTTTAAATTCTATATATGTCTGTTAACCACTTCAAAAGATTCTTCAAAAGTGGATTGAGTTTTACTATCATAACTATGCCTGATTTATAATTTAGAAGCCATATATTTCATTATAATTTAGAAGCCATATATTTCATTATAATTTAGAAGCCATATCTTTCATTATAAAATTTTTGAAAAAAATTACTTTTAATGAGAATTGTTCTCCTCATTTTGAGGTTAAAAACAAATTGCTTAACCATTATAATGCTCCCCCTAACTATATTTTATGGGTCTGCTACCGAAGTCTATGATCACGGTCAGTCGATTACTAACTCTGGCCAAAAGTAATACATAGTGCAATCATAGATTATAGGCATAGTTGTGAATAAAATAAAGAGGAATTGGTTTAAAGGGGATAAAAATAAAAATTATTTGCAAAACTAATATTTTGCTTTTATAACTTTAAAATATCCTCCATTTTACATAAAATTCTCCCTTAATGTGTTAAAACCCAAAAAATATTATAAATTTAATCATTATAGATGCTGATTTTCTAACTACTAAGTAAGCTTAAGATTAATAAACTTAAAGGGTATCAAGTCCAGGTTTTTAGCACAACTTCTATACGTGTTGGATTTAACCATCATTAAGTTATATTTGAACAAACTTGAAGGGGTTAAGGGATTGTTTGTTTTTTGACTTTTGACTTTTTATATTCAGAACTTTTTTAAAAAATTTCAGTAATAAGTTGTGAAAAATTTTAAAAACAAAAATAGCTTTTCTATCTCGTGCTCATTTTCCATCAAAATAAGAAAATTCTACCACGCTCAACAAAGAGATGGCTAAGAACACTCTATTATTGTGAGTGACAACTAGGGGTTCTGGGATCTGATTTAATCTCATCCCAATCCCCTAGCCTCTTATTTTTTCAATTCCCACACAATTCCCATTTAAAAAATTAAATATGGTTTTATTAGCTTTATTTGAAAATTCTCAAATTCATTCCAAGGATTTGATTTTGTTTTTATTTATTATTTTAAATTTTTTTTATTTGTTTTTTTATTTTTATTATATTAAAATTAATATATCTCATAAAAAAATAAAAAATTTCTGAATTTTTATAAATTATTTATTAAAAAACATTCTAAATATTATTATTTATATTAAAAGATAAAATAAAATAATAAAAAATATTTTAAAATATAATCGACGGGAATAATACTGAACTGGGGCCAGGCCAGAAAATAAACCCGAACTTTGCTAAAACTCACTACAATTAAACCAAACTGCCCACATGATGGAACGGATGGAAAACTCGAAATAACCCGTCAGTTGCACTTTACTCACTACTCACGTTAAAAACAAATAACTTAATACTTAATTATATTAGCACTATCTGCAAGACAAGCTCATAAAAAGCTATATCTAACGTTAAGAAAAACAAACACCACCCAAGTTTCTCAGCTGGTAACTAGTATAATAAACTATTTAGTTTTGACTTAACCATCGTTAAGTTATATTTGAACAAAATTAAAATAGGTTAAATCCAGGTTTGTATAGTGGTTAGTGAGAGTTAAATTATCAAAATAATGTTAAAATATCATTCTGTTTTTAGGTTTTAAGAAAAATGATTAGATTTGCAATTTTTTTAAAGCGGTTACCCCTAAAATAAATTGGTGGCTATAGGTGGCATGGATAAAACATTTTTATGATGTTTAATCTTTTGAATCTATTTTATTTTATAAGATAGGATAAAGTAGAATAGACATCCTGGAAAATACCGGCTCATTGTGATCATCTATCTAATGAAAATAACCCCACAATAACTAGATAACAATAATGTTTTGATATTTATATAAACCCTAACCTCATTTTCTTCTAGCTTTTTTTTAGATAGCCTATTTTTTTTAAGCAATGATGAACGATTTTTTTTTATCATTCGTAGCTTGAAATCAACATCTACACCTCTTTTCATATTTTTTTTTCTTTCTTAACAAAGTGGTTATTTCACATAAATCTATGCTTTATTTCACTGCTACTTAATCATCATCTCAGATAACAGTTATCAGTATTGTCTCAAAAGATATCGCTATTTTCAAGCAGTCACAGACAATATTTATTTCGTTGTTAATTCAGATAAAGGAAAGAGCATATAATTAAAGTGCAAAAATTAAATTAATTTATTGGCTAATAAATCGTTAACTTTAGCTTATATATATTATACCATAACAAGCATTATTAAATGTGTAGATCCAATTATCAAATGTATAAACTTTGAATATATCCATTATGATATTGATCTGGATATTGTTTCATCATTTATGATTTTTAACGATTTTGATTATATGTTTTTATCGATGTATAACTAGTCTGAATCAATGAAATTATTTTTCTCACTAAAAATAATAATAATAATAATAATGTTTTCATATTTTTTTCATTTTGTAATCTTCTAAAACTTTCAATTATACTAATAATATTTATAATTAAATATGCGTGGACCCTATATTTTCTCAATAATTATATTTCGCTAAAAACTGGTTTGGAATCGTTATTTATTTTTATTTTTATTTTATTTTAAAATAAAGTTTGGAAAAAATCGGGTCTGGGTTTAAGAGTCATATTACTTATCCAAAAGGTATAATAACAAAGTAACCAAATAGTAAAAACTAATAATAAAAAACAAAAAAGTCAAATATTGTAAGAATTAAAGAACATGTGAATTTAAGCTTATTGATAGAGAAACCTAACAAAATAATCACCCAAACAATAAAAATTTCAAGATTAATTGATAACGAAAAATTAAATTAAATTATGAAGATAATAAGCGTAAATGATAATTATGATCCTAATGATATAGTATTAATAGAAGCCTTAACCTATTACAAACTGGAATTCTTAACATATAATTGGATATTAAAAACACTGTACATTTCTAAACTTCAAATATCTCAAAAAGAATCAATAACAATAATACAATTAAACCTCCCTCAAGAAATGAAAGAAGAAATATTGATAAAAGCAAAAATCGAAAATTTAAGGACAAAAATATACTTAATGATAATCACCCATTTTTTTTTGGAAAACTTGAGGAGCATTTTTCAATCCAAAAGGCATTACTATCCATTCATAATGACCTCTATGGTGGTGCTAAATATCGCACAGTATACTATTATTATCCATTTTATCTCACAAAACTCGATTTGCAATCAAACTTCATCAGAATAATTTTTCCTCTTGCCGCATTTATTATCTCCTTATTTTGGGATATAGTATCCATCAAATTTTGTATTCTTATTTACTTTTCAGAACTTATTACCATTCTGCTTCCTCTTTTTATTTCACTATGTTTTATAAACCATAAAGGCGTGGCTACTATGTGACTTTTACTTTCTCTTATCGTATCTCAATCAGATAATTCATTAATCTCAATTTTAAAATCTTTCTATATCTCCCAGAATATATCATCGTCTAATAACTTAATGACCTTTTCGTGATCTATCATTTCTAATTCGCAAAGATATTTTGCCTTTTCCCAATATTTAAAGGGTTATTACTAAATTTTCTTTCAATTTTTTTACATGTATCTTGGAACTGTTATTTTATAGGTTATGGATGTATTTTTTCTCGTTTCCTCCATTTTTCTCGTTTTTTGATCATAAGCTATCTTAAAGGTTTTAGTATTTTCTCCTGTACACTATTATCCAATGATCACAAGGTGTTTTTAGTATAATAAGATAAATCGCTTATCGATATATCGGTGACTGGTTTGTAAAAGCCATTTCTAATATAATGTCACATTCTATATTATTGTATTGATAGACTTTTCCTATCTTTACGATTTTGTTTTGAATCATTATTTCTACATTCTCTTTTTGTTTTGTAATTTTTTATTTATCTCCAGTCACTTCTTTTGCGGGAGTATATTAGTATTTTCTCATTCTTTTAACAAAAGCTTTTGAATATTGTTTATTTTCCGATCCTGTATCTATCAATCCACATGTGTATAACTTAGTTTCTAGAATTTTAACTATTATAAATACCATAGCATGGAATGTAATTTCCTTCATTTTTGTCTTTCTAGAAAAATACATGTCTTCATTGTGTATTTCTATTCCTTCTTTGTGATCTTATAATTAATTAACATGCTTCAGTATTATTTCCCTAAGAGAATATCATAATCGTTTCATTTCCTCGCATTCTCGTTATATCAGAAGAATCTACTAGAAAGGTTATTCCTTGTAAATAACATTAAATGCGAGAAATTGCCACCGACATGGCCATGTTGAATGAATACGTATTTCTGATAATTACAATGCATCTTATTTCAATATAAGAAAAAAATTATCAATTTACAAAAAAAGATATCAATGATATAAGATCTAAATCATATATTTCTCAAAATATCCTCAAAATGTTTTGAAAGATTGGGTGAAATAATAAGGAGGACATATGATGCTTCTCACTTCTACTATTAAACATCGTGCGCGCCGATACGCCGCCCCATTCGAAAAAGCCAACAACAATCGCCATAACATAGCGACACGAGATATATCCTCGTTTAAAGCAAAAATATCTCAAAGGATTCCGTGATACGCCTATCCTCGTAGCGCGATAAAGCTCAACAATAATACTTGTAAACAAAATCTCTCGTTCGAGATAACAAACCCTCAAACGACAAACCTCTCTCGAAGCGAGAAAATTCCGATGATATCCTCTTTTCCGCATGAAAATGCAAAAATATAAATACATCTTCATTCATCTTGTCTGACATGGAGAGAAAGTATTTATTAGGAAAGGTGAATGTATTTATTCTCTTATTCTTCGGAAACTTCTTATGCTTGTACTATTTATGCTACTATTTCCTATCAAGGAATTTCCCCTGAATCTGGGTAAATCTATTATTTGTATACTATTTTCTTCGGAATATCATCTTCAAGGATTAAAATGTAATTTGCAGGCTTATATTCTATATAATCCTTTTAGTATTTCTATTATTTATGCAATTCTCTCTACATTCATCACTAATTTCTATAAAGTATTGGTTTTAGAATTCTTTTTCCTCTAAACTCCTTAAATCAAATTTCTATTAAATAAATTAAAAAAATATGATTTTTGATTTTCGAAAGTAAACTAAAGATTCTTCCATTGTTTTGTCCTATCTCTCACAAATTTCTCTCTTCATCCTGGATCTCTTCATTCTCTTTTTCTCTCCTACATTCCTCCCCTCTACCGGGAAAGTCCTCCCATTCTCCCTCCTAAGCATGCTTATTTATACTAGGGTGGGGGAGGCTGGGAAAACATTGAGCCGCAACAGCGGCTCAAAATAAGGAGAAAAAGGGGGAAAGAAGGGTGGGGTTTGACCTTTTTTTTGTTAATTCAAAGTGGGTGGGAATGTGGGATCCACAGTCCATGGACTTTACGGATATATAAAAGATATGGGTAAAATATCAATACATATTTTAACAAAAAATCGATAAAAACAAAAATTTAATTAATTTTTTTAAAATTTATGTAAATAAATAAATATACATATATTAAAAATAACATTTTTATAATTTATTAAAAAATTATATTCCAATAGTCATTTAAAATTAAAATAATAAAGACCCATCTAAATTATTCTGCCCATTTTCCAGTCTTTCTAATTTATTTCCTCCATTTTGGAGTCCTTTCTATACCTCAAATTTTGATCGTTCGTGTTTTGTAGGATGTGGCAGAGATCGTTGAACTTGAAGCTTCTCATCCCGAATCACCAATTCGAAACGTAAGGCCAAGCAACATGGTCGTCAAGGGAATCTCAATCATATATACAAACTTATTATTGTTTTCTTGATTTCTATTCCAACAAAAAATGGTAAAATTTTATGGTTTCAGATTGTTTGTGACTCTGGTTTGATTGAAATTTGGTTTGAAGCAGAGGGACAAATCTGTAATTCCGGCACACTTCGGTGGCGGAAGCGATATCCACCCTCCACGGTCCGGATCTGAGATGGTCGGTCGGGGCCGATCACACCGTCTGATCTGCAATGGCCTTTGTCGAGGAAGAAGACAACAAGAAGGAGATCCATCTCTGCAATCTCAGTATCACTGAGGAATTCTCTGAGAATAAGATCGATGATAAGAGCGTTACAATCAGAGAGTCGTCTTCTCCCTCTTTCACTATCAATCTCTCAGATCTCGACCGTTGGATCATGAGCAGAAGCAATTTTGAGCCATCAGGATCACCAGTCAATAAGTCAAAATCTCGTCTGCCGATATTTTGGCGATTTTTAAACGATTATTTTCCCTTTTTTTTCTGGATTTTTCCGCTTACGCATACGTGATGTTATCTATATTTCGGTGATATTTTCGATATTTCTTATTTTTTGGGTAACCGACTTTCGGTTAGCAATATTATATCAGTACCGATATTTCGACGGACCAAAATTTCCGATTTTTTGTTATTTAGGTGCCATGAATTATAATTTGGATTCATTTCTCCCAGCAGATCCTAAAAAAGGAGAAGATGAGCTCCAAAAACTTAAATTAGCTCTCACTTCATGGGGCTGCTTTCAGGTTCTGTCTTACAATTACTACACAACTTTCAATGAAAATATATACAAATTAATCAATTGGTGCTTTTTCCTTGGACTTAAATCCCTTGTCATGCTTATCTTTCATTTTCCCGAGCTCCCACAAATTAATTACTTAGGATTATACCATCCTATCCCTAAAATCCTGGCCTCAAAATGCTTTCATGTGTCATCTCGTAAATAGGATAAAAGTCCTTAACAATTATCATACAAATAAAATAAACACTAATAAATTAATCAATTGATGCTTTTTCCTTGGACTTAAATCCCTTGACATGCTTATCTTTCATTTTCCCAAGCTCCCACAAATTAATTACTTGAGATTATACCATCCTAACCCTAAAATCATGGCCTCATAATACGTTCATGTGTCATCTTGTAAATAGGATAAAAATTATCATACAAATAAAATAAACACTAATAAATTAATCAATTTGTGCTTTTTCCTTAGACTTAAATCCCTTGCTTATCTTTCATTCTTCCGAGCTCCCACAATTAATTACTTGAATTATACCATCCTAACCTAAAATCATTCCAAAATGCTTTCATGTGTCATCTTGTAAATAGGATAAAAGTTCTTAACAATTATCCTACAAATAAAATAAGCACTAATTTAGGTCTACAACATGTTTTGTGGCATTTGACCAAAAAATATTTCTACTGATATATTTTTAAATCATTATTCTTGATATAGAAGTTAGAATTGATTTGCTTTGATAATTTTTTTGATAAATGCATTAATCTTTATGATGAAATTAAATGCTTAATTTATCAATAAACAAAGGAGATGAGAAATATTTTATTTAAACTCCATAATAAATAATTTATAATAATATTTAGAAAATCTACAAATTGGTTTGTATTTTACTAATATTTGTATATGTTTAAAAAAAAAAATCAAAGAATAAAGAACTATAAAATAAAAGTTCCAAAAAAAAAAAGGTTTCAACAAACAAAGGAGCATTTACCAAATATTTTCTTTAAAACACTACAATAAGAAATTTATAATAATATTTTAAAAATCTAAGAACTTGGTTTTATTTTATTAATATTTTTGGATCAATTACATAAATGTTGTCTTAATTTTTCTATTTTGTGTCAACTTTTATTTTTATTTAATCATACATATGAACTTTAATTTTTGTTCCTTATCGGCCAAAAGTTCTTGGCTAAGTGACAAGCCAATCAACAAAATTGATCATATAAAAAATAAAATTACTTAAATAATTTTTTTATTAGGGGAAATAACAGTATTATCACTTTTTCATTGGACATTTACTATTTATTTGTTAGAGTAAAAAAGAAATCATTAAAATTGGTTATTATGAAATTAAGATAAAAGTAAAAACTTTTTCCCAAAAAATGTCATTTTAATTATCTTCTATTATTTTTACTTATTTTTTATAAGAAACAAAATAATTATATACATGAATAATAAAAATAAAACATAAAACATTAAATTATTTTTAAAATAAGTAATATATTTATTATATCTTACCTCATGGTAATTAGTTTTATCTCTTAACAATAACAAAGATAGTAAACATTATTGTTCTTGGAAATGCAATTTGTTGTTTGATTTAATAAAAAATTAAGTAATTTAATTCAACAAAATAAAATCTGTAGACATCGAAATAGAAAAATCGAAAAGTCTAAACACAATATATATATATATATATATATATATATATATATATATTGTAAAACTAATATTCTGCAACGAAAGTAGAAGAGAAAAACTTACTTATTGAAGTGTAGAATGCGATGTTTTCAATACTAAGTGATGATCAAATTACTTTAATGGAATTTACTGAAGTTTTCACGGTATGAACATAATTTATCTTTGTATTATAATGATTTTGGAACATAGAAGATTATCTCAAACCGTGAATATCATGTTTTACTCACCCTTAAGGTGTCTCAAATTTCTATATTTATGGGCAATCCATACCACCATATCTAACATATATATATATATATATATATATATATATATATATATTTATTTATTTATATTTGTTTTTACTTTTTTTTTTTCATTTGCATATTATGATGTTCAAGTCCTATCCGAACTAGACGGAATGGGTTATTTTTATATTTTTTGTTCTAAAAAATCAAAGAATAAAGAACCCTAAAATAAATTTTTCAAAAAGAAAAAGAAAAAATAATGTGGGGCCCAGGAAAGGGAAGTTGGAGAATGGGCAAATGCGAAACAACTTCAAAAGAGTTTTTAAGTTTCCAAATTTCTGATGTCAAAAAAAAAAGTTTCCAAATTCAACTCACTTCTCTCTCTCTCTCTCTCTCTCTCTCTCTCTCTCTCTGGCTTTGAATTAGTTGTAGAGAGAGAATAGAGTATCTGTTTTGCTCTCTAGAAAAGAAAAAAAAAAGCCCTAGCTTTCTCCATGACCTTGACGCCATAGATCCAATCCACCATCATCTGCGCCTCTCAATGGCCGAGCAGCACCAACAGTGGGAGTTCTCCACTCGGTGAGTCGAGCCGCGGAGGAGTCTTTCCTCTCTCTCAAGGACTTGGTGGAGAAATCCAAGTCCTCCGACCAGTCCGACTCCGATAAGAAGATTAGTCTTCTCAAGTTCATTGTTAAAACTCAGCAACGCATGCTTCGCCTCAATGTTCTCGCGAAGTGGTGTCAACAGGTTTCTTCTTTTTTGTTTCTCTCGGTTTTCTTTGTTTCACGAGAAAGTGTTTTTTTCGATCAAATGTGGGGAAATGTGATTTTCTGGTCGAATTTGGATTGGGTTCCGAATGCCGGTTATTGGGAATGTAATAATCTACGAAGCAATTGGTTTCTTGGAGGCTGCTGAATCTGTTGTTGGTTTTGTGTTTTTATTTATTAATTTTAATCCCATTGAATCTGCCATTGTCGTTTGGTTGCTCAAAATAGTGAACCGGAATAATGTAAAATTAACCATTGATGTTTCAGGGCTTTCAGTGAAATCTTTATGGGGCTTTGTTAGTTTGAGTGTAATCATTGTCGGGATAGAAGATACATTTTTTTTTCTTGTTTTAATTAAGTGAAGGAGAAAGATGTGTTACAAGTCTCCTTAGGATATCCATCAAGATAAATGGGACTTATGGAGAATGCTTCTTCTGAAAAGTTTCTAGAACCATTTTCTATCGAAAACGGAAGATTTGGAACTTCACAAATTCATGCTTGTTTTGTCCAAAATTTTCCTTGCCAACACAAACATTAGATTTCAATGAATCTTTCTTCCAGGGGTTGTTTTCTGTAGAAAGAAACAATCTTTTGGAACCTATCCATTTTTACGTTTTTTATTGTGGCTTCCTTATTAGGAAGAAATGTAAACCTTGATTTTTTTAACTTCTGATTGGTTGCTTGGAAAATTGCAGAGATGATTAAAAATAGTGATTCTTTTAAATGTTGTGTCATTATTTTTTTGGGTCTTTCTATTGCCAGTATAAAGAGATGTTCTGGTTCTTTCATATCAATTAAAAAAAGAAAGAAAGTGAAAATGAAAATTCTAGCTTGATTTATCATAAGCGTTGCAATCAGACAAATAATGATTAGATCTATCCAAAATTGGTCTTCTTCTTATTTTTAGTTGAATTTGCTTCTTACTCTTGGAAAATAAAATTTAAGGAGCCATATGCTTGAATTGATTACTGTGTTGAACCTCACCCAGAAGACGCAAAACAATAGAAGATGTGCCAATAATTTATCCAAGATCACAGGCATGAGCACTGAAAGATAATTGAACTACTGAACTATCTTAGTCTCTTTCCTTGTGACTGGGAATAACATCAATACCTTTCAAGATAATGCTGACCATCCCTGCGGCCATTCTAAAAGGATTAGTACTTGTGCATCTTGGACTCATGGTAGTCCCCAAAGTTGCCATGCTGGTGATTCAAAATCATTTTTTGGAGTTCTGCTCCTTGTCTAGTATCTATGTAGCTATTTAGTTATGCATCTATATATCTATCTTTCTAATCCACATTTAGTATCTATGTATCATTTATAGATCCCTGGATCTATCTTTGCATCTATCTCTCATACTTTAATCTTTCAACAGTGTTAGTTCTGATGTATTTCAAGTGAAGGGAGATGGCTTGATGTTACGCTAACCCTATAGGATCAGGATCCAGTGGCATCTCTGGTTCTGATATGATATTGGATGGATCAGGTTAGTCACTATCTGATGACTGGAATGAAAAGAAACAGAACAAAGTGGAAACATGGGTCTTTGCATTGGAAAAGGAATCAATCTTAGGTTGATGATGAAGCATTGATGTAGTTGATTTGGATTAGGATTTAATGGTATGTATGGTACCTGTGATGTTAGAATGCTATCTGTGAAATGAGAGAAGAAAAGAATACTTTTCTTTATTGAATGAGTGAGTGAGTAAAATACAGTATAGGTCCTACCTATTTATAGGTCGAAGATACGAAATAAACAAATAAAATACAAAAAAAGAAGGTGCACAATGTGCCAAGAAAGGAAAGAGATAAACCAAAGAATATCCTTTGATTCTCAACACTCCTCAAGCTGGATCATATAGGTCATATGCATCAAGCTTGTTAAATATGTACTTAACCGGAGAAGGTCCGACGGAGAGGATTCGGCAGAGAGGGTCCGACGGAGAAGGTCCGACAGAGAAGATTTGACAAAGAAGCTCCTTTAGAGAAAGTCTGTTGGAGAAGATCCAACGAAGAAGGTCCATGAGAGAAGGTCTGTTGAAGAAGATCCGCTGGAGAAGGTCCGTCAGAGGAGATTCGCCGGAGAAGGCCCGTTGGAAAAGGTCCGTCGGATCCGACGGAGAAGATCCAATGAAGAAGGCTTGTTGAAGAAGGTCTGTTGGAGCATCTGACTGAAAGGTCCGCTTGAGAAGATCACTCGAGAAAGTCCACTCCGAGAAGGTTCGGGTCTGAGAAGGTCCGCAGCCAGAAAGTCCGTCTGAGAAGGTTCGCTGAGAACTGCTGGAGATGGTCCTAAATAATAGCTGGGTCCGTGGGAGAAGATCCGGCGGAGTGGTGTCTCAACTGAGAAGGTCTCTGTCAAGAGTTCGTTGAAGAAGGTCCGCCTGAGAGATCCGCTTCTGAGAAGTTCCAAATGCAGGTTGCCAGCCTTGAAAGATATGTTGGATCCGACGGAGAAGGTCCATCGGAGAAGGTCCGTTGGAGAAGATCTGATGGAGAAGGTTCGCCGGAGAAGATCCGATGGAGAAGGTTCGACGGAGAAGGTATGTCGGATAAGGTCCGTCAGAGAAGGTCCTCGGAGAAGGTCCGTCGAGGGAGATCCACTGGAGAAGGTCCACCTGAGAAGCGCGCCGAAAAGGTCCGTTTTGAGAAGATGGTCGCGAACTAACTATGACTCGGGTTATCATGTGAAATGAGAGAAGAAAATACTACTTTTCTTTATTGAATGAGTGAGTGAGTAAAATACACTATAGGTTCTACCTATTTATATAGGCCAGGAAGACACAAAAAGGAAACAAATAAAATACAAAAAAGAAGAAAAATAATGTACAAGAAAGGAAGGAGATAAACCAAAGAATAATCTATGATTCTCAACACTATCGACTGAATGAAAGAAAACAGAACTGGGTAGAAACACAAATACTTTCATTAAGAACTGGAGAAAGCAGATATTAACTGAACACTTATGGTGAAACAGATATTCCCATTTAAAAAAAAGTGGATGTCCCTATAAACACAATTTTTGTTAAAACCTAGAACTGTATTATGGAAATACATATATTTTCATTAAAATTGTGGACATGGATTTTGGGCACTATGAGTTAAATTCTGCTTGTATTTTTCAGAAAATATAATGAAGGACAATATTTTGTTTCAACTGTTAGAGGTCTAATTGTAGGGGAACTGCCAATCATTGGTCATGTCCTTGCAATACAAATATAAGAAAAAATGAACCATGAAGTGTGCATGCGAGGAAAATTTGTGGAGAAACAATTGGAGATATTTCTAGAGAGAGGTAAGATAATATAACTGATTGGTGCCCGCCTCTCCCTAACCTCCCATTCAACGTGATTGGTGAAGAGCAAGCTACTAAGCTAGAAGAAATGTTCACGGAAGAGGAGATCTGGGTAGTGATCGTAGGGCTTAATGGGGATAAAGCCTTAGGCCCAAATGGTTTCCCCCTGGCTTTCTGGTCTTTTAGCTGGGACTTTGTGAAGGATGAAGTTGTGGGCTTCTTTAGGGAATTCTTTGAGCACAATCGGTTTGTTAAAAGCTTGAATGCCACATTCCTAGGCCAATTCCCAAGAGATGTAATGTTGAAGATCTTATGGACCTAAGATCCATAAGTCTTGTGGGAGGCCTATACAAAATTCACCAAAGTGTCGGGCCAATGTAATAAAAAAGGCTTAGCTGGGTCGATCATCTCTCGCCTGTAATGCTCTTTTGTTGAAGGGAGACAAATTCTTGACGCAATGTTAATTGCTAAAGAGGCAGTGGATTCTATTATGAGGAAGAAAGAGAACGACTGCTTTGCAAATTGGAGCCTTGCGCCCTGTTTTTGATCAATATATTGCTTTTTGCTGATAAAAAAAAAAAAGAAGGCACAGAAGTCAACGATTTCACACTTTTTATGTACATCCCCTTGGATCTTTTCCATATTTTCCCTACAATATCTTGCCTGCCTCTTCTTTTACCAGAAATTGCTTCATTTTTATTCCTGCATCAATCTTCAGGGGTGTTAGTAACATGAGTATACTTCCTTTTGTCAACATGCCTACTGTAGATTTGATGTTTGATAACCACTTATTCTCATCTCTTGGTTTGTAGGAATATGGGCATACGATCATATGAGCTCATTAAAAGATACAGTAAGGTGGGAAAGTTCTGTTTCAGATTAACTATCCAAATTGGACAAGTGCAGATAAAAACTTTGTATGATAGGTGTATTTGAATTGAAAGACGCATACTTATGCTTTTTAGAATATCGTCCTCCAAGAATGCTACAATTAAAATTTATGGGACGGAGGAGGGTAGGTGGCCATTGGGAGGTGTCAGGATTGGGAGATAGAAGAGATGCCACAAGTATCAAAGCTTATATATCCATTGAAAGTACAAGAAGGAGATGATACTTTACTTTCGAAAGGTTATAGGAGGGGCCAGTGTTGAGTTGTGCTACAAATGAATTTGCTGGGAATAATAAGTATTCCTAGCCAAAGAGATTTGGGGATCCTATGCTCCACTTAGAATGGTAAACTGTTTGGAGGAAGTTCCTAACTTTGATATGTAAGTAAAGAGAGGATAAAAAGATCAGTTTCTGCAAAGGTAATGAAGAATCAACTGATGACATCTTGATTCATTAAGATAAGGCAAGTGTGATATAGACATTTTTGTTAACAATAATCTTTGGCTTGATTTGGTGTTTCCGGTTTCAGTGAGAATTTCCACTCCTGGAATGGAAATTGAAGGAAATGAATATGAAGGGAAGAATGGTTTTTCTGATAAAAAAAAAGGGAAGAATGGTTTGGTGTTTGGCTTCAATTTGCTTATTTTGGTTTTTTTGGTTTCTGTGAGAACTCTATTCCTTGAATGGAAATATAAGGATCTAAATAAGAAGGGAAGAATAGTTTGTTGTTTGGCTCTGATTTGCTTATTTTAGTGTATTTGGAAAGAATGCAACCGAAAGACTTTGGATAATGAAGAACTCATGGATCAAAGATTAAAGGAGCATTAAATCACTTTTAGAGTTTTCCAATGCTTCATTGGAAATGCAAAACCCCTATATTTTGGATTTTTTAGATTCTCTTTCTTTTAGTTTGCTTGCCTTGTTTTTGTGGCTGTACCTTTATATGTTTGGTGCTGGTTTATGAGATGTTTTGTCTGTCATTTGCGTATATGGTGCACCCTCCCTTTTTGGCAATTCTTTATGCAAGTTTTTATTGTTTATAAGAAAAAGTACAATGAATCTGAAAATTGAGAAATGCTGCTATGCCATTCTACGAATGAAGCTTGTAAGTTTTATGAGTTTTATCTTTTGCGTCCTTTTGCTTATTAAAAAAATGCATTTTGTAATTTGAACAATAATATTCATTAGATTTTGTATTTGGTAAATCTTAAAAGTTATTTTCCTCCAATGCTCCAAGTATTTCTAATCTCTTGCTCCAATTTCTCTTGTTAATGCTGTCACATGTGCAGGTTCCATTGATTCAATACTGTCAACAACTTGCATCTACTCTATCAAGTCATGATACATGTTTCACACAGGCTGCAGATTCACTTTTTTTCATGCATGAGGGGCTACAGCAAGCTCGTGCCCCCATATATGATGTTCCATCTGCTGTTGAAGTCCTCCTTACTGGAACTTATGAACGTTTGCCTAAATGTATAGAAGATGTGGGTGTGCTAGGCACATTAACTGGAGATCAGCAAAAGGCAGCTTTGACAAAGTTAGACACACTTGTACGGTCTAAATTACTTGAAGTTTCATTCCCAAAAGAAATTTCTGAAGTTAAAGTTTCTGATGGTACGGCATTGCTGCGTGTGGATGGGGAATTTAAGGCTCTAGTTACCCTTGGTTACCGAGGACACCTGACTATGTGGAGAATATTGCATTTGGAGCTGCTTGTTGGTGAAAGAAGTGGACTTGTGAAACTAGAAGTAATGAGACGGCATGCCCTTGGAGATGATTTAGAGCGTAGAATGGCTGCAGCAGAAAATCCATTTATGATGTTATACTCAGTCCTCCATGAGCTTTGTGTTGCACTCATCATGGACACTGTCATAAGACAGGTACAAGCACTTCGGCAAGGTAGATGGAAAGATGCAATTCGATTTGATTTTATATCTGATGGAAATATTGCTCAAGGAGGTAGTGCTGGTTCCATGCAAATAAATCAGGATGGAGAGGCTGATTCAGCTGGTCTACGGACTCCTGGGTTAAAAATTGTATATTGGTTAGATCTGGATAAAAATTCTGGTACAACTGACTCAGGATCATGCCCATTTATAAAAATTGAGCCAGGACCAGATCTTCAAATAAAGTGTCTTCATAGCTCATTTGTTATAGATCCACTTACTGGCAAGGAGGCAGAATTTTCACTTGATCAAAGTTGCATTGATGTTGAGAAATTGCTGTTAAAAGCTATATGTTGTAGTCGATATACTCGTCTTCTTGAAATCCAGAAAGAACTGGCAAAAAATAGTCAAATCAGTCGAACTGTAGGGGATGTTGTTCTACATTGCCATGCGGATGAATCTGAGGTTGACATTAAAAAGGTTGGTTCAGTTTTTGAATGTTCCACTTTCTTTTTTATAACTATTATTGACTTTTTTTTTTAATAAAATAAGTTAGATGATTTATTTATGTAGCATGCACCAATAAATGAACCTTAGGGTTATGGTCACCCAGTTGGATTTCCAGCCTCTAGGATTCCTCGTGATCACACATCATCATCTTATCTATGGATGAAGATGCTATCTAGAAAGGGGTATTTGTCAAGTAATGAGAAAAAGGCAGGGTTCTCAGAAATGCTAAAAAATTATCATCTCTCTTTTCTAGGTTTTTTGTAGAGTATTTGGTTTGTCTAGATTTGAATTTTGATTTGGATTATTATTATTATTATTTGGGGCAGAGGACTTTTAACTCCTCTGAAATGATCCAAATGTCTCTTCAAAATAATATATCTCGTTGAAACTATTGCATTTCAATCATCATTTATATTAAAACAAAAAGATAAAAGAATCTGGAATAGTTTTGTGGAGCCTTTAATTTCTTAACCTATTTATAGATCATAAATATAATAAATCCCTTTTGAGTTAATACTTATGAATCATTTACTGTACACACATACACACCTAATTTCTGGATTTTGGTTACTTGTTTAGTAAAACTATATTTGAAAGCATACTTCTCATGCATATTTAAAAACTCAAACTGTTCAAACATAAATCTTATATTTTTAAAATAACAAAATTGTAAGTGCTCCTTTTGTGGTAGGAACTTTTGTTTGCCTATGGATGGTTTGACAGTGACAACTCAATGCTTAGGCTATGGTTTTGTAATGTTTTTGGCTATGGAAATTTATTTGTTCTGGAATTCGTTAGTTACCTCTAAAATTGATCATTTGACAATTTTTTTTTTTAAAACAGGTTTTAAATGTCTTCTCTATAATGGTTTTTTATTTTCTCGTTGAAAAAATATTTTTTGGTTAAAATGGAGTGAATGGTTAAAGATAGGGCATCATTATAGATTTAGTTGGAATGGATGTGAGAATTGTAAAGTCAAATTGAGGGATTGGAGCAATCAAAGTTCATGGCTAGAAGTGTCATCAAACTTTGTTGTCATAGGCTAGTGTATGAGGGAAGCCATAATATATCATGTTGGATGTTTTAGATTCCTTGGGCTTAACTATGACAGTTGTTGTTACTGATTTTGGGTATGTGGTGGGTTATTTTGGAGTTGGGTAGGGAGACTTTTAAGATGACATGACTCTTTTGTAGATAGAAGGTATATTAAGGCTTGGAGAATTGCTACTCCATGTATTTTCTGGACAATATGGAGGGAAAGAAATAAGAGATTTTTCAGTGCATGGAATTTTCAGATCAAAGGCTAAAAAACATTTTCCTTAACAATTTCTTTTTGTGGTTAGGGTGTGCATAGGCAGAGGCTATATGCGTTTGGTTTATTTTATGGATTGGTGGGTCTTTGTTTGTTTGTCTTTTTATTTTTATTTTTTGGGTTGGGTTGAGGGCATGGAGTTTTTTTGTTTTTTGCGTTTTCTCTTTCCTGATTTTTTGGGTGCTCTTTGTATACATTCTGTGCATTTTTGCGTGCCTTTTGTGTTAATTTATATGCTCTATTATTTATGGTGTTCTGCTAATGTAGAAAGTTTAAGAGGAATTTTATGACTCCCTGAGATGGTCTTTTGCCCCCAGGATGTACTGGGAAGAAGATATCTTGAGCATTGTTGCTTTCTTTTCTAGTGCACCATGTTTTTCTATTTATTCTTGGGGCATGCCCTTATTTATACTTCCCCTTTTCCTCTAAAGCAATGTTTGTTTTCTTTAACAAACAAAAATTATTTCTTAGCCATCTGGTTGAATATGAATAGTTGTTTATCTCAAGCTGATTTTCAAAATGTTTATTAACTCCAAAGATTTTGAGTGTTTTGAGCTCTTTCTTATTGGAAGTTCACAGATCAATCAAAAAAAAAAATGGAAGTTCACAGAGAAGAGTGTACTGCTGCTGGAGGTGCCAGATGTTTAAGTTTTTCTCCACTTTTCTTTGGGGGGCAACAGGTAGGAATTAGGAGGATACACTGTTGCCATGGTGACTTGGTTGTCAAAAGGAGCTAGAACAGCCTTTACTGTACTGTTCCATGTAACATCTTTGGGTTTTGGCATTTTCACTCCTGTTCAGTTGCTGTGGTTCTGAAAACCTTTTTTGATGGACAAAAGAAACTACAATGTTTCCAAATTAATTCGTCAGGTTCTAGAAAATGATCGTGTTTATGCTTCCTGTCGATTGTTTATTTAGGGACAGTCTAGGTATAACAAGTAATGTTTGTTTGATATGATCGGCATATGTTTTTTATGATCTAATTCATGTTATCCCTTCCTTGTATTCTCAGTACTGTTTAAATTATATATTTGCAAATTCATCATATTTGAATATATGCTATGCTCCCAACATGATATTGGCTCTGTGCTAGATTCCCCGCTTGCATATCATAGTCTTTTCCCAAGTGAATTAAATTCATCGAAGTCACCATTCAGACTGTCTAAGATAAGAATTTTTAGTTGGAGCATCTATTGTCTTTTAATTAATTTTCAGTTTTTACTTGTTTATAGATTAATGAGTGAAATAAGTATATTTGACATTTGAAAAAAATTTCTGGTTTCTTTTCACCCGTGGGATCCTCTTTATGAGTTTAATTGATTTATATATTTGTGAATCTATCATATTAGAATATATTATACCATACTTTTGACAAGATATAAGGTTTATGTGCTAGATTCCCTAAGTGTCTCGTTCTTGATTTTTCTAGTTCAAAATTCATTTAGGTCATGACTGTCTAAAATGACAAGTTTTAGTTGGACCATCTTTGGTCTTTTAATAAATTTATAGCTTCTGGCATCTTGGACCTGTTTATGGATTATTGTGATAAAGTAATCTACATAATTGATATGCAAAAACATTTCTGGTTTATTTTGTACCAATAGAACTCCTATCTGGTGCTAAAGGGTGGATTCATACTGTCTTTTCTTCTGTTTTTGGTTGACAGGGTTTTAATGAGTCTATTTCTTTATATTTTATGCAATTTCTGGATGGAGGTCATGATCTTATATAATTATTATCCACAAATGGATAATTTCTTATTATTTCCTTTTGCAGAAAGATATTAAGGCCAATGCCAGGGAATGTGAAGGGCAGGAAGTATTACGCATTCGTGCTTATGGCTCCTCATTTTTCACGCTTGGCATAAACATAAGGTTTTTCTTGTTTCATGTGGAATAACTATTTTTGTTTCATAGATCATAAATCTTTATAATCTGTGGATACTATAATTCTCCTATGAATACTAGACTAGATTCTAAGTTACTGTCAGCCTGATCATAATGTCCATATGTGCAAGATTAATGGATGCTAGACGAAAGGTAACATTTTTTGACCAGAACAAAGGACATCTCATGTATTATTAATATTAAGTGAAGAGACTAATTGGTGGCCTACAAAATTACTCAAGTAAACCTCCCTTACCATTTTGATAAATACACAATAAAGGGTTGGATCATTACATTTTCAGCTTCTTATTTCACATGTCATCTCTAATACCTTTTAAGTTTCTCTTACAAATTTAATTTCCCTATCCTCATCTTAAATGTTTATGCATGCACATCCTCTGCCCACCTAGCACTGATAAAATGTGGCATTTCATCATTATATATTATTAAATCATGGTTATTGAATCAAACCAATTTCATGGAAAGAAGGTGGATTACTTTGCTGTCTCCTACCTTAAGGATGGTTTAGGCTGTTCCTGTTGCACTTCCCCTTTCCATAGCAGTTAAAAGGCATGCCTAGGTCTGAGGTGCAGCAACTCCATGGTTATGGTGCATTGATTGTTGAAAAGGTGTGCCTTCTTTATTTATTTATTTTAATTTAAGTTCAAATGATGCCATTTTGGCCCTTTTCCAAGCTTCCTGGCAAAGCAAAGGCAAAATATTTGCCTTGTTCTTTTAGAGGAACTAGACCAAAAGAGACATCCTTTTGTGTTTACCAAATCCCACTTATGATCCCTCAAACAACTCCAGACCCCACGCCACCTTCCATGCTTGAAATTGCTTCTTGTCGTATCAAACCAAAAGTGACATCCTTTTGTGTTTTGCAATCCCTTATGACCCCGAAACAACTCTAGACCCCCACCTTCCATGCTTGAAATTGCTTCTTGTGGTATTGTGTATATATATATTGTCAAGCTAGATATTATGAATATCTTCAAAAGATTTCCACGGCCAGTAAATTTGTTAGGAGCCTAAACTCTAGCTTTCTAGTCTTAATACCAAAAAGAGGGGGGGTTGAGGACCTAAAAGAGTTCAGGCCCATCAGTCTGGTTGGAAGTTTGTGCAAGCTAATAGCTAAAGTGCTTGCAATTAGGTTGAAAAAGGTGATGAATAAACTGGTTAATACAGGCCCAGAATGCCTTTATGGAGGGGAGACAGATATTGTATGCGTCCCTGTTTGCAAATGAAGTCATTGATTCAATATTGAAGAAGAAGGAAAGGGGGATCCTTTGAAAACTGGACATAGAGAAAGCTTATGACCAGATTAATTGGAGTTTTGTCTCAAAGGTGCTTCAAAGAATGGGCTTTGGGGAGAAATGGAGGGGTTGGATATCATGGTGCATCTCCGCTCCCTCTTTTTCAATCTTGATAAGTGGTAGTTCTGTAGGTTTCTTTGGGAGCTCCAGAGTGTTCAGGCAAGGGGACCTTTATCTCTGTACCTATTTGTTCTTGGTATGAAAGCTTTCTCCTTAACGATTGATAAAGCTGCTGGGGAAGGCTATATCTCTAGAAATAAGTTCAATAGGATAAATGGTACAGAGAGGTGGATCACCCATTTTCTGTTCTCAGACGACACAGAAGAGCAAATGACATACCTAAGTTGGATTTTGGCATTGTTTGGAACCCTCTCAAGTCTAAGAATTAATTTGGAGAAAAGTTCTTTACTTCCTGTGGGGAGAGTGGAGAATATGGAAAGTTTGGCTTTTGAGTTGGGTTGCAAAATAGGCTTACTACCAATAAGTACCTGAATGCCATTGGGACGAAACATAAGTATGGTGTGGATAAGTTGAAGAAAGGTTTCGCAAAAGGTAGTATATCTCCAAAGGCTGAAGACTCACTCTTATAAAGCACTCTCTCCCCAATGTCCACTTACATAAAGTCTCTTTTTTGCCTTCCCAGGGGTGTCAAGCTCAGATTGGAAAAAATTCAGCGGGATATCCTTTAGGGAGGAGGCAATCTTGACAGGAAATTCCACTTGGTAAACTGGGACATGGTCTGTTTGAGTAAAGGGAAAGGTGGTCTGGACTTTCACAGTCTCTCTAATTTTAACAGGGCGCTGTTCGGAACATGGAACAGGAGGTTTGCAATGGAGGGGATAATTCTTTGTGGAGGACTATTATAAGCCTGAAATACCAGACTGAGGATGGGGGTTGGTTCTTTAAATCTCCAAAAGGAAGCTATGGGGTTGGGCTTTGGAGGAAAATCTGCAAAGAAGCTATGCAGTTGAAACATTACTGCTCTTTTGAAATAGGGGATGGGTGCAACTCCCTATTTGAGGTGGCCGGTTCTAAAGGGACAGGGTGGCGGAATTTTGGGAAGCCATAGGGCCAGGGGAGGATGGAACTTTAGATTTGCAAGACCTTTTAATGATTGGGAAATGGAGGGGGTCCAAAGTTTTAAGTGCTGTGTGCTGAAAGAATCAGCCTCAGTTGAGAGATAGGTTTCGGTGGAAGGAGGCAAAAGATAGAACCTACCCTGTAAAAACCAGTTTTGACATTCTGAAGGTGGGAGACAGCAGCCGGTGCCTGTTAAAGTGCTATGGAACCCTCTTGTTCCTATAGAGGTAGGGTTCTTCGCTTGGGGAGCTTGGTGGGGAAAGACTTTGACTATGATTCAACTTAAAAAAAGAGGCTACTCCTTTGCTAGTTGGTGTCCTCTTTGTGGATTAGAAGAAGAGGTTTTGGAGCACCTTTTTATCCACTGCCTGAAGATTTGGTGCTTGTGGAAAGCTCTCTATTCTTTTTTTAGGAGGCTGGGTTTGTCCTTTTATGCTTAAAGATTTGATTTTGGGCTGGATTCTTCATCTCCCTCTAAGGAAAAAACAAAGCAAGCTGTAATGGGTGGTGCCTCTTTGCTTGATGTGGGCGATATGGAAGGAGATGAACAAAGTAGTGTTTGAAGAAGGCAGTTTTTCTTGTGATAGATTGAAGTCTTGTTTCTTTAGATCCCTCTGCTCTTGGGCTAATTTGATTCCTGATGTGGATTCGTCTTTTGTAAGATGCCTTTTTTGCAGTTTCTGGCTAGTCTAGTGGACTCGTAAGTTTGTAAGGCCTTAGGTCCCTTGCAGTATACGTCCTGTGTACGTTCATGGGGGTCTTTGGGGCTTCTTTCTAATTAATATACATGCTTCTTTCCATTTTTTTCTTTTCTCTATTTGTGGCTTTTCTGCCTCTGATATTCTCCTTGAAATGGGCTTATGCTTTTTATTGATTGATGCCTTTGTAATACATATCTATAATCTTTTTATCTTTCATTTAGTGAGATAGAATCAAGAAGGATAAAAATATCCTCTGCTAGTACAAATCTGACCAAAACTGAGAATCCTTTTCAACAAGAAAATTGAAACAGTTTTTCCAATTAGGAAGATCACAAAAACAATTCAGATGACCTCTGCATGTTTACTGGGCAGGGAAAAAAATCTAGTACAAAAGATTTTATGATTTGGCTCCTTAGAGATATAAAAAATTTGGTGAAACCACCCATCAAATTTCCATGGATCCTTTTCCTTCTTGGTCGTGTGTAAAATGACAATTGCAGAATCTCTCTCTACTACAAGGTTGTAAAGGCCAAGGGAAACAACAATAGCAGAATCTTCCTCCATGCTGTGGTGATACCTGAGCGCTCTACCAACCTTAGCTGTTCTAGGTTGTCTAAAGAGCTTCCATCAAATATAATTTCACACAATCCTCATTAAATGAGCATTAAATGGGAAGAACAACTTCACTCATTCTCCTTTAGAGAATACAAAATTTTCAATAAGGGAAAGTAAGGTTCTTTGAAATCCTAACAAAGGCTTTTCTAGTGGAAGCCAAGAAAGGAGGAGAAATAAAACAAATTCCATCCGTTGTTGGTCTTAATTCCCAAGAAACAGAATGTTGAAGACTTCAAAGACCTAAGACCTATCAGCTTAGTGGGAGTTTTGTACAAGATTTTGACAAAAGTGTTAGCCAACAGGATAAAGAGGGTCATGGGTAAGATCATTTCCTAATCTCAATATGCTTTTGTTGAAGGAAGACAGATCCTAGATGCGGTCCTTATTGCCAATGAAGTTGTGGACTCAATAATGAGAAGAAAGAGAAGTGATGCAGTTTTACCGGTGGATATTGAAAAAGCCTATGATAACATCAGTTAGTAGTTTGTATTCCAGGTTATGGATAGTATGGGCTTTGGAAATTGGTGGTTGAGTCGGATAAAGTGGTGTGTCTCCACAGCCTCTTTTTCAGTCCTCTTTAATTGCTCTCCTATTGGCTTCTTCTAGAGCTCGAGAGGCTTGAGACAGGGTGATTCTATTTCCCCTTACCTCTTTGTGATCGGCATGGAAGCGCTCAGTATGTTGGTATAGCGTGTGGTAGAAGGAAATTTCCTTTTTGGTAGTAGGGTTGCAATCAGGGGAGGGGGAGGGGGAGGTCGTTTCCCATTTTTTTTACGTAGATGACACCCTTCTATTTTGCGAACCAAACAAAGATAAAATGAAATTTCTGAGTTGGACTCTAATGTGGTTTGAAGCCATGTTGGGTTTGCGAATTAACTTGAGTAAGAGTGAGATCATTCCTATTGGGCTAGTTGTCAATGTTGACGAGTTAGCCTTGGAGCTCGGGTGTGGGATTGGGTCCTTACCTACCTCGTATTCAAGTCTCCCCTTGGGAGCTCCCCATAAGCCTACAAGGGTTTGGGACTCGGTTGAAGAAAGGTTTCGGAAGAGGTTGGCCTCCTGGAAGATGTAGTATATCTCTAATGGTGGAAGGATTATGCTGATCTGTAGTACTTTGTCTTGCCTTCCAATTTCTTACTTATCCCTTTTCCGTATGTCAAGATTTGCACCAGATTGGAGAGAATTGAAAGACAGTTTCTGTGGGGTGGGGGCAGCCTTGAGAAGAAGCCTCATCTCGTGCCTCATCTCGTTAAATGGGCTGATTTATCTGAGAGAAAGAAAAAGGGGATTAGGACCGAGAAACTTTTCCAGGCTAAATAAGGCTCTTTTATGTAAATGGAGCTAGATGTTTGCAAATGAGAGGAATGCCCTCTGGAGAAAGGTTGTGAGTAGCAAAATTGGTGAGACTTCTGGGGGTGGCACACTTGTGACATCAGGGGTGGCTATGGTGTTAGGTTGTGGAAGGACATCAGAAAAGAATGGCCTCTATTCCTCCAAAATGCAGCCTTTTCCTTAGGTGATGGAAGGAGGATTAGCTTTTGGAAAGATGTTTGGTGCGGTGAGGAGGCGTTGCATTTGTTGTTCCCCTCTATGTTTATCCTGGTTGTGCAAAAAGATGCTATGGTGGCGGTTGTGGGCTGTGGCACAAGGAGGAAGGGGTTGGTCTCCAGCCTTCTAAGGTCAGCCTGCGATTGGGAGATGGAGGAAGTGGAAAGATTCCTCTCCTCTATCCACAAGTAGAAAATCAGACCTTGGATTGAGGGCAAACTTTTGCTGAAGGGATCCAGCCCCGGTAATTTTTCAGTCAGGGCCATGTACAGTGGTTTAGACCTCTCGCCTGACATTGATTTTCCTTCCCGCTTAGTTTGGAACTCGATCCCTCGAATTAGCTTTTAGAAGCTAGAGGAGCTTCTTAGGAAAGTGATTACCTTGGATTAGCTTAAATGTTGCCGCGGAAGGGCCCTTGCGAACAGATGTTGCCTTTGTGAAGAGGATGAAGATACAATAGACCATCTATTAATTCATTGCAAGATAGCCAGGATGCTTTGAGACCTTTTTTTGACGATAGTTGGGACTAGTTAAGTCTTTTTGCACTCTGTCCTTCATACCCTTTTAGCATGGCAAGGAGCGCCTGTGGGTAAAAAACGAAAAAAAATCCAAATGATTGCTCCTTTATGTCTTTTCTGGACTTTATGGCAGGAAAGAAATAGGGTGGTGTTTGATAACGAGGTCACCAATGCTCAAAAAATAAAATCTAACTTCTTGAGCATTTTGTGGAATTGGGCAAACCTGTATAGTGTTGTTAACATGAAATCTTTAGTGGATTTTTTGGCTTGGCTAGGGTGTAGGTAGGGTTGACAGCTTTTTGTTGGGGTTGGTAGGTTCTTTGCAAGCTCCATCTGGTTTCCTTCTTGTTCACTTCCAGTGTACTTTTTGGAACCTCTTGGTTCTTTTGATCAATATACTGTTTTTTTTATCGATAAAAAAAATAAAACAAATTCCATGCTGTATCCATTGGTCTCCACTTATCCTAAACAATTCTTGCATCTCTTTCCCAGTGGATAGTCCTTAGAAAAGTAAGCTATAACAATGCTTGATGTAATCTACTAATGTCCCAAAACCCATTAGACAAATTATAAACATATCCTTTGCACTTCTAGGTAGAACCCAGTCCAACTCATTGAATCTATCCCAATCTCTAGGCCCCATTAGTTAGGCCTTAGGGAATACTTGTCCTTGTTTTTTAAATATTTTATTTTTGTGATAGATAAAAAAACAGTTGTTTTTAGCACCTAAGGAGGTGCAAAAAAGTATACAATCCATAAAAAAGGCACACCAAAGAGACACAAGAAACTAATATTTATCGCATCTTCACTATCTATGACACTTACAAAATTCAAGATATATATGTGATTGGCTGATTTTTACACATACACCAAATACTACCAAGTAATTAGCAATTCCATCCAAAAACCTTTCAGTCCCTAGTTGAAATGCCATAACCTTGTTTGACTAAATCTTAGTAAAAAAAACATGTTTTTAGCCCCTTTTTTAAAAGAAGGATCCATGAAATTGATTTTGGTCTAAATCAGTGCAAATGCATAGGTTATACAAGTAATAAAATGGATTTAAGTCAGATATCATTCCCATGAGGATTGATGACAAATCTAAATATCAAACCTCCCATCTACTCAAGATTTTGCTATTTGAACTCGAAATTAAAAATGGTTTGTTTGTTCTAAACTTAAGCAAAAGTAGCTTCAGATAAAACTCTATAACTACATGTAAAAAATTTAAATAAATGGATTGAAGAGTTCACTGGATAAAGTAACACTGGGAAAGAGATCAATGTGCAATTATGAACTAGTCAAACATGCAAGGTAGTATAGTTTGGATTTCTCCATAAATCATACATTTAACTAATTAGAGATCCATATTCTTTTTGGATACATGGGTTTAATCAGTTATTGGTAGAATAGAAACTTGTTTCTAAAATCTGTGTATTTTTTATTTTCAATACTTCATACCCATTTCTTAGGACTGAAGACTTCTTACTTCTATAGACAGGATATTGCAAGCCTTCTCCAATCTAATTGGTAACTCATCCATCTAATTTGATGGTTTTCTATTTCCTTGATTAGATCTATGCTAGCAGCGGGATCAGAGATCATATATCAGGTGAAGAAACCTGCGATCCAATTAAATTTATCATTCGTGCATTATCACTCCATTATTTATGGGTAAGTCAATGATCTATCTAAGTGATTTTTCAGAGTTCAGCTGTTTAGTAATATTAGTCTAACATACCCCTAAGTAACTACTCCACACCCTCAGGATTCTCCATCTCTGTGTCACTAAGAGGACTTCCTGGAAATCAGAGCAAGATACAGTCATTTTTTGGGTACAAGCTACTAATATTTTGAACAAGTAGCTTCAAGAACAATACCAATTAAATAAATCCAAACATTCGAACTATGAACTTCTTTCAAGTTGAGTAGAAAATAATAATCACATTGATCAGATTCCACGAGATGGAGCTCAATTTTCAAAGGCTTTGGATCACAAAATAGCAGGCAGCTAATTGATCGAGGTAAATTCATTGAAATTGCAAGCTAATGAATAAATGAGTCAAATTGGTAATGGTTTTTCAGTAAGTCTTATGTATCGCAAGGTGAGGTATTATAACTATAGACTTATGGCAATCCATATGGAACGATCGTCCCCAAATTGAAACTTGCAGGAAGCTTCTTGGGGTAAGGTGCTTACTCTGGACCAGCTAAAGAGGAGGGGATCCGCTGAAGTAAGCAGTGTTGTTTATCGCCGAAGAGAGCGAGCGAGGAAACAATGATCGCCTTATCCATTTATTGAGCGAATATTATGGGATCTTGCTTTTAGGTACATCGCGATTTTAGCCCCAGGTGTTCCCCTTTCGGTTATCATTACCTTGCATGGCAAAGTGTTAGTGTCGGAAAAAAAACGGAAAGAGTTTGGTTGGCGGCCCCTCTTTGTATTTTCTGGACGCTGTGGATGGAAAGGAATAGGGTGGTTTTCGAGAATGAAGCTCCCTCCGCTCACAGGATGAAATCCTTTTTTTTGTTATCCTTATGGTCGTGGGCTAAGTTGTATAGTGTTGAAAACATAGATTCGTTGGTGGGTTTTTTGTCTTGGATGGGGTATAGGTGAGCGGGAGTCTTTATTTCCTTGCTCCTTTCTTTTGTACTCTTAGAGCACCATGTGCTCTTTTTTCATATATATACATTTATACTGCTTTTTACCGATAAAAAAAAAAATAAATGAAGTCCAAAAAATTTTCAAATTTATTTAATCAGACAGTAATGAAAAACAAAATTTACCTACATTAACCCATTTCGAAACCTTACACACGAATTCTTTGTTCATCCCAAAAGAACTAGCTAAAATGCTACTCTAAAAACTAAACAAAAGAAAAGAAAAATAATATACAAGAGTCTTCAACTACCTAGAAGTTCCTGGTTTTGAAGCTACGCATAGTGCCCTAGATGCATCTATTTATAGATTTTCAAATGATGGGCGCGCCACAGGCACTAATTGGCTGGATCCCACGAAAATTACAGCCCCGATTAAATAACTTTGTCGCGACATAGAAAGTTGCAATCGCGACATATTTTATACTCTCTTCTACCAGTGCAGCCGTGACGCAGAATTTTTATGTCGCAACATAGTTCTTCTGATGTTGTTTGGTTTATGTTGCAACAAAGCTTCTCTTGTGTCGCGACAATTCTTGAATACCTTACAGCTTGAATACTTGAATAGTATGTCGCGACTAAGTTTCTTTCTGCTACGCTGCTTTGTGTCGCGACATAGAATTTTTGTGTTACAGAGTTTCTCACAGTTGCCTTGGTCTGTTGTCGCGATAGACTTTTTCTTTGTCGTGACCTTATTGTCTTTGCTCCTGGTCGCTAGCTGAACTGTTTGTCGCAACATTGAAGTCTTTGTCGCGACATATCTGTCTTGGTTGGTCTCATGTCTCTTCCATTTCTCGTCACGACATAAAACTTCCTTGTCGCGACAAAAATCTCTTACTTAGCAATTTTTTATTGTTGCGACATAATCTTCTTTTGGCTCATGACAAGTTCACCTTGTTTTCTTTCTTGTCTTTCTTAATTGCGACAATGGGTTGTCTACATGCAACAAGTTCTCGACCCTCATGTTGTGTTTGTCGCGACTTAAAAAATTTATGTCGCGACAAAGAATTCTTATATATTATTGCTGACTCTGAATGTTGTGTCGCGACATAGTTTTCTTTAATCCGCGACATATGATGCGCCTTAGTCTTGTCATAGTGGGATGCATGCATAGCATGGAAAATTCTCTCGCGGTCTTGTATTGATCTTGTCTCATTGTTATGATATTTTCTGTCGCGATATAAAACTTCTCTGTCGCGACAGGGATCTCTTACTCATCAAAGTTGACTATGGATTGTGTGTCGCGGCATAGTTGTCTTTTGTCGCGACAGAGCTTTTATGCTATCTTTAATTCTTTATGTCGCGACAGAGTTGGAGATCTCTTACTCATCAAAGTTGACTATGGATTGTGTGTCGCGACATAGTTGTCTTTTGTCGCGACAGAGCTTTTATGCTATCTTCAATTCTTTATGTCGCGACAGAGTTGTGAGATGTCGCGACATGAGTTTCATTGCCATGTGCTTGATCAGTGTCGCAACATGAGTTAGGAATGTTGCAACATTCTTCTTTGTGAACTTCTCTAGCTTTGTCGCGACATAAAAATCCATTGTCGCGATAGAAATCAATTAGTTTATCAAAAATTATATTGCTACAGTCTTCATTTCTGACTTGACTTCAGCTTGATCTTTGTTGCGACATAACTCCTGCTTGTCATTTGGGATTTTGTCGCGACATTTTGAAATTGTGTCGCGACAGAGAATGCTACTCTAGCCAATTTTTTGCTTTTCTTGCTGAAATTATTTCCTTTTCATTCAAAGACCTACAAAACAAAAAGTTGGTGAACATTCCATAATTTAGCATTAACATGAATTATAAACTTCTAAAATTATGCCAGAAAAATGGATAAAAATAGATGAGTTTAGGACTCATCAATATGATAGGCAATTCTTGCTTTAAAAGAACATTTGCTTCCTTTTTTGGGTAATTTTTAAGAATGATCAATTCTAAACCTTGTCTTAAGATCATTACAATATTATTTAAAAGTTACGGTGCGGTCAAAAGAGAAAGAAGCATTGATCAAAAACTTTTTTGGATTAACGACTTCAGCAGCAAAAGGTTCTTTCTTGCAGCAAGTGGGATTGAGAATTTTGGGCCATCAAATGAGATTCTTATGTTCTTTTCCCCGTTCATAACAATTGTTGTGTATTGATATCTTTGTCTAAGCTTTCGTCACTGAAAACAAAGCAACCAAAACTGAGTAAAATGGGTAGCTGACATTGACAGTGATACTTGGTGGTATTCAAGAACCTATCTTCATTTTCTTTTTCTTCCATAGATTTTCTTAGTTTCTTCTCCGGTTTTCAGGAATGGGCGATTTCTTCTTCAGTCATCCAGGAATATTCTTGCACCTTCAACACTATCAGATTGTGAAGAAGCATTAAATCAGGGAAGTATGACTGCAGCTGAAGTCTTTATAAGCTTGAGAAGCAAAAGTATTCTGCATTTGATTGCATCAATTGGCAGTTTCTTAGGCCTTGAGGTAAATAATGCCCCCTTTTCTTCCCCTTATCTAAAGAAATTTAATGGATTGAACTATGCATTTTTGCATAATTTTTTTTTTATTAGTGATGCACAGCGAGAGGGCTCATTGGAAGTTTGGAAATGTTTGATGTCACTATTCCTTGGCATAATTTGTAGAAGAGTTAGGGGTTGTTTGTTAATAAATGTCTTGTCCTAAAAACTGTGAAAGTAAGTGGTCCCCATGATTTAGTGCATCTAATGGTGTAATGTAGTTATGGGGTAAAACTAAGTTTCATCTGCATATGACTCAAAATTTCCTAAAACTTGACTAAATGCAAGGAGAGTAGTGATTGGTGGTTTTTGAAATTTCATAACTATTAGATGCAAAATTTACCCTTTTCTTAAACCAAACCTTGTCAGTATTCAAGTCTTTTCGTATGATGAATCTCGCTGGTTACAGATCCATGCTCTTCTGACTATTACTCTTCGATTTTGATGGTGCTAAAGAGTAGTATGATCTTCAAAATGTGCCTCCTTTAGCCGACTGGAACCAAGACATCCTTAACTCCCTCTTCGACCTGATGTCCCTATAGTCTTTTAAACAGCCCTTCCACATCACTCAACTTCCTATCATTAAATTGTCTAGAGAACACGAGATTCTCCCCCTCTTGCTCCCACAACTAAACTACCCAAACTTTTTTATTGTTGACAATGGCAAAAAGCATTGGAAATCTCATTTTAAAGGTTCATCTCCGCACCATCTGTCTTGCCAAAACCTCACCCTTTTTCCATCTCCTACCCTAAAGCCAATTTTGTTGTAAATCTCCTTCCACACCCCACAAATCGCCCTCCAAAGCCCAACTGCATGGAGCGTTTAGAGCATCAGCCCCCTTCTTCCTCTCCATCCTTTCCGACAATTACTTGTTTCCATAAGGATTCACTTTACCAGCCTAAAAGTTACCTAGATGCGTTAGAATGGCTTCCTGTTTAAGCATAATAGAACTTTTTATTGATCATCACATTAATTACAAGAATCTCGAAGGAAGGAGGAAGAGGGGAGATACAGCAGAGAAGGAAAACCAAGAACAGTCAAGTCTGTAGCTACCCTTTAGATGCATTTGTGTTAAGAACAGTGTTGAACTTGCAGATTGTGGTTTCTAACATGGAAACAATTGTAAATAGGAATCTCCTAGTTACATATTTTTAACTACTTCATATTTTCAGTTCTTCATGGAATTTTCCAAATTTCAAGTTTTTTTTCTGCCATGAAATGAAAGTTTTTCTGAACATAGATTTAACAAACAGTTCTTGTAAATTATTACTCATCAAATCAAGTTATCTGTTTAAAATTGTGTAGTGTTGCCATTGTGTGAGAAGAGCAGATTGTGTCTTTCATAGAATCATAAAAAAGCAGGATTTGATTTTTGCAGGTGTATGAACATGGTTTTTCTGCAGTGAAGTTGCCCAAGCACATTTTGAATGGTTCGAACTTGTTGCTCATGGGATTCCCTGACTGTGGAAGCTCTTATTTTTTGCTGATGCAACTTGATAAGGATTTCAAGCCCCTCTTTAAATTGCTAGAGACTCAGCCAGATCCATCTGGAAAATCTAGTTCTTTTGGTGAAATGAATCATGTGATACGCATCAAAAAAATTGACATTAGTCAGATGCAGATGTTTGAAGATGATTTGAATTTGAGTCTTGTTGACTGGGGAAAGCTACAATCCTTCTTGCCTAATGCTGGTGTTCCTATTCAGACCTCTGAACATGGTCTTCTTTCTGAGTTCAGCCTTGAAAGTTCCATGCACAATCCTGGATGTCCTCCGTCAAGTTTTTCATCTATTGTTGATGAAGTGTTTGAGCTTGAGAAAGGGACATCTCTGCCCCCTTTCTCTGTTCCAAATCTCTCTTCATCATATAGCTCACCTGGTTCTCATTTTGGGGCTGGTCCAATGAACCTTCCTGGAACGAAAGCTGGAGCATCCTCTCCTAAGTGGGATGGAGGCATGCAGATATCTCAGATTAATGTCCCTAAGGTTTCAAGTGTAGCAACCCATTATGGTGGTTCTCTATATTCATCAGGCAATATGAAGGGCTCAATGCAATCCAGTTCATCAAGTTCTCTATCCTCTGTCGCTGTAAGGAGTGCAGCTGGAAAAAAACTCTCAGCTTCCAAGTCCGATCAGGATTTAGCTTCACTTAGATCTCCTCACTCTCTTGAGGTTAGTTCTGGTATCTTGATGGATGAAGATCATCTTAGATTGCTGAGTGATGCTTCAAAGGAAGCAGTTTCTGGCAGTCGGACATCTCGACTGCTATCTCCACCCCGACCAACTGGCCCTCGAGTCGCTGCATCAAGTTCAAAACCTAATGGACCAAGAAGCTCGCCTACTGGTCCTCTTACAGGATCTTCTAAAGCTGCTGGATCTAGCTCATGGGTGTCAAGTCCCACATGTAAGATAACTATTCTGAATTCATCTGTAGTAACTGGGATGTATGTGTTTTCTACTAGACATTTTTCTTTTTGGTTTACAATATTTGACGGGAAAGTGGCTTTTTTTCAGCCCAAGCACCAGATTCAGCGAATTTTCATAGCTCGGGTCATGATGTTGTTTCCAAACAGGATTCACACTTGCGAAAACGTAGTGTCTCTGATATGTTGGGTTTGATACCATCTCTTCAAAATTTAGAAGCCAATACAAGATTTAATAAGCGAAGGAAAATCTCAGAGTCAACTCACACTCTACAGCCTTTGTCACAAGCACTCATTTCATCAGAAATGGCTTGCAAAAGTGAAGGATATAATTATGGTAATCTTATAGCTGAAGCAAATAAAGGGAATGCA
Organism: Tetrastigma voinierianum; assembly: GCA_016808115.1. Taxonomy (NCBI): domain Eukaryota; kingdom Viridiplantae; phylum Streptophyta; class Magnoliopsida; order Vitales; family Vitaceae; genus Tetrastigma; species Tetrastigma voinierianum. The sequence continues at coordinate 155,722 of JAEQBH010003568.1, forward strand.
CCTTCTAGTGTCTATGTTTCAGCTCTTCTTCATGTGGTTAGGCACTGTTCTCTCTGTATCAAGCATGCCAGGCTAACTAGCCAGATGGAGGCACTTGACATTCCATATGTTGAAGAAGTAGGTTTTAGAAATGCGTCCTCAAACTTATGGTTCCGACTCCCATTTTCCAGTGGTGATTCTTGGCAACACATATGCTTGCGGCTTGGAAGACCTGGAAGTATGTATTGGGATGTCAAAATAATTGATCAGCACTTTCGGGACTTGTGGGAACTTCAAAAGGGAAGTGGTAATACATCATGGGGTTCTGGTGTACGCATTGCTAATACATCTGATATAGACTCTCATATCCGTTATGATCCAGAGGGTGTTGTACTGAGCTATAAATCTGTTGAGGCTGATAGCATTAAAAAGTTAGTGGCAGATATCCAGAGGCTCTCTAATGCTAGAATGTTTGCACTTGGAATGCGGAAACTTCTGGGAGTGAGAACAGAAGAGAAATCAGAAGAAATCAGTGCTAATTGTGATGGTAAAGCACCAGTGGGAGTAAAAGGTGTTGAGGTTTCTGATAAGTTATCAGAGCAGATGAGGCGGGCATTTAGAATCGAGGCGGTTGGACTAATGAGTTTGTGGTTTAGTTTGGCTCACGGGGTCCTCGCACGCTTTGTAGTTGAGTGGGAATCAGGTAAAGAGGGCTGCACAATGCATGTTTCTCCTGACCAACTTTGGCCTCATACAAAGGTTTGTTTTCAGTTTTTGGTGTTTAATTCTTGTTCTCATGTCTTTCCCTTTTTCTGATGGTTCTATGATGTGAATCATTAAGACTCGTTCTTCAATTTCAACCTTTAATACTTAACTACTTTTTGGTGCTACTGATTATAACATTAGAGTTTGCATTAGTTGCTGCATTATGCATATGCCCGCTGCTGTGCCCATGCCGGATATTATGTGTTACTAGGATATTGCTATATATATATGCACTTCGTAAAAAAAAATTTGTCATGTAATTGGAATTCAAATTGCAGCCCTATGTTACTCCATTTCATTTAGTGTAAGCATCCTTTTCCTCATAAACAGTATTCAGATGCTATCATATACTGTTCCTTAAAATATATTGTCATTAGATCTCTAATTTCCTGATAAAATTTCAATTGGTGGTTCTTTATATCATTTTTTTTGCCATTAGCTGATCAGTCGTGTAAATAAGCTGGATGGAATTTCTGCTGGAGTGTAGTTGGCCCTAAAGCACTTGACAGTCTCTAAAAGGGCAACAATATCAGAGATTAATGTGATTTTACTTGGGAAAGAAGGAACTTCTGTATATGTTTTCTTTTGATTTATTGTTGATTACTTTATAGCTGATCTTTGTAGCATAAATTTGCCTTTGATATAGATATGTTATTATGTTATACACATCGTTCCAGCCAGAATTTCATTACTTTCAGTGCGTATGCTATAAATTGTGTCCATATGAGTTTTTTTTTCTTTGGTGTGCAGTTCCTTGAAGATTTCATAAATGGAGCTGAAGTTGCATCCCTTTTGGATTGCATTCGCCTCACAGCAGGGCCCTTACATGCTCTTGCAGCTGCAACAAGGCCTGCACGAGCAGGTCCTGCTGCAGGTGTCCCTGGTGTAGCAGCAGCAGCAGCAGTCAACTCTTCAATCCCAAAACAGAGTGGGTATATTCCATCGCAGGGACTTTTGCCAAGCAGTTCAACCGCAAATGTTAGTCAAGCTACATCTGGGTTCAGGTAACCCAGCTGCATCTGCCACTTCAGGCCCCCTTGGAAATCATAGCCTACATGGTGCAGCAATGTTGGCTGCTGCAGGGCGAGGTGGTCCTGGCATTGTTCCTAGCTCCTTGTTGCCCATTGATGTCTCAGTTGTTCTGCGAGGGCCGTACTGGATACGGATTATTTACCGTAAATATTTTGCCGTTGACATGCGGTGCTTTGCTGGAGATCAGGTTTGGTTGCAACCAGCAACACCACCAAAGGGTGGCCCTTCGGTTGGAGGGTCATTGCCATGCCCACAGTTTAGGCCTTTCATTATGGAGCATGTTGCACAGGAATTGAATGGCTTAGAGCCTAATTTTGCTGGTGGTCAACAGACCATTGGATTGGCGAATTCAAATAATCCAAACCCCAGTTCTGGTTCACAGCTTGCTGCTGCTGCCAATGGTAATAGGGTTGGCCTCCCAAATTCTGCTGGGATTTCTAGGCAAGGAAACCAAGCAGCTGGCATGAACCGTGTGGGAAGTGCTCTATCTGCATCTCCAAATTTGTCTATGGTGAATTCAGGAATGCCTTTACGAAGATCACCAGGTGCAGGTGTCCCTGCACATGTAAGAGGAGAACTGAATACAGCCATTATTGGCCTTGGGGATGATGGAGGGTATGGGGGTGGATGGGTTCCCCTTGTTGCCCTTAAGAAGGTTCTAAGAGGTATTCTCAAGTACCTTGGAGTTTTATGGCTCTTTGCTCAATTACCCGATCTTCTGAAAGAGATCCTGGGGTCAATATTAAAGGACAATGAAGGTGCTCTCTTGAATTTGGACCAGGAACAGCCTGCCTTGCGATTTTTTGTGGGGTATGTGCACCAATGACTTTTGTTCTGCCATAGCCTTACTGCTGTAATTGCATATAAACATCAAACTTGCATTAGCTTAAAAGGTAGCAGAACCTACATTACCTGCACTAGATATGAATAAACTATTTTTAGTATTTCAATAGGTAGGATCATAATCGTGATCATTAACAGCCGCTTCCTTCATGATGGTTGTGTTATTGAACTTTAGTATATCCATAGTTGTCCAAATGTATGTTTGTTGTCATTATGATCATTATTGCTTTTGTGTTATCATCATCTTCTAAACAGTTCCCACTCTACTTACTCACACCTTCAATAATTATATGACAAAATTGTGCAAAATAATTCAGTGTTGCTTTACACACTAGTTGCGCTGGATGCATATCCAAACAGATATGCACTAAAATTTGTCCTTACACTATTAAGATGCTTATGTTTTCCGTGTTCTTTGTGCATCATATACGTCTGATCTATTGATTCCTAAAATGATCTTCCTAATTCTGTTTTCTGATTACACGTCTTTCTGTCAGGGGCTATGTGTTTGCTGTTAGTGTCCATAGAGTTCAACTTCTTCTTCAGGTTCTCAGCGTGAAGCGGTTCCATCATCAACAGCAGCCGCAGCAGCAGCAAAACTCAGCCACTGCCCAAGAAGAATTGACTCAATCTGAAATAAGCGAGATCTGTGACTACTTCAGCCGTCGTGTTGCTTCAGAGCCGTATGATGCTTCCCGTGTTGCATCATTCATCACCCTTCTCACCCTACCCATCTCTGTCCTAAGAGAATTCTTGAAACTGATAGCATGGAAAAAAGGATTGGCCCAGGCACAAGGCGGAGACACAGCACCTGCACAGAAGCCACGGATTGAATTATGTCTTGAAAATCATGCTGGCTTGAAAATGGATGAGGGTTCGGAGAACTCATCAACGTCAAAAAGCAACATCCATTATGATCGGTCCCATAACTCTGTCGATTTCGGGCTGACAGTGGTTCTTGATCCTGCTCACATTCCACCGATCAATGCAGCCGGTGGTGCTGCCTGGTTACCCTATTGTGTTTCAGTGCGGTTGAGATATTCTTTTGGTGAGACGTCGACTGTATCCTTTCTTGGAATGGAAGGTAGCCATGGAGGCCGAGCATGCTGGCAGCGAGTCGATGACTGGGAGAAATGTAAACACAGGGTGGTTCGAACCGTGGAATTGATGAGTGGAGGAGGAGGAGGAGGAGGAGGAGGAGGAGGAGATATATCCCAAGGGAGGTTGAAAATAGTTGCAGACAATGTGCAAAGAGCACTACACACAAGCCTACAAGGATTAAGGGATGGTGGTGGGATAACCTCTAACTCAGGGCCAACATGATTCAGTTAGTTTATTCATCCAAAAATATAATTTTGAACCATCTGGAATCAGGGGCGATGGTAGATTCTTCTGCCATTTTGTGAAAAAGAGAATCTATTATCAATGGTACACATAGAAATTAATAGTAGAGTTGGCGGGTTCAGGTTGCGGGTTCTGGAAAGGTTATTTATATTATAGCTTGATTGATAAATGGGAAAGGAAATGGTGTAAAATAGGGGGGTTGAACTTGAATAGAGAGGGGGATTATGTAGTAACTGGGTGAAACCTGGGGACGGTGTGGTGGGTTTTTCTTTCTTGTACAGATCATGCTTACTGATTGAACAAGAAGCTTGTAAAAAAAAACAAAAGACTGTCCTGCTTCAGTTGTTGTATACCCCCCAGTGGTAGCTGGCAGGCAGGATGGCCAAATTGCTACGTGTTTAGAAGCTGTCTCTTTTATAGTCCAAACCATTTTTTTTATCTTCTTGTTTTGGTGGGGTATTGACTTCTGTACAACTTGTTGGATGAGCAAGATTTTGACATTTCAGTGGGACCAGGAATTTCCACTTGTCCGAAAACTCCAAAATTGTAGGAGATAAGTTAATCAGGCTGGAATGGATCAAACCAAACCCCAAAACCCCAAACAAACGCTGTCCCAAGGCGATTTTCTTCACATCGTATTTCTGTTTTAGCCATTTTTGCATCCTAGATTCCCAAAAGCACTTTAACTATTGTTTCTAGCATTTTTCTTGACAAACACCCCAAGTTCTTATGATTATGGTTCATCTTATTAACCTTCAGGGGTAGCTCAGCTCAGTTGTTGGAGTGGGTTTTCCTAATGGTCATTGGTTTGAGTTCCCTCCGGATCATTGGAGATTTTATTAGTCGAGGTGAGTGTAAATTGATTCGAACATAAAAAAAAAAAAAAAAAGAAACACGCTTAGAACAGTTACTTAAATTAAAATGCTAAAATTATAAAGATATCTCCTAGCCCGATTTGATGCAGCAAACTGAGCTGGGCATCTCAACATGTTAAGAGAGTGGAAAATCAGTTTCAACCGAATTCTTTGGTTAAACAACCTTAAATGACCTAAAATATGTAATTTTTTTAATTAACCTATTTTTAGACATAAATGCCTATTTAGTATTTTCTATTATAAGTATTTCCATACATGTTTTAAAAGAAATATTATTTGTACCAAAAAAAAAAAAAAGGGTTTCTTAAAAAAAAGCCAAAAAGTTGATGAAAAGCTAAATTTTTGAAATTGGGTTTTCAAAAGTCCTTTTAATCAAATAACCCTTCAATTTTCAGTGGGATTACAAAAAGACATATTTGGTTAAAAGACATCAAATGGTTCAAAGCCAAAAATTGATGAAAAGTTAGATTTCCGACATTAGGTCAAATGGTCTTTTAATCAAATCACCCTTACAAAAACCTAGTGATCTTAATTTGGGTAGCTACTTTTTGGTCCCTAGATTGATATTCATTCATTCAGTTTAGACTAACCAACTGGCTCCATCAATAAAGAAGACTGCTCAACAACCAGCTTATGAACTCAAAAAGGACACATAATTCAACTCAAATAAGAAATCAGAAAGTTCAATAATATGAAAATTCATAAAATTAAGATTAACAAAAAAAGTCTTTAAATTCAATATGCACCAACCAAACTCTCTGTCATGTGACATTCCAATCTGTATATTTACCATTAATGCTCCCATATGGATTTTTGTGAATCCCTGGAAAGAAATCTCACATGAAAACAAACTAGTTGTCCATCTTCAAGATATGCTCAACCATCCCAAGTTTTCAATACGTCAACAACAGAGCTTCTCTAGATTGCACATCAAATAATCTAAGGACAGCCTGTGAAGATCAATAGAGTAGTCTGCATGCAGTATGTGAAAATTTTGAGGAATCAAGCATTAAAATCTGCAACATTCCACTTCTTCTCAGTGTCATCATAAAAATGGTGGAGGTTCACAATTTCCCTATGATGATCCATGCTTGGTTATGCTTTTGATCTTTGATAATAGAGAACATTTTTCTTTTTCTTTTTCTGAATATCATTGCAGCCTTGCCTTTAATAAGAATTTCAGTTGTACAAGAAAGTGCGAGGAGTTGGAATGTTATATGCACTTATATCAGGAGAGAGAGAGAGAAATAAAATCTTCTTGTTCGAGGAAGATACTAAAGAATCCAGTCAGTCGACTAATTGCCAAATGCTTAGGCCATAGTCATTAGTGTGCCTACATAATCACCATATTCTTTTTGGTCAGAGTGCTTGTGTCCTAAAATTCGGGGATTTGGTTAACTTATGTCATCATACATAAAACAGGAACAGGATCCATGAGAAGAATATGGACATCCATAGTCATATCACAGGCAAGTATATTGAATCTATTAAAAAAAATGAGAAATTAGAATCACGTAAAACCCAGACACTAATGCATGATAAATCTGCAACTTTTATTTTTACTGAAAATGGGAAATTTCAAAAGAACAAACCTCAGTAACATGAGCATGATGTTGCAACAACTCTGATGAAAAAATGGTTCATTTAAATTTGCTTTCAGGTAGACCAATGATGAATCTATCTTACTGTCTTTGGATAAAACATCTTTATTACAGACTCATGAAATAGTTCCATCAACAACAACACTACTGCAACCACCTTAATCTTAACAACTCCCTCTGACTTGCTGTTGTTCTCGATCAGTCTGGAGGGTGAACCTCATGTGTGATTGTGGATGACATAACATATCCACCCTCTTTCTGAGGTTCCAATTTTAGCAGCTCTTTCCCAGCTATCTCTGCCATTTCTACATTTCCATGGGCTCTACATGCACTCAGTACTGCTCCCCAGATGGACTGACTTGGTTTCATTGGCATCATCTCAATCACATTTTTTACTTGAGCAAACCTCCCTGAACGACCCAGGAGATCCACCAGACAGCCATAGTGCTCAACTCCTGGTTCAATACCATATTTTTCCTTCATACTGTAAAAAATTCTAAGCCCCTGACTCACAAATCCCTGATGACTGACAGCAGATGGATAATAAATAATGGTTGGCATTAGTATTACCGTTGGATGTTGAAACGTTCTAAGCTTTGCTTCCATAACCATGGAATGCAAATCCTGTAATCATTGTTGTCCATACAGTTACATCTTGGTAAATCTCCTGAAACCATTGCAAATCTTCAGTTAACGTTGGTACATCGTGGACTGAACCGGACATCTGTTCTGTTGCATCTCCATTGTGCGGATCTTCTGTTCTTGTTGTGAACTCCGATCTCTGCAGCAGCGAAACTAGACTAATAATTGCTGAAGCAACATCAGGCTGAATATTCTCAGCAGCCATGTTTGCAAATAATCTTCTTACCATCAAACAATCCCCCTTACTAGGCATACCTTAATTATTGAGTTCAAAGAAACAATGTCTACAAAGGCATATCTTGAAACTGTGGGCAATTTCTAAATCCCCAATCTTCGCATATCCAGCAATCATTGTGTTCCAAGAAATTGTATCCTTCCTCAGTAAGGCATTAAAAATACTTTGAGCAATCATCAACTCCTTGCACTTGACATACATATCCAGAAGAGCATTATTCAAGATTAAATTTGAAGACTTGACCAAGCATCTGCGTACAATCCATGCATGAACTGACTTGCCTAATCGTGCATCTTCCGAATGCCCACATAAAATAAGCAGACCCAACATGGTAAATTCATCAGGTTTAAGATCCAAACCCACCATTTCTTGGAGAAATTTTAACACTTCGATGTTGTGCCCTTTTTTGGCATATCCCAAAATCATAATATTGAATGACACAGCATCTGGGGCAGACATCTGTTGCAGCACTTGATGAGCAAGCCCCATTTTCCCCTTCTCCAAATATATCTTCATCAAGGAGTTTTGCAGGTAACTATAGGAGAAGGAACCTGTAATAATTGCATGGCAGTGGATTTGCATCACTTCTGATAAAAACTTGGAGGCTTGGAGTAAGAAGGAAGGTATTTCTATCTGGGTAAATGCAAGACCTGAGCAAGGAATTATAGATGGCGAATGACTGATTCAATGATAGGGACAAGGCTGAGATCATGCTATTGTAAATGTAGAGATTGGGATGAGGGGTATGGTGCTGGAAGAGGCGGACAGCCATGTCTAAATTCTCAGGGTGTGTAATTGCTGAGGCAGAATACAGGCCTACTCATTGGAAATGTTTGATAATAAAGATTTGTCCTCATTATCTGAGCCAAGATCTGCCAAAATGAGTCCCTTGTGGCACTTCTCCAAGAGAAGAATGAGGGTGGCATGCTTAAGAGCAAGTGACACAGTTGGATCCCAGTCCACCCTCTGGCTTGCTGAAGCTGAACTAAGAAAGCGGAAACCAGACCGAAAACAGTGCATAATGTAAATATAGATGATTCTTAGAGCAGTTAATGTGAAAAAAATCTGCTTCAATGACCTTCATAAGCAGAATACTACTGTCATAAATACAACATAGTAGCATCTAAAATAACCATTGATTTTCCACCAATTTTCAATCAGATGAATTATTCTCAAAATCAACAAGGACTTGAACCCTATTTCACCATTCGGCCTTCTGAAACAATAATTCTGTAATCAATAAATTTGAAGTACTTTCCAGATTTTAGGCTGATTAATAAATCACCTTATAATAACAATCACAATAAGGTCAAATAGAAAAACTTTTCCATCAGCCCAATGGATAACAAGGCAATCTCCACAGTTCAAATATACTAACAAGAGCACAAGATATGCAACAATAGTCTGGGAAACTCGAAAGAATACCAGAAGCAAGTCAAAGATTCTTTGGCATAATATCATCATTCAGCCAGAGCCAGGAGTTAGAAAGGCGCAAAATCATCAACTAGAGAGATAGGATATACCACTAAGAGGATAAAGCAGCTGCATCCAGGGAGTTAAGCCACTCCATTCAGTTCTATACATTTAAAGATGCTTTCAGCTCACAAAACTTTTCTTCAGACACCAGGATCCTTAAGAGGCTTAAAATGGGAGTTCATGGGTTCCTCTGACACTAAAGAAATTAATTACAGTCCAGCAGATTAAATTGGTATAAATGGCAGAAAAAGCGAAGATAATATTAGCAACTACAAGATAATCTGTATTTCAATTGTGAAAATGCTTTTTGACCTTGCTTCAAAACGTTTATGTTAAACTTTGTTTTTATCTCAGTTTTACCATCACTGTAAATTCTGCAGAAGTTTGCATTGTTGCAAGTATTTTAAACCAGGCCTTTTCATTCTTTCATCTTTCTTTGATATTCTTTTCACTTAGCATCCGTGATTATCACATTGTCGCAAGAGAAATTGCCCAACTCTCTACAAAGTGGGATGAGAGGACTCTCACATGCCTTTCCAAAGATTCTTGATGATTACTATTTGAAGTTCCACCATCTGGCAAAGGCAGTTTTAACAGCCCTGGTAGTTGGGAAGGACAGGGAAGGGCAAGCACTTTGCCAGCAAACTCAAAACGTCAACCCAGTGGGTGAGCGCTACCGACATTGCCAACTAGAAGCCCAGAGTCACTTTGTTTTGACATGTGTTTGTGAGTGGATGTTGATCACTCACTCCTTTACATATATTAAGCAATTTGTATACAATCCATGTACCACATTCAAATTTAGTAAGGATTGCATTGAACAATTCCAAACATGTGGTCAAGAATCATTTCTATATATTTCTGCCATCAATAAAATGAATAGTATCCCATTGTATCAGTCCTCTACAATTCCACTAGGTTTCCTTGAAATTTCTCATTCCCATTCCTACCAGATTTCAGGTTCCACCATCAAACATCTTATTTTAAGTTTCACCTCAAGTGGCCACAACCAGACAAGAACTCATGATCTGGTTTTAAGTAGAAATTGCGAAAATATCCCGGTTATCGGCAGACTAAGCAAGAGCGCAACGACTCATCGAGTTCAGCCAAGTGGAAAAAAAAATCGGAAAAATTATTAGAAATATCAATTCGATATTTAAACCAAAGTGGAACTTATTCTCACGTCGCGTATCTTTGAAATTTACGAAAAAATATCGGTAAAATATCGGTAATATTTTGGCTTGAAAAATTACATAAATCAGCGCAAAAATGTCGATCTACTAGAGCCCCAATAAAGTACAGTGAACTTCCATTTAACTCACCGAATTATTTTTTAACATGGTTATCTCCGATATTTTGAAGATCTTGTATGAATATTATCTTCCATCAGATCAGTCCCTTAAATGAAATAAACATAATGGGTAGCATCGATCCTGCGTTTTGGTTTTAAATTACTATTATAATGTAATTTCTCGATAGAATCTCAATGAATATCGTTTCGATAAGTGTATATTTAACACATTATGTCTTTTTATAGTTTAATAAAAGTATTTACCAGTAGATTTAAATATTTTGTTAATTTTTTGTTTCACAAATAATTTTTGTCGAAATATCGTAGATATTCTAAATATATGCGATATGTCTGTAAAATCAGAAATACAGAGCTCATATCTGTAATTCATAAATATTTTGTTCCTTGCAACAGACAAACCTCACCCAAAGAAAAAAGGCAAAAAATAAAAATGAAGAAAAACGATGCAGTAAGCTTTGAAGCAGAGTCTTGATATCTGTACACAGGTCAATAACATCTCCATAGATACTTTCTTACTTTCAAATTTTCCCAATTGTCGATAGCTATTTCATTTCTTGGGTTTCAAGAAATCAAACATATCAAAGGAATCAAATTCAATTATGAATACAAAATTCAAATAACCAACGCGGAAGTGGGTACCAAGTTACCAACATGGGCACATTAACGTTCAAATTCCCAAACATCTATCTGAAAACTCCGCAAAGTATCACCAATGAACCACATCACTTTTTGGTGGCTGAGAAAATAGAGCACAGACGAGGACAGAGAGTAACTTCAAAGAATTTTCAACTTCACTTTCCCAGCAACCAAACAGTTTAATCACAAAGAAAAGCAACGCATAAAACTAACAACATAGTTTCGATGAAGATGCAATTCGTGTGACTGATAATCTTACCAGTTGTAAAACGAAAAACCGATGAAACCCTAGCTGAAGGCTTTGGATTGATTGGCCGGGTAAGAAATGAAGAAGACCACTGCAAGCCGGTTGTTTTACCCGATTCGAGTTGAGATCCTTTACCTCCAGTTTTAAGTTTAAATATTTGGTTAAATAATCCAGCACTTTTTGTAAAACAACCTTCTCATGTTTTTTATTGAGAAAAATAATCTTCTTGTTTTTTTTTTTTTATAAAATGCTTTCATCATCTTATATGACTTTATATATATTTTTTAATTAAGAATAGTTATTTTAAATGTAATGATGATATTTTTATCTAAGTAAGGGCAAAAATTGATGAAATATTATATTTTCCAAATTTGATTTTCAAATGGTCTTTTCATCCAATCATCCTATCCAAAATGGTCAGTCAAGAAAAAAAATAATGGCTGCCACATAAGCGGTTGATGTTCAAGTCGTTGCTCAATTTTGTATACGCTTACAAAATGTATACACTTATTTCTTTGATCTCTCATATATATATATATATATATATATATATATATATATATATATATATATATATATATATATATATATCTGTATTTTATTCTTAAATCTGTTTTGAAATAGACTTTTTACATGTCATTTAAATTATTAACATTATAATACTCATATAGCACATAATCACGAGCCGACCTCCGTATAAACACAATTACCCCGAGCCCATCCTCCCTTTGTTACTGGCAAGTAGGAAGCCACGAAGAATCAGGAGGGTCAATGAGATAAGAACAGCCTCATCCTCCACCTTGAGCCATTCTCCAGCTTTGTTCCCCAAAACCCGATAGACAACCCCCAAATCACCGGAGATTCATGAGAACCAATGTCAAAGTAAGTTCTTCTTTATTTGATTTGTTGTATTTATTCTTGCATTTTCCATAGGTCCCTTCCCTTAATCAGTGAATTTTTTGAAATTTAAATCTGGTTTCAACTGTTTAGGATTCTATGTTCAGTTCTCAATCAATTGAGCTTCTTTTAGTTTCATTGAATGGGTTAGATCTATTTTCTCGGACTGCGATCACTCAGGATAAATTAATTACCGACCAGGATTTCGCGATCAATAGGATGGGAGGTGGATTTTCATGGATTCATGATGTCGGGAATAATTGATCTGTCCGGTTTCGTGTCGGGATGAATTGATTTTGTCGGATTTCGTGATGTCAGGTAAATATTATTTTAAGTTCACGATGTCAAATTCTCTCTTCATAGGATGCAATGGAATCAGGAAATATATAAAGAATCAGGATTAATGAAATCGGTGATATTATTTAATGAATCTAGAATGCTTTAATTTATTTTTATTTAATGATTATATTGTTAATTTATCAATCTTTATGACTATGAATATGATTATTTATGATTAATTATGATTTCAATAAAATTTTATGATTATATAATTTAAGATTATGAATATGATTATTAAGAATAATGATTATGAGGATGATTATAATTTAATTTTATCAATCTTTATTTTCTTTGAAATAGATATGCCCATAGCGTGCTCGAGGGAAGATTATATCAATTTTGCAAAATGGCGACTCTGGCGAGATGGAATGACGTGAGTGCAATTGAGAGAGGTTAAGGCAATGATGGAATGAAGTCCGTTGACATCCTCGACATGATAGGGATAGGAGCGGGGAGGTCTACCGGGGACGTTTCTGGAGGACCTACAGATGAGATCACATCTTCGGTTTAACAAGCATGTTAAGCGAAGATATGGATTGGAGGGTAATAATATTGTCAAGTTAGCATATATATATATATATATATTTTTTTATGTTAATTTTAGTTCACGTGGCTTGGTGTAATTTATTTGGCATTTTATATTGTAGGATCGAACACCATTGAAATTGGTAAATCATGGTGCAAAACTGCCGGATATGGGAGCTTGATCGCCGAGAGAGGTCTGTTTATGAGATTGTGCAGCCGATCTGGGTTAGTAGATTGACTAGTTGCGATCATCGAGAGTTGCGAGTGGCCGTGTTGTCCCCGACGTGCAATGAGCGGTGAGCGTAGAGGCCGCGACTTTTCATCTTAGTTTGGTGAGATGAGCCCGTCTGGTAAACGATGTCGCGTCCATTTGCAATACTATTCTTGGATCACGATCGATATCGATACCGTATTGACCGAGATTGGGCGATGCCAATGCTCTGTTGATCGGTTGTTGGGCACCAGAGCGTAGAGCATCTCGAAGCGGAGGCGATCGCTCGTTCTCGCCGGTTGACCTCTTTGTATTTGAGGATCATTTTTCGACTATACCGGATGTCTCATTTGATGATGATATGGGTTTGCTACCTCGAGCATACTTTGCTGCATCGGTTGGTTGCACTCTGACCCCATTAAAGTCTGACCGGTGTCATGATAGTGTGCCAGAATGTTAAGGACCTCGGCGCTGGTTGTAGTATGCTTGGGGTGCAGCTTGTCCCAGCATGTCTGTCGCAGAACAATGACTCTTTGCTACCAGGTTTGAGGTGTGGCAGTTAGGTGGCTACGTCGCCTAAGTCTGATTTATGACAATTTTGATAATTTTAGATAATGTTCAATTATCGATTATATTGATATTAATTATCGATTTATTATGTAGGCATGGTTATGAGCACTTTCTGAGAGATGTTTTCTTCTCCCAGGTTCAATAGCTGTAAGTCACGACCGCGTGCACTACGTTAGAGGCGCCGTGATTCCCAGATGGTTCTATGGTCAGTTAGGCGACTAGATCGGTGCAAAGTTGAGGATGTCGTTGGGAGCCATGCGTGGATCGTCGGTGGTACCTTTCCCCGGAAATATTGCATGGTGATTACGGATGCATAAAGTGCGAATTTGGTTGTTGAGCCATATCATCCGGCCGGGTCTTACGCCCGGTTGGGAATCGTGGACCATTCCTCCGCGGCCTTTCCACCTCCGCGACGTAGTAGTATCTTATTGGATCAGTGTGGGAGATGGTGAGATCACGTCTTGGCGATCGAGTGGTCGACGATGCGGTCACTCAGGCTCGAAGAGGTGTGGCGATATATGGCACAGTATGGTGCAAATCGCGTCGCATCGTTCAACCTCCCTTGTTGAGATCGGGTTTCTGACGGATGCACGCGATCTTCTCACGCCCTCACATGTTGCATCTACCCGTTGATCGCGTAAGTTAAATATGGACTTGAACGACCCTGGCTAATCTAATTGTACATAATATTTACTTAACTTTTGTTATATTACTAATGATAGAGTTCACATATTATTTATGTAAGCGTAATGCTAGAGCATTGATTTTATTGAGGCATGATATCTAGTGGAAGAAGAGTCTCTAGTTATTACCAGGGTGAGCAGGCGCATAGCATATGGCGGGTCGAGATGAGACTTCGACATCACGGCACTCCATCACACCGCTCCCGACGTCTCCTGACACATCACCACATCAGGCATCTGCAACCTCCATCCCACACCTTCTGTCTGTTTTTTCTTTGCTCCCTTTTGTATCCTCCACCAGCATCGGTTGATCCTCCACCACCGATAGTTCCTCTCCTCCGATGACGGTTGCTCCTCTTAGCACACGGCGAGGATCCTTGACCTTTTGCCAAGTTCTACTCAATCTACCCTTTAGCGTATATGTTGGATTCGAAGAGGAAAAGACTTAGTTTTATGTTTATGTATTAGTTGTTAGACTTTAATGTTTAAAAATGAATTTGATTAATTTTATTGTATTATATTAGTTGTTACATTAAATTACATCATTAAAAGTAATTAATTTAAATTAAAATTAAATACAATACATATCAATTACAATATATAAACCATTTAAAGTTGTAGATACATCATGGTTCATCTAAATCAATTGTCTCTTACGTAATGTTTGTTAGAGAGTTCGTATAATGATGATCCAGCCCTCGATCCAAGATGCATAAGGGATTTCTGTCCTCGAACACCTTTAGTGTCGATGATGCGCCAGATTGCATGCAGTGGAGGTATTGGTGATGTCGAATCCATGAATACCCCAAAATAAAGATCGTCCTTTGTCAAAAAAATAAAATATACAAACATTAAACTTAATGACTAACGAATATAATTTAACAAACACAGCATGAAATGACCAATCTCAGCAAATCCAGTGCAATCGGTTTGTGGTGAAGTGGTGCGGTGATCACGAGATCTAAGTGGTAGATATATTTAGGCATTGTCTAATTGATAAATGGACCCTTCAATATTGTCTAGTGAGGCTATCAAATGACCCGTGTCAAAGTAAAGTCATCCATCTATCATATGGAGCAAAATTGAAAGCTTATGACAATGAATAAACCCATTTCGACAACCGCGGTCGATTGATCCGTCTGATTGGAACATACTTATCATGAAAAGTGTAGAAACTCATGAACCAAAATCTTGTGAGCCAGATTTCCCCATCCGTCTTCCCCATTCCTAGTAACCCGGCAATCGGCGATATCTGATAATACATGCCTTAACATCCCGATGTTCACTATATGTTCACGTATTTGATGTGAAAACATTTAATGTACTTGATTTTCCTTTAAGGTACTTTCCGCAGCGGAACATGCGGGTGTTTGGAGAAATGCCGTATTAGGCCGGAGACTCAACAATTCAAATAAATGAATTTCGTTTGGTAGATAAATTGATTTTCAGTAATGACGACCCTTTGCCTTAACCTTCTCAGTGAGGTAGTAACATGATGTCGTTGGGACCAGCTACTCTCTCAACTTCGCCACTGTACTGTTTGCACACTCATCTGTCAGTAATTGTCTGAAATATTATCGATCTGGGAGTAATTGTCGGCTCAAATGGGAACATTGTCGTTCATAATTATCCAACTTCCTCAATGAGAATACACATAAGGGGATGTGGCCTTCTTTGATAAGCTACGCAAGTTAAGTGCCTAAATGATATATGAGGTTGTTCCAGCAACACATATTCCCTTCTCAATTTCAACCCAGGTTGCTCTTTTAAACTCCATCAATATCATATTGGTGAAGCCACAAGATACCATACCACTTGATTCTTTAAACATACAGCATTATTGAATTGATGTTCAACAACATAAATACTTCTCTCAAATGGCTTTGATTTCCGTATGTTGCTGACTCAATAAGGCATTTATTACATTCCAAGAACTCTCGAATCCTTGAGACTACTTGAGCCGTCTCTTCCAACTTTTGCATCTTTTTCATTTCTCAAAAAAAAATAAAACATATATTAAATCATTTTATGTATGGATATGTCAAAAAAACTATTACTAATTAACGTACCTATTCATTGTGACATTGCTAAAAGTACATTACTTTATCTGTCAAAATTTACGACAAATCTTTCCTTATAAGGGTCGACCATGACTCTATCACATATTTTCTTGCTCAGGTAAGATATAATGTCCAGTTGTCAATGATCTTAAGTTCCTCTCGTACTCGTCCTCATTGAAGAAAACACAAGGACACTCAGCTAACTCTGAATACCTCCTTCTCTTTTCGCTCAAATAACTTCTTCAGGTTTGCAAGTACATTTTTGATATATGCCATCACCTTACAGAAGATTTGTTGTGGTAGGAAATACTAACCGCCACGGCGTTCATTAAGAGCCGACTCCTGTCCGGTAACAATGACATTAGGTAAGTGATCGACAAACATTAAACTTTGTAACTTCTCCATTGCCAGTGTAGTTATCTACCGCTTTCGACCTCAAATATACCAGTACCCTGAAAAGTCAGGGTGCTTTAGATGTCCTGATCTATGAGAAGTGAGGCGATATCTGCTTGGTTTTATAAGTGTGATCCATCAATTAGAACACTACAAAATCATTCGACAAGCGAGATAAGTAGGATGTACTGAAAACAAGTCTCTCACACAATCGTTCGACTCATCCTTCTATGCCATTCAACATATTTACATTCATTAGTTGTTTCGTGGTGGCTGCATTGCGATCCTGGCTTGTATTCGAAGTAAATCTCATTTGAATGTTTATAGTGCATTGTAGATTGTCTTCATAGTGCTAACATTATACTCATCGCCCAGTTTTTACATAAACGATGGGAATATTCTTGGTTTCACGAGTTCTTCTTCATATATTGGACAATATAGTTTCTCTAGCAAATGTCACGACTGACATATAGGTGACCCTCGATTGTTTAAATTTGCCAGTGATTATAGAATCCACGAAACAACTTTTAACACTTCAATCATCATTACTAGTTAACTTCACACGATTATCTTAAATGGACAATCACATTTTTACATTTCAGTACCTTTTCGATTCAAAGGCTTCCACATTCGTTTATTCTTTTGCATGCTGTATGTTTCCATGCGCTCACGTCACCAGGCTAACTCTAGCTTTTCTACTATCTCCTTTATCAGATCTTTTTATCACAATAACAAATCGTTCTTTTTCCCACGGCCGAGAACCGTGATGGCTTATCAGAAATTACCAAAATGTCACGGATAATAACACTGAATTTATTAATTTCGATATATCTTAAAACAAAATTACTCTAACTTTCAAAGTAAAATTACCTCATTACTACTAAATGCATCCTTGCAATCAACTAATTCTTATCCAGGGAGCTCACATTATGATGAAATTCATGCAAAAATAAAATGCAGTTAAATACAACAAATAATGTCCAATTAAAAAAACTGGATAAATGCTCTTCTTAGGTTGTAAATGGGAAACATCATAATTTTCGAATTTTTCAAATCGGTTTCAAGCTAGAAAATCGATTTCAAATCCGGGTTATGTTCTGTTCGCCGGATATCACAAATCGTTTCTAACAATCTAATCCGGTTTGATATCGGTTGTCTATAATAGGATTTTGTTAAATCAGTTATGAGCATATTCAGTTTCATAATATCGTACTTTGTTATGATCTCCGGTTTTAGTCCGGTTCAAGTGTATTCTGCGAAAAACAAGCTGAGATGTTATCCTCGTCTTCCTTCTCCATCGTTGTAAGCTGAGCGCGCCATTCTCACTATTTTTGCGTCATTCTCACACAAGCGGCTTGGAGGAAGAAGGAGTTGGTTATAAGCTTCATGAAACCGGAGGAAGAGAAGAAGGGGTTAGATGCGAAAGAGATAAAGAAGAAGAAACAAATAGATAAATAGGGTTAAGAAATTAAATTTGTATTTACTCTATGGGTATTTTAATGGGGTGTATAGAAATCGCAGAGGTGTAAATAAGAATTTCTCATGTATAAAAGATTCAAAGATATCTAACGGCATAAAATCTCTTTGAAGAAATGTGTTCTGATGCCAGTTTACTAGTTGTTTATCTGAGTAAGTTTATCTGGTGTGTGGTCTCTCTCGACTCATATAAGAATTAGTTTGGACGTGGTATAATTTAAAGACGTCCTCCGTATGTTTGAAGAAATCGTCATCTTGTTGAAGTTATGGTTTTGCTTAAAGCTATCGAATATAATAATTTGAATCATAATTAGGGGTGGAGCTAGGATTTGATTTCCGAGTGGATGGGAGTGTTTAAATTATGCTCCCAGGTTAAAGTGTTAATGGATTTTCAAGGCGCCTTAACCTTGCTCTTAGGTTCGAATCCCATAAAATTAAACAATTTTTTAATAGGGGTCCTGATTGGTGCTTTAAGGAAGTAGGGCTTTAGAAAGCTATAATACTTCTTTGAGATTAAAAAAAAAAAAGAAACCAAAATCTATTTTTTCATAAATTATTATTAATGCAATTTATAAAATAATTATGTATGGAGATAAAAAAAAATACATAAAACAGTGTGAAATCAATTAATATTTATAATAGATATCCTGTATCAACGAATTAAGAAATAATCATTCGTATTTTAAAAATCAATTGAAATCCTTGAAGAAAGTAAACATAACGCCAACACATTGGATTCATATACCTTGTACAATTAGTGTAAGGGGGTATATTGGATTAAGACTTTTAATAACTTTCATGGAATTACAAAATCCATAAAACTCTTGGTGTATTGGATTACGATTTTTAAAGATTCTATAAAAGTCATGGTGTATTCGATTAAGACTTTTAAAATGTAACGCTCAGTTACTACTTAAACTGTAACACTCAGATAGCATTTTTATTTTATTTTTACTATAAACTTGTTCATTCATATATTATTAAACATTTAACTTGAAATATATTATATAGCAGCTGATTACAAAATATATTCAAACTCCATAAATGGAAGGTTAACCTTTAAACTTCTACGGCAACATAAAAAAACCAAATACATATACAAAATAGACCATAGGGTCTTGTTGACTACTATTTTGTTATTGTAGTTCTTGATGTGGAATGTTCGGAATTCTGGGTTTCTATTACATCCTACAAAGATTGAAACACATTGCTAAGCTTAGCTTAGTGGGAATAATACTCGTGGACAACCTTTAATAAGGATCATCACACTTTAGACACATGCATATACATATTTCATACATATCATTTACACATGCTTATACATAACTCATACTTACTTATCATATAATGTTTCATTTCTTATCATTGTTCATATACATTTCGTATCATTTTACACTTTGCTTCTTGTTGACCGCAAATATACTTATCATCGCTCATGATCCCATGCCACAAATATCATATCATTTATCATATTCATGTCGTTAATATTAACGTCGTTTGTTGTTATGTTTCATGTATATCTGTAGAAGTGGATACGGGAAACTATAAGCGAAAACCACTGTTATCCATTAATAGAGATAATAGATCTCTATAAGGGCCCAGAAAGTATTGAAAATAATGACCAAACAGAGACGGCCGATCGAAGGTGTCTTTATTAGAATTTTGTCCACTAAGGAGGCATGCCGTCTATCCTCTGCAGTTCATACGAATGATCCATTTTTTTCATTTAAATTACATATCTCACTATCCCTAATATATTGTTTATCCAGGTAGTCATAATATTCGATCATTTACTCTTTGTGGGTACCATGGGCTTTGGCGAACCCTCTAACCAACAGGCCCACGATGGCCAAGCGCGATGCTCTAGCGGTCTGGCGTTCTATCATTTACTAGCTAGCCAACATCTTGAGTTAGGCGTGAGATATAATGCAGTCTGATCTTTCTGATCGGCTAACATCTTTAAGAAGGCAAGCGGTAGGCGGCCTCGATTGAATGAGTATCCACCATGAGTCCCTGCGTAACCACCCTGAATGCGGTCAAACACATCTTGGGGTAAAAGATGCGGGCTACTTGGCTATCTAAAGGGAAGAACAGGTCATAACGCGCGAACTATGCGCCACCTTCTCCTTTCGTTTCAGAAGGAAATTACCTACTCCGTAAATCGGATGGGTAACCTCCTGATAAAAAGAAGGAGAGGTCGGGCAGAAAAGGTAGACATTCTTAATTTGAAAAAGAGCCAGTTCTTCACTCTCAGTTTCTGATCCTGAATTTAGGCATCGGAAATGGTGGAGCGCGCGCCACCGCGTTTTCTTATTTCTGGGTGGTATTTGGCAAGTTGATGCTCAGACGATCCAGGTGACCCGAAGAATTGGGAAGTATAGTGGCGTGATGCGTAGAGCGACCAACAAAACTCATCGGCGATTACAGGCAGGTATCCGCTTTCAAGCGATCTCCCATCCCCCGAAGCTTTTGTAGTTCCCGATCAACCCACCAGACCGTCGGATTATGTCATCATGGCCAGCAATCCATCGAATCAATCCTTGGAAGATCAATTCCTTCATTGGCGCCAGGATATGGAGGCAAAGTAGGAAAACAAATGAACCATATGGATGAGTTGCGAGTCATGTTGATATCTGGCCCGGGGAAAGCGATCGCCGGCAGACGTCTGCGGGCGTCGGATCGAAAAATGTGCGCAAGAGTGACCACCATACCCCAGATTCGCAAAAATAAAGGCGGAGCCTGTCGGTTTGAAAGGCGGCGGCGTTGCGGGGAATGACGAGTTATCTTCTAAAGCTCCCACTTCGGTCGACTCGCAGAGAACAATGTGAGCCGAGTCAAGAAGACCCCAGCGTCGTTCTATTCGGTTCCGTGGCTGCATTGTCGCGCCAGGATCGACGGGCAGATTAGGATCCGAACCGAAAGTTCGGTATGAGGAACTATCTATACTATACTATATCTTGTACTACTTTGGGACTCTTATTGACTGTTCTTTCTCGAGCTGTCTTTGTACAGCCAGTATCTGAAACAATTTACGTAATAACAAAATCATTTACATATACAAAAATGCTCCATAGAACAGATTGTCCCGTAAAAATCTATACATATATAAAGTCCCATTTGCCCATACATGTACCATTTTCTATTACAAAACATCGGAGATTCTGCAGGCAGCTGGCTGGTGAAGCACCTATCTACGAGTCGCCTTCTTTGCGATGTGGAGATATCCCACATCCTCCTATCATTGTCTTTTGTACTGACTCTGGATTGAACACCGTCTTAAGCTTTACAGCTTGAGTGGGAACATAAGCATGGACAACCACCAATGGCGTATCACAAGCTTATATATACATTTCATATATCCATACATCTAATAACTTTAATTACTTATCTTCTTATATACCTGTGCATATCCAACCTTTTAGATTACATATTCTTATGTCTTTGGCATATCCTTTATCTATACTTTCTTTGTGTTCAATGCTATTAATAACTTATTACTATTCTTGTTCTAATCCCATATTCTTTCATCTACTTTTGCAACTTTATATACTTTCTATCCTTTTCATGTGTTCATTTGCTATTCTATAACTTATTGCTTTGAATTAATTTCTATGACATCTTTCATATCTCCTTAGGAGTTGAGCTTATACTTTACTATTATATCATCTACTATCCATATGTTTTCACCTAATAACTCATGTGTTTTTTATATACTATACTTTTCATATACCTTTCTCTTTTATCTTCTTACGTACTTTACTTGTTCATTTCCTTTTCGTGTACTATACTTTTGTGTTTCTATATACTATATTCATGTCTTTATTCATTTTCTATCTTGTTTTCATGTTATACTTTTCATATGGCTTTCTCTTTTATGTATTATATGTCTTGTCATATATTTTTTTATATTATATTCATATACTATGCTTTTCATATGCTTTAGTATGCTATACTTTTCATATCTTTGTCATCTTGTAGTTTTACTTCTTGTTGCTTATGGCAATGCATGCTTTCATCGCATAAGCGGTCCTATGCTTCTCATATCATGTCATATATTCTATACATGTCATTTTCTTTAGGTTTCATGTGCCGAATACCTTAGGAGCGGATACGGAAATAATATGTGTGCCGAAGGTCTTATCATTGTCTGAAGACCAGTGATCTCTACATCGATATGCAGTATCGATCCTTTGTCTGAAACCAGTGACTATGCCATATGCTATATGTACCGAAGAGTCTTATCAGCATCTGACGGTGATTTACATCTGTGTGGTGACCGCATGAAGTGGCACGATCAACGGGATACATGTCATCGACCAACGGGAGGCCTCTGATATACGTCTGGAATCTCACTGCAAACTTATTTGTAGCATCTTCCCTATGGCGTACATCTATCCTACACCAGGTTCTGAGACAAACCAGATATTTTCACATGTCATATTTATGTATATTCATAAGCATGAATAACTATTGTTATCATGATAAACATGCAATATATACTATCATTACTTTACTCTGTGTTCGTTCTCATATGCAGTTTCATATTACGGTTCTCATATATCTACATAATACATATGTCATATCTTTTTCTATCATTTAGTTTTGTCTATCATATCATGAATGCATCCTTACTCTTGTATTCATATATTCATATATATCATTATCTATTCATATCCTTCACTCGTTTCTATCGCGGTTAAGCTATGCTTTATTACTCTATATTCCTATCATGTATGCTTTTACTCATTCATATATTCATATCATATACACTTATATTCATATACTTTACTATACATGATTCTACTATCAGATGCCTTGATATTGTATTTCATATACTGTTCCATATTACTTACTACGTCATGTCTTTACTATACATCATTCATGTACATGTACTTATTCTTAGCATGCTTGGTCATCACACTTATCTCTGTCGTTCTTTATCATTTAATAGCCTTTACATAATGTGTTCCTAGCTGTTCCATCTCTTATTCCTTTCGGTATGTCTATCATATCTTCATATCATTCACGTGTTCTGTCATGTCTTCATCTATTCATATACTTTAGACATCATATCTTATGACATGTTGTATCATATAATCCTCTCTTCATATATATTCATATTTTTCTGGACACCTTCTCCCATATTGCATTTTCTATATTTTCCCTTGTTTCATTGCTATTACATATAGCACTTCCTTATACTTATAAGGTATGATGTCTATGAAATCACACCTCATTCATATATTAGTATTCCTCTGAATCTACTTGGACTTGGAATCAATCCAGATTGGATCATCAAATTCAAATTATGGCATTTCGTGCCAACTAGTTATTTCTGGAATTTTACACTCAGGACTATTACTCATTTTTCGGGAGTATTAACTTCATTTCGACACTAGGTCTTTGTACTCATTTAATCTAAGGTGCTGGGTTCATTCCAGCCCCGGAATCACCCAATTCGAACGCTGGGCTCAAAATCGTCTGAAACAAGCGAGTTACTCTATGTTCAGCGTGGGGTGGCTTGAACATGGCCCCACTTCCCTGAGTGAATTTGGGCCACTTAAGTCGGAATTTGTGTTATGCCTCTTTATGTTTGATTCTCCTTAAGTCTATTTTTAATTGTCCACTTGAATAACCGTCGGATAAGAAATGGGATGACGAAGTTATGTGTAAAAAATACGGCGGTCGAAGAGGAAAAACATAACAAGGTGTCTTAGGTACACCTAATGTAGATTGCCCATTATTAATAACCCGAGAACACAAAGTGTACCGGTACATGTTCAAAGTGTCTCAAATTACCATCACCCGGAAATTCCCAGAATGTGTCTTTTCTCCCATTTTTCATGCCCTTTCATCCATGGATCACTCCTATACTTCTTAAACACCTCAAAACCATTTCCTATGCATCTTGTAATCTCTTTTCTATTCAATTCCTCTTTCAATACTTACTTCACAAATCTTTCATGAATTACTCTCAAACCCACTCTAATATGGGTTATGACCCATACACAACCTAATCATATATAGGCTAATTAGGGTTTGTTCTAAACCTAACTCATTTACTTACAATTAAACCATGAATCAGCTATAAAGGAAGGATTCCTGCACTATTGTCTGCAGTTGAGTTTCACTAACCACAATTTCAATACATCTTTAGGATTTGGATGAAATCTTTAACAAACCACAAGTTAAGTGCAGCTAGCAACCATGCGATTGTATGGAAATTCATACAAGGAGTGTACCCAGGGACAGTTCCATACACCTTGTTGGCCTTGATCTTGGCTCCTCCATGCTGTTCCTCTTCTTCTCTCGCTTTCCCCTTCTCTCTCTATGGTTTCTCTCCCCGAAATGAGACCCGATTTTGGTCTTTATCCCATGTTGTTAAAGATGTATTTGGCAGTCATTTTAATATCTTTTCCTCATTTTAAAGCCCTTCACATTCATTCCAATTTCAATTCTATCTTTTCTCTATTTCCATAATGGCATGTCTTATTGATTTATGCCATTTATGTCCTCAAGTAGTAAAGACCACTTTACCCTTGTCTCTAATATTAATTAGGGTATCTCGTTATTTAGAACTTCCTATTTAACTTTTAATATGCCACTAAAACAAGTCATTGCAATTATATTTAAAGGTGTTACATGCATGCTGTCAGGAGTTCGTGAGAATTTAGCAAAGAAAGCGGCGGTGGATAACCCTAGAACATGCCGTGGGTGAAGTGCGACACCATCACTTCCATTACGGTATCCCACATTCGGTTGCACCAATCCCGTGTATGCTGCACACTACTGTCGAGGGGACTAGGACATGTTGTCATCCCAGCTAGGACAACTCACATCTTGAGTTGCCGAACCTTGTGGCTTTGCAATCTTTTGTCGTTTGCCATGTATGATGGCTCCTCAAACCCCTACGACCACATGTTGCACTTTAACCAAACTGATTGAATGCGGGGAAATAGCGAGTCTTCTATGCAAAGTGTTCGACCAGCCTAAAGGACCCTACTGGCTTGGTTCCACAAACTCTAAGGGGATCATCAACTCTATTCCAATGAGTTATAGGCAGTCGATTTCCCAATATTTATGTTTAGTCTGGCAAAAAGGAAACATCAGTTCACTATAAACCCTCTTCAATCGGGAGGATGAGTCTATCCAAGACTTCACCCGGGAGATTTGAATGATTAATCGACAAATCGATGCATCTGACATGGTGCGATCTTCGGAACTTTAAGAAGCCCCGGGCGACTACCTCTTTCTTGAGTCACTATCAACTTTAGACCGATAGTCGATGGAAGCTAGCCTGAGGCAGACAGACTGGATACTCCACATTGGAAAACAATCGCGCCTCAGAGCGGTGTTGTTCCCCATGAATAACCATGGCCAAAAGGCAGCTGAAGCGAAGGAGCAAACTAAGGACGAAAGCACTCTGACGTCCAGAGAAGAGGAGCCTCGGTTGCCATTTGAACATCTCTCGACAAACTCCTCCCCTCTCATCCAGGGATCTGCGACTTTAAATGGCACCACCATTAATCGGATCCCGAGCAATGTTATCGATCTTTGAGGTGTGATTACCACAGGGACCACAAGCATGAAACTAACAGATGCCGAACTCTAAGTTCTAATTAGACTAATCGGTAGCCACCTTAGAAGTTATATCGGTCTTGGCGCTGGCGGAAACATCCCGATGTTGAAAGAATGTTGGTTCGAATACGTCAGAACCAGGCCACATCAATACATATTGGCGACTGTGATGGCCCGGTCTCGGTCCGAGCATCGGAGGAAAAGGCTGTCTGACCACAGAGTTCGAGCAGTGAACACCGTGATGCCGGGATAACGCGAAGCAGCCACAACCGGTTAATGACCCATATCCTTTCTCTCATTAACGAGTCCGGGGTCATCCTACCACGATACGCGTAGCACTTTGTCATTAACAATTTTGATGTACCTGAGTGCTTGTTGACCTAATGCGCGCGGCAGGCTTGTTGTAACTTCCGGCCGCTGAGCGAGATAGAGGATTCATTTGGATAAACTCGATTGGTGACGAGTACACAATGCGGATTTAATGGGGCAACCATGCTAACCATAGGTGATATCGCTCTCCCCGTCAAGGTAGGGCCGGTTACTCAACAAGTCTTATTCTCAGTTGTTAAAGACTTTGGGCCATATAATGCCATCGTTGGTGGTTTGTTGCAACTATCTGCGATACCCTCGACTACCATAAAACAATTAGTTTACCTAACCCGGTCAGGACGAGTTGACCTCACGAGCGTCGATTAGCATCTACGCCGGTGCTATCATGCATGCGTACGAGGGCATGAGAAAGATGGCTCGACAATCGACCCCGGGTCCATAGTCCCCATAATATGATCCGCGAGTTCCGCGGCGAGGAAGGAGGGCGAGGAACAATTAGCTATGGATCAGCGAATCAATACTCTTGATGAGTAGGATAAACACACTTATGTCAGCTCCCTTTTGTCTGAAGAGGAAAAATAACAATTGCGGTAGGTTTTGCTTGGCAACATTGAAGTGTTTGCTTGGACCCACTTGGACATGACCGGTATTAGCCCCACGCATGCTTCCCATAAATTAAATGTCGTCCGTTTGCGGGCCGGTCAAAATGCGACATTTCCACCCGAACTCATGTCAGTTATTTGGAGTTGGGAGTAGATAACCTTTTGGGCCATGAGTTCATCGAAATCAAGAAATTGCAGGAATGGTAGCCCTTTGTGGTGGTGGTACTAAAGAAATGAGGTAAATTAGGAAGTATGTGCTTGGCTATCTGGAATCTCGATGGCGGCATACTGAGCTGACTTCCATTTACCCGCGCCAGGCCAGGCTTGTTGATGCATCAGCCGGGCATGGGACGTTATCTTTCCTAGATATCTTCTCGAGATACCACCCAAATCCCAGCCCACTTTTGTGGATCTGGAACAACGTTTATCACCCTGGACTATTTTGCTGTAATGTAATCTGGATTTGGGACAGAGGTTACGTGGTGGTGACCAAATATTTAAACCATTTGCTCGGTAAAACCATGGTATACGGCTGATGACATGTTGGTGAAATCAGTAATGCCGGTCACGTTACATATGCGGAAGCGCTGAACTCCCTCCCGGGACCTTACCGTATAGAAACTTCCGATCTCAAGTGATGTTTGCTTGGCGAATCGGCGGGACAATTCCTTGGTTTCATGGTGACTAAGAGGGGCATAGAAGCCAACCCTGCTCAGCTTAAGGCCATTCTGGAAACCTCGGCTCCCAGATCGAGAAAAATTAAATGATTGACACCTTTGTTAGCGAACTGGCGATTCATTTCGGTTCATAGATTGTTTCGAGCATTCTCCGCCACCCTTAAAGAGTTGATAGGATGGAACAAAGAGTGTGATCAGGCCTTGGTAGCAATCAAACATTACCTAGCGGAACCCCCAATTCTAGCTAGTCCTGAAGCCGGCTAGACACTCTTCATGTATTTAGCGGTTTCCAATATCGCAGTAAGCGTTGTCCTGTTCAAAGAGGGTGGAGATTGAAGGTAGAGGCCAGTGTTCTTCATCAGCAAGTCCTTAATGACCCAGCGAGTAATATAACCACCTTGAAATGTGCTTTAGCTCTAGACGGCCCAGTTAAGCTCCGCCCATGCACCAAGCACACCCCATTGTGGTGTGACGATCTTCCTTGAGCCTTATTCATAAGCTTGACTTTCACGGGAGAATGGCTCCTTTGGGAATTAAACTAGCGAATCGTATCAATATAAGCAAGGTTAGCTAAGAAGGAACAAGTTCTAGCCGACTTTCTAGTAGAAATTCCCCAACTTGAAACATGCCCTAACAGTTTGAATTGGTGGACTCTCAGTGTGGATAGGGCGTCTCGCCAAATAGGGGCCGGCATTGGCATGCAATTAAACTCCGGTACAGGATAAGATTAGGCAAAACATTAAATTTGGGCTAAGCGCCTCAAACAATGAATCGAATAATAAACCATCCTAATAGGGATTGAATTGGCCATTTGTAATATCTAGGCAAACATAATTCAAAGTGATTCCCTAATTGGTGGTAGACAGTGCAATTATAGGTCAGGATCCCCCAAAATGGCCTGAAATAACTTTGGATTCAACAACGCCTTGCTAGTTTTCGACATGGAGAAGCTGAACACATTCGAAATTGTAATGAAGAAGCTGAGACGCCTTAGCATATGGCTGCCCGTGGCCAGCATCTCACCTATATATGAAGCTTGATATTTGCTGTCTTCTGATTTTGATTCCTCTATAGCCTTTGTGCAGGTAAGCGGCGAGGTGGCGAAACCTCCCGCCTACAGGATGAACCCAGTAGCGTAGTACATCGACACGGAGACTCCTAATAGAAAAGGACAAGGCTCACAGGAATTCGGGATCAGCGGCTGGTGCCTTGCTCGATCGTGGGCGCCAAGCGTCTTGGGCGGACCATAATCTTAACACCTAACGGGGCTAGTATGGAGTTGAGGCGGGTGCACGAAAGGGATATATGGCAACCATCAAGCGGCGAGAACTACGGCACAGGCCCGTACTTTCGGGGTATTATTGGCGACCATGAAGTCGCGCCCGGCCGATTCACGTATGAAAATGTGGCCGGTGCGAAGCGGGCTCCCGTCCCAAGATTAGCCGGCTCAAGATCTAATGTCCATCTCAAGCCCATGACCATTCGCTCAATGGGGAATTGACATAGTAGAGCCACTCCCCACCGCCCCGGCTCAGAAGAAGTTGTTGCTATTGGCCACTGATTACTTCAGCAAATGGATAAAGGTCGAGGCTTTTGCATCAGTCAAAGAGAAAGACGTCACTCAGTTTATCTAGAAGAGTATCGTTTGCCGGTTCGGTATTCCCCAATCAATCGTAGTATCGGACAATGGGCTGATTTGATGGCCAGGAGTCTATGAAAAGTACGCCGGGGGTGAAAATAAAGTGATACTCCACCCCGGTATCATGACGGCCCGAAGAGGCTTCGACAAAACCTGTTTGCCGGCGCAAAAAGCGGTTAACGCGGGCCGATAAAGCCAAATGGTGGAATGACTTCCGGGGTCGCTTTGGGCTTATAGAATGACCACGTAAACAGCCGTGTCTCCCGCCGCGCCTATGGGATGGAACGTAATCACCGTCGGTATCCACTGCGCTTGACGGATATACCCGACGGTTGATGCGTAATCCATAATCAGGGAGCTGAACGCGTGAATAAAAGCTGGCGAGGCAATGACGTACGGTAGCATCCTATCACGCATGTTGGCAATCTGCCTTGAGCAGCGTAAAAACTTCAGTGTTCTAGCCGGGGACTGGTCTTAGAAAGTCTTTGAAAACAGTAGATCCGATTAATTTAAAGAAAGTTCAGGCTAACTGGAAAGGGTTGTATATTGTAACACGAGCCGGGAAATCCGGATCATATCTTCGAATCAAGCTAGATGGTTATTACCTAGAATGTGGAATGCTATGCACCTCAAGGTACTATCAATAAAAGATGATTCATTATCTAATTGTATTTTCATATAAGTTAATTTGTGTAAGTCGGATAGCCTTAGGACCTTTAGGCGGTATGGTTGATGCCGGTTGGCTCCAGTCTAAAGTCGCATGGCGCCTAGGCCTATTCATTGATCGGTTGATACCAGTGCTTCCGATCCTAAAGTCGATAAACGCTAATGACCCTATCCGTCGATATGGTTGATGCCCAGTGGCTCGGTCTAAGAAGTCGGATGGTCGTAGGGCTTTATCCGACCCGGTATGGTTGATGCGATTGGCTTAGTCGAGAAGTCGAGATAGGCGCTAAGGATCTATCGGCTGATATGGTTGATGCCCGACTAGCTCAGTCCTAAAGTCTGGATAGCCTTGGAGACTATCACGGCCAGTCTGGTTGATGCAACTAACTTCCAGTCTAAAAGTTCGGATGGCGCCCGAGCTAATGACACATTCGGCTACCGGCATGGTTGGCGCCCGACACCATGACTCCCCAAAGCCAGGTGTCTCGTTGGGCAGTCAGCACAATGGAACTCTACGTGGATCTTCCAGGGTAACTTAGAGCCCACTCACGAAAATCAGGCAAAGTCTCAGCATCTGAGGAACCTGCCAAATATGCCAATCCCGAATAGTTTATTATTTTAGGATTCACATGCTGAAGCCACAAAATAATTGGCCACTTAGATACCCTGCATCGTCTCACAAGAGCCACATGACTATATTACCTGGATTCAAGAGTTAATAAATCACTCTTAATTAAACATATATTAAAATCATACGATTTCAATACGCTGTTATATACAAAAGTCTGCAAGCCCGGCACGGCTTTCTTTAAACTCGGCCTCTAGTGAGTAGTCCTCACGTACATTCTATTTTGAAATAGTGATCCCTCGGCAGGGATGAATAAGCCAGTCAAAATTAAAAGATTACCATGGGTTGCCACGCCTAAGTGCACATGTCATGGAAACAAAACACCTCAAGCAGCCCTGATCTGCGAATGTCATGCCCCGATCCATGTCTCGAGTCTCCTTGAGCTCCTCACACATGTCTAAGCCAAATGCGAAGTGAATCACAGTCTTCAAAACAAGCTTTTGTTCTGAAACTTACTCTTTTAGAGATTAGGTAAATATGTTGGACTACCCTCGGCGAATCTGTTGGATAACCTTTTGAAACAATTCATGGGCCCCTCCGACGTGAATTATTGGACAATCTCCCAACACAATTCTCCGGAAAATCTTCCGTCGAAATTCCTTTCACAAACATTTTCGTTTTTATTTTCTTTCATATCATGCACTCACTCCTAATATTCTAGGGTGCCCCAGTGCATATGAATTACGTATCTTAAATCCCAACAAACTCATGCTAATATATAAAACATGTATATACATAATTAATCCCACTTGAATCATGTTATTCAAATTCCTGTCCGGTAACACACCAAAATTAGCTCACATGGGCTAATTAACAAACCTGTAATTCATTTTGAATCACTCAACATCATAAAAATTCACTGAAATCACGTGAGCAGGTGGAAACCCTCGGGTTGGCCTTTGTTCACGGCCTACAAAATAGGAATTTTCTCCTCGGTTCCAATGTTTTGGGGTGAGAGTCGGCTAAAATCAAAGAATCCCTAAGAATATTCCTAACCATTTACACTTGCTCTTGACGAAAGTCAACACAAGTAGGAAAAGATCCTACCTGTGTGGGTTGTCAAACACACTGTCGGTGTCGAAATGCGTAGCGCCATGCGTCTCATGACTTTACTTCTTAAAACCGAGTGAGCAAACGGTCGACGAAATCTCTTGAAAAGTAATGACTCTCTCTCTCTAAAACCTCAAATCCAACACCTCTTTGCCCCTCCATTTATGATTTGTTCTTCAATTTTGGAGAAGAAAGCTATTTGCTCTTTTGTATTATACATTTAACATTTCAAAATTTTCATCCATGTCCATTTTTTTCACTATTTGACACTTGGCTTAATCTAATCCATTAATCTCAATCATCTCTCTAATCGGCGCACATGTCACATAGGTACATGTAGTATGTGACTTTAACATAACATGTCTCCACAGTGTTTCTATTTTTGACACCCAAGTGCAAGAAAAACGTGAGAAATTAGTATCTTTGAGATTGACGAAATTCGACGTGGTAGCTAGATTTGTGAGGCGATTCAAGCGGTGAAATCTGTTCGTCGTTCGAGATCTAAAATTCAGTTTTACGAAATGACCATTTTACCATTTTAGGAAAATTAGAATTTTCCTGGGTTTTACATTATCCCCTCCTTAAAAGGAATTTAGATCCGAGAATTTTATCTGATCCATGACAAACCACATGCGTATCTTAGCGTCTGTTCTCCATTTATATAGCTAATCATTTAAGTATTAAACGACTAACTAAATTTGCTATCTAAATAAGAAGGGATCATTAGCCCGCATCGTGTCATGTACTGCGTTGACTCCTCCACTCCTTGGTGCGTAGCGCCTCGCTGGCCTCCGGTCTTGGGTCGCAAGGCTTTGATCCGGTATCCATAATGCACCTTGGTCCTCACCGAAAGTTCCGCCGGTGTCAACCTCAAATCTTACCCGATCCAACACATAAATTTGGATGCAGGTGTCGATCTTTGAATACGGCTACGATGGAGTCGCCGCGTACTACCCGATCTGAGATCCTGAAATCTGAGAAGATTTTATCGATGAGGCAAAGACCATTACGGCTCGAGGGGTGAAACGATTGCGGAACAAACGAGTACGCTGGTGAAGTTCTCGGCAACACCACGGTAGAAGAAGCTACTTGGGAGCCGAAGCAACTATGAGAGCCGCGATGTCAGCAACTCTTTGAATCGGGTATGAATTTCGAGGCCAGAGATTACTTTAAGAGAGGAGAGTTGTAACATCCCAAATTATACCTAACAGTTTATAAAATGTTTTGGGTATATCCTTGTAAAATTATATTTATTCGGAATAAATAAAAGATAAAAACAAACAGAATATCATGATTAATTCTAAATAATAAAGAAGATTAGAGGCTATTGTAAAAATATTATAAATTGAAGTTTATAAATATTAGAAAGAGGATTGGAGGACAGAGAGTGAAATAAAAAGGGGATAAGATCGAATAAGGATAAGACCAAAGAAATATCTCATTTTGGTCTTGGAGAAAGGAGGCAAATCTGGATAGAGAGAGAAAGAGAAAAAGAAAAGGAAGAAGAAAGAAAGAAGAAGAAGAAGATCCGCAGTATGGAACTATGATTTGAGTATGAAAAGTATGAATATGAATATGTGTATAAACTAAATTTAGTATGGAACTATGATTTGAGCATAGAAAAGTATGGAACCAGATATGTGTATAAACCTTTAGGTGTGTATGGAACTATGATTTGGTATAGAAAGTATGGAACCATGAATATGTGTATGTAAACTAGGTATTAATATGGAGCTGTGAATATTGAGTACGGATACATGTCTTGGGTTGTATAATGGAATTTGAGTATAGTTTTGTATGGAAACCCATGGAATTATGGAAGTCTAGTTTTAGGCTTATAAGTTTAGATACATGGTTAAGAACCCTCTATTTTGTGTATGGTTTGGGTTTGGGAACTCTAAACTCACATTTCTTGTAGGGTTGAGTTAGAAGAGCAGAACCGTAAATATGTGTTTGAAGATACAGTTGCAAGTTGAACCCGAAAAATTCCTATTGTCGACCATGTCGGTAATGGGATTTTAAACGGGTTTTGGGTCAGAAATAAGGAGAATTTGGCGATAGAATCATACGTGAAATTGTAGCCACATCAGCGAAATTGATATTAGGCTTTGAATTTCTCGGTCGGACTCTTTGTATACCAAGTATAGTCTTTTGCTGAGCAGTCTAATGGGTGAGTGCTCGTGGTAGTGCTCGTCAAGCGATTGCTTTCGTCAAGCGGTACTCGTCCGAAGCGATTGCTGGAATCAAGCGGTGCTCATCAAAGCGATTTTTCGTCAAGCGGTGCTGCCGATGCGAAGCGATTGCTCGTCAAGCGGTACTCGTCAAAGCGGTGCTCGTCCAGCCCGGTACTGATATCAAGCGATTGCCGTCGAAGCGGTACGTCAGCGATTAACCGTCAGTATTACTAGATCAAGCGGTGCTCGTCATTTCGTCAAGAGTTGGCTGCGCGCGACCTCAAGCGGAGTCATGCTCGCCCGTTTGAACTCCGATTTGAGAGTGTTCTTGGACTCTATGAAGCCCATTGGTAAAGATACATTCGCTATGCCTGAGGAGGTATATTGATGTCTCAGACTGAGGTGTTCAAGGCCCAGGCTCGTCGCGGCGGCTCGACTCGTCGATCCGAGTGCTCATCGGCCCGGCCTGGCGTGGCCTCCAACGGAAGGTCATATCTCGCCGTCTGAACCTCGATTTGGGTGTTCTTGGACTCTATGGAAAGCCCGTTGGTCAAGAATCCAAAAATAAGCTTTATAAGGTTGGAGCTCATCTTGGTTCAGAAAACACGAAAAACAGTAGGCACTACAAGCATCATGGATTATTCATTGTATGAATGCCTATTATGAATTCATGAATAGCTCGTAAGCATACGCTGTAGCATAGTTATTTGTATATAATAGAGATATGAAAAATGCAAAGATATGAATAAATGATAGTGTATATATATATATATATATCGCATATGATTACCGAATAACAATAATTATTCGGGAATAAGAGATATATCTTTAACCGGAAAATACGTATTGATTTATGCAACGTAGAACTGGTAGAGGATAGATGGGCATGCCACAATGGGAAAAGCCGGTTATGCGGCATACATATCACGGATATTCCCGGCCACAGTTTGCGATTCCGATGACATAGATCCGTTTGGTCAGGGTGTGAAAGGGTCACCACGGCGCCTCAGGGCACTCGTGGATGGTCATTTGGCTCATCGGTGATGATACAACCGGGTATCATATTGGGCACTCATGGATGGTCGGCTCATCTGGTGATACCTTCGGTGATCATATTAGGGCACTCATGAATGGTCCTTTGTCGTCACGATTGATGCAACCGAATTATCGTATTGCAGCCGTGGATGGTCATTTATGCCAAATACGGTGATGATACCTTTAGGTATCATATGCCCAGGCATAGTACATTTGTCTCACACAATAACTCTTGACACCTTAGGGCCCTCATGGTTTCTGTATCCCCTTCTAAGGTTTATCTGGGCGTGAAACATAAAAGAAATGAACGGTATATGCAAAGGAAATGTAGAGAATATATGACATGATATGAGAAGCACTTATGTATGTGATGATGATATCACAGATTCTGAAACGAGTAAATCTGAGTTGACATGAAAAGTATATGGATAATGATAGAAATGGAATGGATTTATAATGAAATATATGCAAATGATAAGAATCTTATGCTTGCTATATGTGTGACATGCATTTGTATCGAAATGTGGTGACTCTTAATAGAAGTCATATTCCACTAAGCGTAAACATACGGTGTTAATCCAGTGTAGGTCTGAGAGAAGAAGAAATGGGAGAGCAGGGGCAATCCATCGACCAGTCAAGGCCACACATCCATAGGTGCCCAGCGGAAGACCTTTAGGTCACATTTTGTATATGAAATTTTGTAACCAATGTAAATATTGTAGATGTTGAACATTTCCATGTTGGAGCTTGTATTTACATATTTGTAATCCCATTTCTCGAATGTAATACAAGTTAATTGTTTAACATTATATGGTATGTAAGTGTAAAGGTTATAGTTTAAAAAAAAAAAAAAAATGACCCTCACTTGACATCATATGCAGGGTTGGGGGCGTCACGTGGTATAACAAAGTGATCATAATAAGATTACGCGATCCATCGGACCAAATACGAGGCTAGGAAGGTCCTCTGGAGTGGAAAGGAACACTAAAGATCCGTTGAAGGTGGAAAGGAACACGAAGAAACCCAGATTGACCCAGGGGGGTGTTCTTGGTGAGAGGATTCCATTCAGTTTTCGAAAACCCCACGGGGCGTGGCGGGAAATGGGGTACCTGCTCAATAATATTCTCGAAATGCAAATTGTAGCACCCCTTTCGGTCCTACCGGTGGCGAATCCGAAACGAGGTTCCAAGATGCTCGTTAATTCTTTTATTACCTTTTACTAAATTTTCTTTTCAAAATGTCGTGACTGAATCCCAGCCCAACCGAATAGGCGGATCCAGAGCAGGAATTTCAGTTTACTTGACGTTTTCATTTATCTTATCAAAACATTTTATTTATGTCATTTCCTTTTAGAGTTTTCAATTACACGGAAGCATTTTCAAATGATAGGCCCATAAACATTTACTCTTATACAATTCGTTTACAAAATGGCGTATCTTCCCTTTACAAAATGATACACAAAACAATAGTTCATAGTTTAACTATTTTGTTCGCAAAATATTACATGTTCAAAAGAAATGATATACAAATGATGGGGTATATACTTATACACCGCAACTTTCTCTATGACTCTGCGCTTCTTGATCCTGCCTTCTTTCTTGTTTGCATGACTCTTTGATAAAACTATCCTTCGCTTGATACCATGCTTAGTGGTTCTGGAATCTATTCAATTTCGGTGTAACATGACATGCATTTATCGTAAACCATGCCCCTTTTATATCAAACTATACTCATGCTTATTCATTTTCACATGCTTTCACTTTACAAATCATTGGTCACATCAAATATCTGAATTCCCATACAACCGATCATTAACTCAAATCATGAGAATCAAACATATACTCTTAAGGACGTATTTAGTTTTCAAATCTCATTTTCACTTATCAAAATTTGTTATCTCGCTTTGTCTATACAATTCACATTCATGAAGGATTTCGTTTGGTGAATCTCGTCCTTTTTATCATTCGGTAATGTGCTTACACATTTAACAATTTCAGTCTCCCATGTGAATGGATGTCGATTAGTGTGCCACCATGTGGTCACTTATAAATGTCATATGCCATCCAAGACGGATGCGATTGGAGCGTCGGGTCAAGTGGAACATTTCTTCAATGTCATACCGCCATCTGTAAGATGCGATTGGTGCATCCCGCCAAGTGAGTCGTTCGGTATATCGATTCCATTCAAGATGTCAGAATTGACCAATTAGTTCTGATTGATTAATCACTCACATCTGATTAATCGTCAAACATTTCAGTATCACATTTTTCAAATCCCATATACACTTTTCGTAATATCATTTCCAAAAGATATACTCATTTCATATAATGTTTGAACTTATTTGATAAACTACCAACATGAAATAAGGATAGAATTGATGAACAAACCGAAGTTGTTGGCTCTCGTTTCCTTCCCTTAGATCTCAGTGATCCTCCCGTCTAGTCGATAACAATGCATATCTAGTGGATAAACAATTGTTTTTTTCATTTTTAGTGAATGTCAATTAATCTTCGTTAACGGTCTTGGGTTAAGACACTAAGTGCCTTGAGAAAAACTTCGTAGAGACGGTGGTCGATACATTTTCATTAGTTTTATCTTTATTTGAACCCCAGTACAATGTTTATTAGTGTGTAAAATATCGGTGTCTGAATATGAGGTGTTCGAAGCAAAATAAAATTTATCTACGAACGGTGTGCAGGAAGGTGTACCTCGGGGTGCCATTTGCTTCCCTGGCCTCCCACCAAATGGAAAAATCCCCATTTCTTGGCGTAAGGAGACGAAAAATGCAGTTACCAGTTTCTCCTTTTTGCGATTTTCTCAAAATCTTTCGAAAATCTCAAAACAAAACATGAAATCACTCCCGATAACATTCTAAAGTCATCTTAAACAAACCATGAGCAAAACCATGGATGGATTAGGTTTTTGTGAACATCATTTAAAGAAATCTGAGGTTTTGGTTCTTACCTCGAAATCCTATACTTGAAGCCTTAGCTTTCTTCTCTTCCTTGTAAAATCACTTGCACAAAGCAAGCCCCACCACAATCTCTTGATCTGCAACCCTACGCTTTCTCTCTAAAACTCCCTCACGTTTTGCTCAAAATGAGCATTCTAAGACCAATGATTCTAATATCACTCCATTTCCTCTAAGGCCATGTTTGGTACATCAAAAAACCATTTTGGATTTAGAGTTGCCTGGTACATATGACACATCATCTCCACTTATATTTTGCACTTAAACACAAACATTTCCTCAATTGACACTTAGGTCCTCATTTTACAAAATTCCAAATTTGCCCTTCTTCACTTGGGTTTATTTTCGGGTTCAATCAATTTCTCATTTTAGCATATAACATTAAATCATTTGCTCACAAATTCATTTCACATTTCACTATTTAACAAATTATCAGTTTTTCGGAAAACCGGTTTGCTCAATTAATACCGAATATAATAAAATTATTATAAAATTCCTGAGGTATTTTCAGGAGTGTTCTAAGCGATTCTAACTCCATAGGTCCTTGCAACCTTCGGCTTGGTCCATGCCGAAACCAAGCAAGCCCCTTAAGTAAGCCTGCTTCCATGTAGCAGTCATAAAGTGCGCCTCCCGACAGCGACTAACCTCGGTAAAGCCGGCCAACTAGTGATGCAAGGAGATCTATACCTTACCTTTATGAGACCCCAAGCAGAGAATTATAAGCATTACATCAAATGTGACACGAAAAATTAGAATATTCGCCGTGTCATGCGTTGGAGCGTACCAGCATTAATTGCTGTTCCCCACCCTTAAGCGATGTCGCGTTTTTTTCAGCCCGGAGAAAGAGCGCCCTCCCGGTCGGGAGTGTGTGGGTCTGCATGGGCTTTGGCTGGGCCCTCACACTTGTGAGGCCCCGGATAACGTGAACTCTGGTATCACTAGCCCGATCTCACAGCTTGATTCCTTCATTTATCGACCGGGCCGAACATACTTCCCCGACCGGGCAGGAGATATAATGCCTGGGTACAATCTCTCCTGGTTGGCTACCATCTTTAAGAAGGCAGTCGGTCGACCAACCTTAGTTTGAACGAGTATCCACCCATGAGTCACACAGTAACCACCCTGAACGGAGTCAAACACGTCTTAGGGCAAAAGATGCGGGCTACTTGGC
The DNA here is from genome assembly GCA_016808115.1 of Tetrastigma voinierianum. NCBI lineage: Eukaryota > Viridiplantae > Streptophyta > Magnoliopsida > Vitales > Vitaceae > Tetrastigma > Tetrastigma voinierianum. The sequence goes on from JAEQBH010003568.1 coordinate 194,384, forward strand.
TATTTAAAGGGAAGAACAGGTCATAATGCACGAACTATGCGCCACCTTCTCCTTCCGTTTCAGAAGGAAATTACCTACTTTCCATGGAAATCGGATCGTCTTCCTCCTCGATAAAAGAATATGGATCGTAATCAAAAGGTAAGACATTTGACCGAAAAAGATCTGATTCTTTCACTCTCCGTATTCCCCGATTCGACTTTAGATTTGAGAGGCTACGCGCCACCGCTTTCTTGTTTTTATAGGTATTTCACACAAGTTGATACCCAACTATCCAGCTGACCTTAAAAATTCAAGAGACTACATTCTGCCTTGCATTTCATTATTTCCTCGTGATAATTATCAAATATTTCTTAAAAATAAATTTCCCTTTTAGACAAGTTTTCTGGGTCTAATGGGGTTCAAGTTTGAAGACACCTATTTTAAGGAGATTTGTTCTCCTAGAAGTCTAGTTTACCCATAATTTTGAATCACTAAATTTGGATGAGTGAAACTCAACATATGGCCAAAACAACTAGGACCACTCTAATGTCAAACATAACCAAAACAGAACCAGCTATGTCATGCAACCTAGCTCCCCTTTGACGAATTTCTGGGTGAAATGGGGTCCAAATTTGCTATTTCAAGGAGATTTGTTCTCCTAGAAGTATAGTTTACCCAAAATTTTGAATCACTCAATTTGGATGAGTAATGGCTAAGTTATGGCCAAAACAAAAAATGGGTTTTGAAAAAAACGAACATCTCCCCTAAAACCCAACATTTTCTCTATACAAATTTTTCCTCCATTGAGGACCACAACCAAACCAAACAACCATATAACAACCTAGAGCAACTCCTAAACCGAACTAAACTAATCAATCTCATTGTCAAGGTGGAGAATTGTAAAACCAACAAATAGGAAAAACCTCAACCTAAACACAATTCCTTACACATTCTAAACACATAGTTTCTATAAGATATTTCCATACACATATTCCATACCTTAAAAGCTTCTTCTTCTTCTTTCCTTCCTTCCTTCCTTCTTTCTTCTCTTCTTCTCTTCTCTTTCTCTTCTTTCTCTTTCTTTCTCTTCTTTTTTCTCTCTACTTTAAAACGCCTCTAATTCCTAAGCCAAAATTGTGATAATGCTAAGCACTCAAGTTTGGTCTTATCCATTTTTGAGTCCAATTTTCCATTTTTTGCTAATTGGTCCTTCCTCTTTCTATTATTTGCAATCAACTTATTCCATATTCCTACTTAGCATATAATCTTTTCATCTTATGACCTTTAAGTCCTGGATTTGTAAATTACTAATTTACCCTTGACCCTTAGATTAATTCCACGTGTTGTTTATTTTATTTTTAGCATTATTTTATTCCGAAAAAATATACATTTACTTTTATTATACCCTAAACATGTTATAAAACTGTCATAGTATAATTTGGGGTATTAAATAAAAAGTCTATAAAAGTCAAGGTATATTCAATTACAACTTTTATAGACTTTCTAAAATTATATAGGTATTGAAAAAGTCATTGACTTTTATAGATATTAGATTTTTAATTACTTTTAATGACTTTTCTAGTATTAGTATAAATACTCACCCTTTAAAATTTTCATATACTTTTCCGAAAGAATCAAAACAACTTTTCATCGAGTGAGTGAACCACTTTTAGGATTTTTTTTTTAGAGGAGGCGGGGCTTTAAATTTAGATCTATTCTTATTACAATACCTGATTGACTTGATTTTTAAAATTTGCTCTGATTTTTTTTTTTGTGGTTAAAAAAATCTTAAGTAGTTCATATTCTATTCCTAGTTAAACTCATACGATTTGTTTTAATCCTATTTTGATTAGATTTTAAGAACTAATTATTCTTAAAAGTTATATGCCTATTTTAATCGTATGAGTTAGATCCTAAAAGTTATTAATTTTTAATCCTAAAAGAATCAATTATTCATAAAAATTCATACGATTCCTAAAATTAAATAATTTTTTAGTTCTTCATATTTAAAGAACTAAAAAGTTAAAAAAAATATGACTGTTCCTAAAATCATATACGAATTATTATTTTTAATCGTTTTACATACAAATATGATATTTGAAGAACTAAAAATATCATAATTGTTTTCAAAAAATATATATCAGAATTAGAATAAGATACAAATATGATATTTTAAGAACTAAAAATATGATTTTTTTTTCAATATTAGAATTTTGTTCAAATACACCTTCTTGTCTCATTCAAAATCAAAATCAAAATCAAAATTGAAATCGAAATCAAAATTATAATGACACACTCATGCCCAACTATATATTAATATATGGTTCTCCACGATTTTCATATATCATCCATGAAGCTTGAGAAAGAATGCAAAGTTATGTTCGCTTTCAGATCATCTCATTTTATCCTATCTGGCAAAATTTCTTCTTCTTGATTCATTATCATGTTTTTTTTTATTGTTTTCTTCTTCTTGATTCATTATTAGCAGATATTTATTCTTATAACTCGAGATCTATTCATTGTCATGGAAAGTTATTTGCAGGTAATAGATTTTTTTTTGAGGTAAGAGTTTAACTTGAGATCTATTCGTATTGTAGTAATTTTTAAATTTTTAAATTTAGCTTCAATTTTTAAAATCATGTATGTCTATTGCAGTTAATGAAACAAAATATGATTTTTTATTTGAATTATAGTTCTTGATTGTTCCTAAAATCACATATGTATTGTTTTTTGTTCGAATCGTTTCATATAAGTATGTGAATATTAGATTTTTTTTCACTTGGAAAACATTATTTTAAATAGCTTTGGTAATTTTTTTGAACAAATTATTTAATTATGATATTTTACTTTTATTTATTTTTATTAAAAATATGAATTTATTCTAATTATTTAAAGTTTATAAAAGTCTCATCAATATCTATAAATTATGTCAAAGTCTATAAAAGTCTTTTCAAAATAAAAGTCTATGAAAGCCATTCATACATTCACAAACTCTATAAAAATCTATGTAAGTCTTTTAAAAATCTATCAAAGTCATCATCTTAAAAAAGGTTTATAAATGTAAAACCCGAAAAAAATTCAATTTCTTCAAAAAATGGCAAACTCAGAATTGTCGCTTATAATACAAGTAAAATCCGGAATTCCTTGCACTCAAAGGACAGAACGAACCTACTCAATAAATTTGTCTCGCGGGTGTTAGGTTACCTGGCTTAATCATAATAATGACCATATGCAGAACAAATTTCACGAATTCATTAAGTAAGACGGGGTAAATGGCATGACAACGTGTGGCATGGCGCCACATGGTATCATGACTTAAAATAGACATGTGGCAAATATCACATGGTGAGACCATGTGTGGTCTTAAAAAGATCAAGTGGGGAGTGGTTTAGGTGTCATAGATGACACTAGTCACCAAAAGGCAAAACAAAGACACATGGGTTTTCATGTGTCACACCCCAAAAAGAAAGATCAAGTAAATGGGATGTTAAATCTGGATGAAGTGAGTAAAAAGGAAGGAAAAGGAAAGCAGTAAAAGAAAGGGGAGGAGGAACGAAGGAACGATCGATCAATACTCTTAGAGATCTCCTACAAAGCGACAATCAAAACTCGTCTTGAGCAAGAGGCAAAGCTTATCTACTACAAAGAGCCTATGCAGAATCCAAGATCGGAGTTTTGGGCTCAACTTCAAGAGATAGGGGTTCTCTCCTACTATAGTTAGTCCTTGTCTAAGGGTCATCTGATGGCCATGAGGTGTAGCCCTAATAGTGGGGCTGATTTTAATAACAATAGATCAACCGTTGCAGAATTATCGACCAATTTCTGTGGTCCTCTCTGCTCTCGCAAAACTGTAGTTCGCTGTGCTGTACTGCTGATGAAAATACAGGCTCAGTATGATGATTTTGTAAAGCAGCCGTTGTCGACATGGACTAACATGTTGAACTGTGTGTATTGTTTTGGGTCTGAACATGAAGATCCAGTTTTATGTGTTGTTGATTGATGAATGACTTTCAAGTATGCAAAAAATCATGTGGATATATGCTGAAATTAATGTATTTACATGTGTTGTATTATGGATGTAAATTTTATACTATAGATATGATTATCCATGAATCATAAATGTTGCATGTATCTCTCATCATGCATGTAACATGAAAGAACATAGAATGGCATTCTGAATTGCATATGCACGGGGACATCGGGTGAAACATGCGTGAGTACATGACATGAATGAACATTGTGTTTGGTGTTTAAATGGTGGGCTCTGAAAAAAGGGACGACATCCTAGAATCGCACGGTTTGAAATTATGTGTCGGGTAGCAGCAAGAAGGGATAGACACCCCCTTAGGTGAAAATCATGTATTCTTGGTCAGACATATGCATCCAAATGCGAAAAACTTTAAAGTGTCGGGAAGGTGTACGACGCTTCTGAGACCGAAGTTCGTTACCCACAAAAGACATACGACTTCGAATGCCGATTTTTCTGAGACCAGCCCGATCTGAAATAATATAAACAAAATCTTTTGTTTTGGAAATGAAGTTTTTCATACATGGCATATTGATGTGTGAGGAGTTAAGGAGGCTCGAGACATCGTAATACACGGGAGCATTCATGTAGAAATGTATATGTTGTTCAATGTGTCAGAATGGGATTGACCATGAGATCAGATGTGCACTTAGGTGGAGAGTCTCTTGTCAGAGAATTCCTCCATCAATACCACCCCGCCATGGGAAAATATTTTTCGATGTCGGAGGCACACTAGAAGATGGAACTCATCCAGGCCTTGTAATTGGTAAAGAAGGCCGTATTATGTCTTATTCTCAGATTTTGTAAAATTCTGTATTAGCTTATCCGCCGTTATGTAAAAGAGAAGAGTTGTAATAAAACTCATTTTGAATTGTTTAATACGGTTTGACAGGTTTTTCCCATATTTTTATGTGCCTTTATTATGCTGTGTAAAACCCGAGAAAATTCTAATTTTCTAAAAATAAGAAACAGCACTTTTGGCTGTAATCCGAAATTTTTCAGATCTCTGACTTACCTAAACTGGACTTCATCGTTGAAATCGTCTCGTGAAATCTAACTACCACATCGAATTTCGTTGAATTCCGGCATACCATAATTTCACGCTGGCGCACCGCGAGCCAAGCAGGACACTTTGCGCATTTTGAGTGGCTCAAGATGAGACACGTGTCAAACTGTGGAGCAAGTCAACACGAGCTCGCTCTAATCTATGACATGTGACAACCCATGATGAAGGAAATCCACTATTATGGATAAGTGGATGAGCGTATCCAAAGAACCACTTGTAGTTTTAATACCAAGACGAGATGGATAAGTTCTTCGACCCCATCTCGACCAACCTGCCTTATGAAAAGAGTAAAAAGAGAGAAAAGAAAGAGAAAGAAAGATCTTTTAGAGAGAGAAGTTCTCACTTCTCTCAGATTCTCCACGATCGGCTCACAAATCCCTACGAGACAAGAGCGCAGTTTCGATCCCTACTGCAAAGAGCTATGCAATGGTACTCAGATTGAGTTTGAACCCAGGAGGTGGTTTTCTCCTACTTGTTTTATTCTTTGGCTAAGAGCCATTTGAATGGATAGAGATGTTCTGAGGCTTGAATGGCCGTGTATTTCAGTTCCAAATATTAGGACCGAGTGAGGAAATTCCTTACAAAGGGTCGCTCGACGCTTTCGAGACCTAGTGGTCAGACTGCTCACGCACCTGCGCTAGCTTAGAAGGTTTCGGGGCAATTCGAGACAAATTGCCTAAATTATTGATTAGCACAAGTGTGTTATTTTTGTGTTATTAAGTATGAATGAATAACATGTTGTTTGTAGTGAATTTGTTAATATATGCATGTTTAATATATTAATACACTATTTTGAAATGGCATATTGCATTTCATAGCGCACCGCACCTTAATAGTAAGTGTGAGTGCATGATATGTTTTCGAGGGTTTGGCCACACCGTTATCAAGTATGTCCACGTGACAATGAAAATCGAGGGTTGTCAAAAGAAAATTATATCTAAAGTTGTCTAAGAATTGTTTCGAAAGGTGTCTACCAGCTTACGCTGAGGACGCCGAATGGATCGTCCAACAATTCACTTATGATTTTCCAACGTATTTATTTGAAGGGTTGTCAATTAAAATTTTATCTAAAATCAATCAATGTGTTTTCAAAGAACAAAACCTTTGCTTTCAAGACAATGTTTTTCACAATCGCACAAGTACGCCATGGTAGAAGCCTGAGACTCGAGGCATTTAGATTACATGCATATTCGAGCTGAATCATGAATTCACTGAATGCGGTGTTTTCCATTGCATGAGCACTTAGGCGGTGAGTAACCCAATGTAGAAAATTCAACCATCGGGTATTGGCCACCCCATCGTGATCCCCTTTCAAGACGTGAGAGCTCAGGAAGACAACGCTCACTAGAGCACGCTGGTAAGAAAAGCCGACATGTGGCTTTGATTATATATTTTTGTAAAACATGTATGAAACATTCTGATTGAAACATAAACTATAAGAGTGTAGTTAACTCTTGAAACTATTGTAATATAATTGGTTATATTTTGGTGAGTATGGATGTATGGGCCCGACGTGGCCATTTTTAATTACAAGCCTGAGTCCTCGAAAGTAGAGAGACACTCATTTTGCGGGCATCAGGAGGCACCCAATGGCTACATGTATTCGCGAGTCAGACTTGACACAACCTGACCCCAGGTTTGAGACTTCCATTGGCCAAATTGGGAGGCCACAGATAATTTAAAGTCTCTTAGAAAGAAGCTGAGGTGCAAGAAATGCCGAAAAGACTATTGGGTGTGCTCTGGGGCAGTTTTAGTCGCAGAACAGGTTCCCGTCGCGACAAAGTTTCTGGTCATGTGTCGTGACATGGCTCTCAAGCAATAGGCAGTTGCTTGGTCGCGACATAATATTTTCATGTTGCGACAAGCAGCGATACTGCCGTGGACGACATGGCACGATTACTGCAGGCTCGTCGGGATTGAGATGTACCACGATAGCAGGTTAGGCCGCACCTTCTCAGGTTACAACATGTTTGGTCTGGGTAGGGATTTCTTTGTCGCGACAAAGTTTGGTCAAGACCAGGAGTTTTTATGGCGTGAGAGAGTATTTCTATGTTACGATAGAGTTTGGCCTTAGGCAGAATCTTATGTTGCAACAAAGTGTTTTTATGCTGCGACAAAGTTTGGTTAAGACCAAGAGTTTTTATGTCGCGACAGAGTTGGCCAAGGTGAAGAGAAATTATGTCACAACAGAGTTTGGTCAAAGCCAAGAACTTCTATGTCGCGACAGAGTTCGCCTCTCGATGGGTTTCTATGTCATGGCTGCAGTAATTTTTTGGCATTGCGACGAGTTCGCCTAGACATGAGATTTTAGGTCGCGCCTAAGTATTTTCTTGTCGTGATTGAGTTTGGGGCAAAGACCAAGAGAGTTTACATCACGACAGAGAATTTGAGGTCGCGACAGAGTTTTCTAAGCTTGTGTCGCAACATGGTGAACCGCTCCGCCACGATGTGAAGTTCTGACATGAGAACATGTCGCGATTATTAGCGCGACAATGGGGCAAGACGTGGTGTCGCAAATTAAGCCGTGGTGTGCGCTGAAGATAGACACGTTGTCGCTAATAAAGGTATGCCAGGTTGCACGTGATTGTGCCGTGCCAGCGCGAGACACGCTGCGATGCACTCAAGTCGAGCATGCACTCCATACAGTATTCTCTGCGATAAACATCTTGCAATGGTAAAAGAAGAAGAAGAAAAAAAAAAAAGGGACCCCCGATCAATCAAATGTCATTTTAAAATCAAGAGAAATCCTCGAAAAGAGTAAGCTTGTACACCTCATGAGTTTTTTTTTTTTTTTTTGTCTGAAAGCAAATTGCTTTGTTTTTTCATTCTTGCACAACTTATTTTTGAATTTTTGAAATTTCTTTTTTTGAAGAAATAAATAAATATGAATTTTTGAAAGAAAAAAAAATTTAGTAGAAAAAGGTAAAATATTGACTTTTTCTATTAAGACAAATTCATATTTTAGAATCTATACAAAATATTTTGAAATCTTTTAAAATCCACACATGATATTTTCTAAATATATTAAAAAAATGAAATATTTTTTAATTTTGGTTTCATCAATGTATTATTTTAAATTATTAATTTTATATATTTTATTTTATTTATATAAAATAAATAAATAAAATAATTATTTTTTGTTAGAATTATAATAATAAATTATTTATCATAATAATTTTATCATTTTAATTTTTGTAACATGTTATGTTATAAATATACCTTACAATTTTTTTTATTATAATAATGAGGGTGATATGATTAAAAGATCTTTGAAAACTAAATTTCGAAAATCTAATTATTCATTAATTTTTAACCTCATCTTGACAAAAATACCTTCTTGTTTTATTGTAAAAATAACTCTTTCTTTTCATACATATAAATGAAAATGACATTTTTGTTATTTATGAGTCATTCTTCGAGAAAAAAATATGAAAATGATTAGCTTTATAAATTTTGAGTTATTTAAGATCTTTTAACCAAATATTTTTATTATTTGAAAAAATCAAATATTTCTAATAATAAAGTCATATCATCATTACACAAACAAATACTGACCTAAATTTTTTTTTTTTAATATATTTAAGATGTTGAGTTTAAGCATATAAAAAACAAATAACTTAATATTTAATCGCAATACAATATAAAAAACACAAACGATTTAATACTTAATATTATTAAGTCTTATTTAGCATTCAGCTAAATAAAAATTTTATTAAGCATTAACTAAAAAAACAAACACCCCCTTAGTTCATATGTCTTGTATAGTTAATCGAAACATCTTGTATATTGTAACAAATTCCCTAAGTTTTATACTAAATTTGAGCATATGCATTTCATTGTTATGATTTAGAAAAAAAAAAAAAAAGGAAACAATGATAACAAATATATTTTTTATCCGTTATATGTGTTTCTAACTTTCTATTTTTATTTGCTCTCCTTGTTCATTCTAATGTTACTTTTGTAATTTACTTAATTTTTTATTGACTTAGAATTTGCTTTCAAAATTTTTCATTTTAAATTAAGTTGATACTTTAAAAATAAATTCAAAATTTTTTTATTTGAATTCCCAAACTCAAAACTAGTCTAAATTTTTATAGTAGTTTATTAATTAATAATAATATTACAATTTTGAGCTTATGTCATAAAAATATTAGACACTTAATTTATTATTGCCAATAATTTGTAATATTGTTATTTTTAATTTTTCACATTTTTAACTACCATTTTGATTATTATCAAATTTTTGTTAAATAAAATTGAAGATAATTAATATTTTTTATATTACGTTTGTAACTTTTGTTTGAAAAAAATAGTTTCAAAACTTGTGTGGATAATATTAATATAAATTTAGTTTTATAAAAATTTGAGTGTAAAATATTAAAAATAAATAATAATTCACTTGAACATTATAGCAACACATTGATGTTAACCCTAGTCATTCACAGCGGCCGAAGTCCCCTTGTTCTTCACTATCGCCTTTCTTCTAGAAGAGAAGAAGAAAACGATGGTACAATGGATGAAAAGTGCCAAAGAAGTGTGACTGTGCATGACTTGAGAAGATGGAGGCCCTATGGGTGAGCAAGAAATGAAGGAGTCTAATTTCAGTGCAACCTAGACGGTTCTCGCAGGCGAATAAACCCTGACATTCTATTGTCAGCTTAAATAAAAACTCGATTTTTGTGTATTTAAAATCAAAGACAATGGGTTTATTTTGATTTCAAATTCTAACAATTAAGTTTGCATTTAATTCATAACATTTTTTAATTAAATCCTCTTAACGGCCAACGACCATAATTTTGCCTATAAAAATCAAATGGTTTCTAAGTTTGAGGAATACTCTTTCAACCTCATTTCTTTTGCAACTTTGAATTTCGTTCTTATTCTCACTTTGTTGTTCCTGTTCCAGATCTCATCTTCTGCTCTAAAGAACAAAGAACTGTTGTATCCTGGGGAATCAAATTCTACAGGCACAACATTAGTCTTGAACCTGTCATCCAACCATCTTCGAGTTACTGTTCCTGCTCCCATTTGCTACTGTTGTCCTCGTCTTTTTCCGACCTTCTATAAGGTGCATCTTTGACAAGATATTCTAGGGCTACAAGGAGGAGGGCGAAAATGGCTTTTTCTTCTGCTACTTACGGTTATTCTCCTCTTCTTTATCTCTCTATCATTACCAATTCCACCCAATCTTCGAATCCTTTCTGCTCCCGGAAATAGTCCCATCTTCATTCAACGGGTTTGATATGCATCCTCCTCCCTCCATTGTCGACTTCGCTAAACTTCTAACCTCCATCTCTAAAGTGAAACATAATTCCAATGTTCTTTCTCTTTCTCACCAAAGGGATTCTTTTGGATTTCGTCCCAATGTTTACACTCTCACCATCCTCATTAACTCTTTCTGCCATTTACACCGCTTGGGTTTCGCTTTCTCTGTTTTAGCCAAAATGTTCAAACTTGGTTTTCAACCCAACACTGTGACCTTCAATACTCTGATGATGGGGCTCTATATTGAGGGTAAACTTGGTGATGCCCACCACTTGTGTGATAAAATGATTGAGGAAGGGTTTCAACCGGATACAATTACTTATGGAACTCTGATCAATGGGTCATGCAAAGTGGGTAACACTAATGCCGCTATTATGTTGCTTAGGAGCATGGAACAAGAAAATTGTCAACCCAATGAAGGTCGTACCCATCATTGATAGCCTTTTGTAAGGACAAACAATTGACGAGGCTTTAACCCTTCTGAGATGCTCACCAAAGGCATTTCTGCACCTGATATTGTTACTCACACCTTGAATAATTCATGCACTAGGTGATATAGGTGAGTGGAAAAAAGTCACAACATTGTTTAAAGAAATGGTAAGTAGCAACATAATGCCCAACGTATTTTGTTTAACTACAATGGTGGATGCACTATGTAAAGAAGTAATGGTCGCCAAAGCACATGATGTTGTTGATATGATGATTCAAAGAGGTGTTGAGCCCAATGTATCACTCTACAATGCATTGATGGATGGACACTGTTTGCAATCTGAAATTTCAGCATGATGCAGTTAAAGTATTTGGTACCATGGTTCAAAAGGCCAGTGCCTGACGTTATTAAGCTATAACATCTTGATCCATGGATATTGGGCAAGATTCAATCTGAAACCTACAACCTTTTTTTTTTTTTTTTTTTTTTGATAAATCATGGATGTCCTGACTAGCTTGCACGTACCTTAACTAATCTCATAAGGTCTTGAAGTTAACGATCGGATAAAACCTTAAAGGACTCAAACTTTCACACTAACATAAATCTCATACTGCTCTGTGGAGTTTTAAGTTGGTAATCTTTTTAGGTGCACCACCTCAAACCATTTCTTCATTTCTGCAGTTTTGAACATGAAGCAATGCCCGTTTCACCATAAGAGCTTTCCCAGTTCTTTCCATCAAAATTCTTAATCTCGACATGGGTGATCGTTCCCTGGTCGACGCACATGAATGTAACTGAAATCCCATCTTGATTCGATCGTGGAACGTAAAACGAGGTTATTCCACAGATCTTGCAGAAGGTATGCTTTGCAGAATGAGTGCCAAAGGTATAGGTTGTGAGGAACTGTTCTGAATCTCCCAAAAGCTCAAACTTTTCAGCAGGGACAATAAAGTGAGTGTTGCCCCTCATGAAGCAGTTAGAAGCTCAGTTGCATTTCCAAGCCACAACACTGGAGGTGCTTCTACTTTCCATCTTACTTCGGCAATGGCATCCGCCACTGTGCACCACCACGTCTTCGAGGAACCATCTCCGATCGATTCTAAGTCCTTCAGGATGCGTAGCTCGGTCACTTGACTGCCCACTTGGCCAACAAGCTGTCAATGAAGGAATTGTCAGCACTTCTATGACAATCAAGCAGAAGTATACAGAAACAATCAGATGAGCAAATAAAGATTAAATAAGGGAAACAAGTAACAAATACATACAAAATTCTGGGCAGCAAACTCAAGTTATAGGATCCCAAACTGTGTAACTTTTGTTAACTTAAGGCAGTGCCCATCCTGCATGCACCTATAAGACCACAAATGGTGAGAATTTGACTCTAATCAGCCATAAGCAAGTGAAAACCTTTTAGCTTTAGAGACTCTGTTAAAGGCATGATATTCATATTAAACCCAAATCCTACAAGCTTCGAGCCTCGGGAAACTTTAGCTTAACATGGTATTAGAACCTGGTCAAAGCGAGGTCCATGCCTCAACCACCTTCGCAATTTATTCCTCATTTGTTGATTTGAAAGTCCATGGAGGACTTTATTTGGTTTGTTTTAACTCTTCACATACGGGTATGAGGCTGCACGTGAGGGTGGGTGTTAAAGACATGATATTCATATTAAACCCAAATCCTATAATTTTGAGTTTTTAAGAGAATTGGTCGTTTAACAGACTCCATAGTTTGAGTATCAGAAGTCATAACAAATGGAGAGCTAAGTAGCAGCATGTAGTCAAGAGGAGATGCAATACTACTAGATATATATATATATACACACACACGCACACGCAAAGAGTTCCCATCTTCACACGCCTATCTGCTGTGTTTAGTTCCCTGAAAGCATTGGTAAGTAAAATGATAATGAAAAAGATCTTCTTAATGAAAAATCTCAACGAAAATAAATATAAATCTCTTAAAAACTCCCATAATTTTTTAAATTCTTTAATAGTTGGTTGTCATAAGGTCTTTACCATAAAGCAATAACCTAATGGTACCATGGACAGATTGAAAGCCTATTTGGTGGCTTAATGTGTTAAGACTTTTTCTTCAATGGTCAAGTTGAATTTTGATCTACACCAACTCGACGTGAACAATGTCTCCCTTGGCAATGACTTGAATGAAACCATGTTTATGGTTCAGTCAGCTCAAATTGAGCCCAAGGGTGAGTATGTATATCAACTAGAGAAGTCTATTCTGGGATCAAACAATGTCCTATATGTGTTTTGAGAAATTCAGTAAAGCAATAGTATATCAATGCATGACTAGAAGTCAAGCAATAGTATATCATGCAACGGTTTTTCTAAAGGACATATCATGGCATTCTAATCTCTGTTTACTGTTTTTTTTTTATCAGATATGCAGACAATATTGTTAGTATTGGGAATGATCAAAAGAGGATTTTTTTTTATTCACCTTAGCACCAGTTTTCACACTAAATATCTTGGTAAGCTTCGTTATCATTTTTGTTACTAAAGCTGCAAGGTCAAAAAAAGGAATTCACTAGTGTGGAAGGAAATACACTCTTGATATTTTGAGAGAGAGAAATTATCTTGGTGCAAGACCTTCTATCACACCTATGAAAACCAATAAAAAATCTGATAGATGGCCATGAATTTGAAGATGACCCTTTATTTTATGGGACTAGAGGGAAAGTTGATTTTTTTTTAACCATTACTCAGCAAGGCATCTATCATGTATAGTCAGCATTGTCAACCAATATAAGACCAATCCCAAGTATAAATTCTAAAATTTCTCAAAGGAACTTTTGGTTGTGGTCTTTCAAGACAACTTTGTATTGAAGGATACAGATACCTGTTTCTGATTAGGAAGGATCTCTCCATCATAGAAAATCAACAATTGGTAAAATGCAATCAGTTGTAACTCACTTGAGTGTGGAGGCAGAGTACTGGGCAATATGTCAGTTGGATTGGTTAAAAACATTTTTGCAAAATAAATGGCATACCAACATTAGATTGCACTAGTCAAGTAGCTATTCTTATTGCTAGTAATCATGTTTTCTGTGAAAAGACAAAACACATCAAGGTAGATTGTCAATCATTCGTTCAAAAAATAGAGTCGAACGAAAGAATTACTCCATTCTCATCATTGAAGAATCAACTAGTGGACATCTTCACCAACGCCCTCGACTCTATTAGTGACATGCTGTGAGCTGTTAATATCTACTCTCCCACTGGAGAGGATGTCCTCAAGATGAGAGCTGGAACAGGAGAGATTTCCACAGTGGGGCTCCCACTGAAAGATCGTGTGCAGAAACAAATAAGATTTTTGGTCGCCAGAACTGACATCCCAACTGTATCTAGAATAGATGTAACATATATCTCCTCCCAATCTCATTCATCTTGTCAAGAAAGAACATAAGAATTATAGATATAGTTTAAGCTTTGCCTCCCAGTCCTCAGGTCCACAAATCCAGATCCCAAAATGAGTCCCACTGCCACATCTAGCTGTAATAAGTAAGATGCTCCCAATATATGTGCCTTATGATGAGCTCTTTTTAAAGTGAATAAGAAACAAGTTTTTCCTTTCTATTGTGTAATACAATCAGATAACCTGGTAAGCTGTTTTTATTTTTGTCTGATCTATAAAATAAATAAATAATAATTATAAAGCAATCTTATGTCTTTCTTCCAAGATTGCAAACTTAGGTCTAAACTTAGTGTAGGACTGAACCTAAAATATTGCTTTAAATGATAACTGCATCTTACATTGTAAGCATTTGAAAAGAAAAATTAAAAAAAATTAAAAATTAAATCCCACCTAGTTATATAATTTTAACAAACAAATAATCTAGAATATTTAATAAATTTAGATTCTTGGGATCTCTAATCTAAATACAAGAAACAAAATTTGAGGCATCCCTGTCTTAGACCACAGTGTGCAAGTTGCTCCCATTAAAGGGTCACATTAATTCCTTAATATATCTGAATACAAAAAGAAACTATTAATCCAAAACTACAAGCTTGAGCTTTAGAGTTAAGGTAAAGTATGTAATCGTAAATTAAGAAGTGTATATCCCGAGTTCGAGTGCACTTCAGCATAAGTCAAACTATTTCCAAAAAATACTGAAACCGTTTATAAGACAAACTATATTCTCTCCTCGTCAGCCTATGGCCACCAAAAGCCCAATATCCAAGAAAGTATAAATAAAGTTATTATCCAGTTTCTCTCAAAATGCATATATTTAATCATCTCCTTTAGATAGTTAAATATGATCATAATTTGCAACTAAATACTGAGATATTTTCTTGTAGTTATATATATATATATTGCTTTTAACTCATCAAAATTATTTTCTATAAGAAACCCATGTTCTGGTTTCATTTCAGTCAAGAATGGGGCTGTGAGATCTGAATCTAGCAATGAGAAGCAATAAAACAGAAACCAAGAACCAGTAAATAATCCAACACTGCAGAACAGCCTGGCAATGGGTCCAAGCCTGATTAAGGCATTCAATGCAACGCTGTGCAAAACAAATATTTGAAAGAAGAGAAAAGACTGAGCTTGGCTAAGATTAGAGGAATCATAGAACTTGTGGTAGCTTAGAATGAAGATGATCCAGTTAACTCCAAGAAGGTACCCAAAGCATGAGTTTCCTAGTCCACTAGAGTTGTGTTGGCTTAAGACTTGTGATAGAAATCTGTTTAGTGATACCTGATGCATGCTACTATCATCCCAACCTGATAATTTGTTTTTGGGTAATCATTAGTGATTGCAAAGCTTCTTGAAACTAGATTAACACTATAAGGTCTCAGATACTAAAGGCCGTGAACCGAAGGCTCACTTGGGCTGTAAGTGCATCTGCTTCCTCAGTCTGATCTTATTGAGGCTTGCGAATGCCCTCTTTGGTCACTGATTATGTCTAAAGAACATATCCACCACTAACTCCAGACTAAAACCCATGTAATTCAGTTAAAAAGTCAAAACTGAGTCTGAGATTTGATTTAAATACAAAGATGCGCCACCAAAATAATAAGACATGAATAATGAATAACTAAAACCCATGTAAACTAAAACATCCCAAGAATGCATAATATTCTCCTAATGCAGTGGTGGTTTTTTTTTTTTATAATGTTAGAATAATGTAAAGAACCCAAATTTCAATCCATAAACACAAAAAGATCAATATATAATTTAGAGAAAGACCAATGAACCACAAATTCAAACTGAATAATATGAATTAAGATAATGGGGTTAAATCTAGTTTAAAAACTGCAAAAGCAAAAATTATACAGAAAAAGAAAGATGGAAAACCAATATTTTTTACATATAACCATGGAAAGGTTATCACAGCATCTGAGCAACTCCAAAGGAAAAGAAAAAGAGGGAAATGAAAAGAAAATACAAATGAAATTCACTTGTGATCAGAGGATTACACAGAAGGAAAGAAGGGATGAGCCCACAGAGCAAGAGTCAAATTCCACTCCCGGTGGGTGGCTAGGGTATGGAGCTTTCTTGACCTGGTTTTTTTCTAATATTCCCACCCGCCTCGGGCTTTGAAAACCTGAAAAGTGCTTGGAAGGAAAGAAAACCGGAAGGAAAGAAAATATAAAGAAAATAAAAAATAAGTTTTAATTTAATAAAATAATTCTATATGTTTTTTTACATCTATTTCATTTGTATACTACGTTATAATAACCTTTTCTTACCAAGATTCAAATATAGATATCCTAAACTTTTTTTATTATTATATAAGGATTACATTTTTTGAAAATATGTAAAAATTTTGAAGAATTTTAATTATGATTGATTTTCTTTTATATTTTTTTGCAGTGAAATCAAATATTATAAAAATTTTCAAATTTTTTTTTCTTTATCTAGTATTTTCTAAGTTCTAAATGAAACCCTAATGTATGGTGCAGGTATTTTTTGTAAATGGGTTTACATGGATACGGAAATTTATTTATTTATTTATTTTATATTTTAATAATGATACTAAATATTTTATAATAAGTCCACATACTAACTCAATTGATAAAACATTCAAAATTTAAAAATACAGAACATTCAGGTTTGAGTCTCAATGATAATAGCTTATTCTATTATAACAAAGTGATTAATTGTCAAAAAAACTTTATCTAGGGTTGCAAGTCGAGTCAAGTTAGGAGTCAACCCAAGCCAAATCCTAACATGAAATGCATGAACTCAAACACAACATAACCCGACTTTCAATCCAATGAGCTCAACTCAAAGCCCAACTTGAACTAAAATTATAAAACTTGGGTTAAGTTCTTGTTGATTTATGTTGATTAGGTTAATCGGGTTGATCGAGTTAGGAAGGGATGGGCGGGGTTAAGTTAAAAAATTTATTCAATTAGAAAACTATTTGATAGATATGTATAAATTACAAAATGATTAATTTAATAAAATACAAAAAATGAAAAAATAATTTCAAATACATTAGCTCATTGTTTTAACAATGAATTAATAATTTAGTTAATTTTTTAATATTTGTGAAATTTATAGGTTTTTGAAATATTTTTGATGTTTTAAAAGATATATTTATTTTATTACGCCATAAACATTTATAAACTAAAAAAAACAAACCAAACTTCTTCACATTCTGGTGAATATTTATTGTTACGACAAATATTTAAAAATAAATATAATGCTTCTTAATAAAATCATAACCCAAACGTGAAGAACTTTGATTTAGAATCAAAACTCTAGTAACCTTACTAGACTTATTAGTTATTAGAGATTCTCTTTAGTTTTGAATAGTAGGTAGCCTAAGCTTAATATTTTTAAATACATTTATTTTGATTCTAAATCCAAATATTTGTCTTACTTTTTGTTAAGGCTTCGTATCAAAAAACTCGGAACCTTTTAAAAACCCAAATTCTAGCTTATTTTTCATCAAAATAAACTCAAAATCATAAATAGAACACACAAAACCAATGAAAAAAGAAAAACTATCATTTTCCAGAAAACAAATAAAAATGCAATTCCGATAAAACAATGCAACAAAATAATCGATAGCGACTAAACATCAGACTCAACCTGAAACTTAAAAATAAAAAAGAGATCACAAAGGAAATCGTTATAAAAGATTTGAAGGAGTCTCATTAGAGTATTAAATATGGAGTGGGCTTTTTGCTATATAGAGAGAGTTGTTTAAGAGCCATAGGATACTTAGGAGATACCAAAAGCAAAAACAAAATAGGTATCAGCTTCCACCATCATATCGTCACATTGTCTGTCAAAACAAGACTCAAATTGAGAAAATACAAAAATTAAAAATAAATCTAAGGAAAGTATGATTTGAAAAATACTCTCAACTTTAATATAGTTTTCTTCGTATAAGCTTATCATATAGGATAAAGATTCAAAAAAAGTAAATATGTCTTTTCAAAAAACACTCTCAATATAAATTCAAAATTTTCAAATTTATGAAAATATTTCTTGAAAAAACACTTTGAATCTAAATTCAAAATTTTCAAAATTACGAAAATATCGTTTAAAAAAAAAACACTTTTAAAAAGTGTTTCTTCAAAATAAACTTTCAATTTAGATTTCAAAATTTTAGAAAATATGTTTTCAAGATATACTTTCGACTCAATAAAAAGTTTACTAGATTTATAAATATTTACTTTAGTATTTGAAGAATTTTTATTTTTATTTGGGCTAAACGACGGAAAAGCCCTGTTATAGTGGCAATATGCATGTTCTTGTCAACAACCACTCTTTTCCTCCAATATCTATTTCAATAATTATTCAACATATTTGAAAAAGAGCAAAAGTTACTTTTATATTACAGCCAGCCAATTCACCCCACTCACTCTCTCTCTCTCTCTCCTGAAAACCATAAGCATCCAACATAACTTTTCAAGATAAGCAACCAATATCCATTTCATCTTCCATTAAAATTTTCTTCAAATACATCATATATCTCATACACATACCCATCCAACCCTTTTAAATTGCCCCACAACCCACTATCCAAAGAGAGAGAGAGAGAGAGAGAGAGAAAGTGTCCACCCATCAATGTTTTGGTCATCCAGCACTAACCCCCACCACTGATATTAGGAGGAGAAGAAGAAGAACACATCAATTAAGCTTTTGACAAACTAATTCTTCCCTTAGAAATTGACCATGGCAATAACCCCAAAAGAAAAAATTATATATATATCAAGTGCCTGTAGTTTTCTTTCAAAGGCATGCATCATCATCATAATCACTCCTCCTTTGACAAAACTGAAAAAAAAGAAAAAAAGAATATTACAGTGTCACCCTTGCATCCATCTTCCATGATTGTTCTTCCAATAAGGAGTTAGATACTATAGCTAGCTAGATTGGAGTAAGATATTCCCAGAATGGGAGGCGCCAAGAGAAGCACCTTAACAACATTAACAGGTTGTATCTCTGATGAGGATGAGCATATGCATACGCGACGATATCACATAATCACGTTTGATCTGGTCCTCTCAACGAGGGGGCGTCGGATTCAGGCTTGACTAGCGTTGACGGCTCAGGTTGGTGTGTTCGGAAGATCGCCGAGGCCAGTGAGATAGGCATGATGCAGAGAGCCTTGGACTGAAGGAACTGCATAGCAGAGCCTACATCTTCTTCCATCAGCTTAGCTACTTGTTGTTCTGTGCCATCTGTTGACCACTTCTCCCATGCTTGTTCATTGCTTCCACCCTCAGTCCCATCTCCCTTTCTCACACAAAAAAAAACATATATGGATATATGGATGACAGAAAGAATTGAAAATCTTGCAGATGCAGGAAAAAGAAAAGTAGCAGCAACTAATCAACCAGTATATATTTCTAAAGAAAAATGAATTTTTATTACCTCAATTGATAACAGGGGAACATCAGCTACCAGCTGGGCCACGGCACCTGCTCCGCCAAGTCTGCTCATGCTCAAAACCTGTTTAAATTCAAGAATGAAGATTTATAAATACAACAATAAATAAAAATGCAACTAAAAAGCACCCATAAGAGAATGTGGTGATCACAAGAATACCATATTCATATGGTTTCATCTCTATAACTACTACACCTATTCATATGACTTCATTGTATAACTATCATATCGAACCGTTTTCTATCACATAATAATTACACCTAGGCAATACGACTTCATTGCGCGCCAGTGGTTTCAGCATCAGACAGAACCATATTCGTTTGAAACTGTAATTATTTCATATAAAGACTGCTTAAAGGTCATCAATGATTTCTAGAATTCTCTATATGATTTGGCCCCACAATGAAATAAGGAGATGTCAAGACTTTGGTAGACAATTTATCAGGAAGCTGGTGGGAATGTATCAAAAGTTTTTGACAAAAATATAATTTCAATAAATGGTTGGCCAAGATTTGGAGAAAATGCTTTGCCACATAAATTCAAAAGATTTATTGAATGGTTTATTCTTTTGTCTCAGGCTGTCAAGTGTGAAAAATGTGGGGTTTCATATGTATGGCTTTTTTTAAGCAGACATTACATGGGTGGGGTCCATCACCAATCCACAGCTGGGGGAATTCTGTAAGCGGGCATATGGGCCGCCTCTGATCTTCCCTAGATCATAAACCTATTGGTAATTGGAACACACATACCTTGACTTGAAGCCGTAAAAACTTCACATAATCCACAATTTCGTCAAGCATGGCTGCTCTATCAGTCTGTGCAAATACCAGCAATAGATCAGCATTTTTAACAGAATAAAATACTTTTCTCCCCTCTTTCCACAATCTGGTAGTCTCTACTATTTCTTTCATAAGATTTTGAATCATGAGGATCTTCGGTTAAGAAGCAGGAAACCAAACGAAAAAGAAGGTTGATTATCAAACACTAGTATTTTTTTTTTATAGGATCAAATCATTGGATCTTTGATATTGTTTGCTAATCAAAATGGGAACCGAGACAAAGACCCAATCCATTACTGGCAGCACATATTTAAAACCTTTCCTGTCAAGAATGATTTTACAGGTCCACATAATATATGAAATGAAAAAGTTGTTGAGAAATATATGAAAAACTTGTATCCACAGGAAAAACAAAGCATCTAAGTTTCATCAAAACACCAGTTTACTTAATTGCATGAGCTTGTATAGAAAGGAACATGACAACTAAAAGGGCAGCAACCATAAAATCAACTGTACTGAATCAATGATGATATAACATATCCTCCAGACAACTACGAGACAAAATAATTCAGAAACCCATTTGCCGAAGGAAGGAATCAAGACATTAATAAAAGTTTAAAAACATGACCTTAGTGTAAAATGTAGGAATACATTCAGCAATGAAAAAGGAAATAAAGACAAATACAATCAGATTGAGAATGGGCCTAACAACAAAACAACTGCACTGAAGAGTCGCTTACCTTGTTGGCACTAGGAACCAATTCCTGCAAAGCCTTCATTCTCTCTGCTATCCTTTCTCTACGTAACTGCACCAAAAGAGAGAACACAATACTGCGTGCAGCAGCAATGACCAGAAGACGATGGCATATGGGCAAGAAGCGAAAGAAATAGAGAACTACTATCAATGTGACAACTAAAACCCAAGTATATTAGCATAAAATATCCCACTTAGTTCTAAATAAATGTTATTGGTAACATTAGGGTCTAAGAGGCATGGCCTCTTGAAGCACACGCATCTTTTATTTTTCTGGTTAATAATGGCAACAGAAGAGTCAACCATGTCGAGAAACAGACAGAGAGTCTACCCTGCGGTTTATCTATCTCGATCAAGAAAATTTGAAAATTGACACAGTTTTTCTTTATTGACCTTTGTATATGTAAAGATAAGCATTCTTTTCAGTTTTATAATTTAACTCTCCCAACTTGCAAATATAGCCATTATATTAGATGTTTTGAGGACGGGAGGAATAAGTGGTTAGTTTAAACAACATATTGGCCCATTTCTCTAGCATATAGATTTAAAAACCAAAAAATGAACAGGCAGGTAAAATATTTTAAAAATAAACTTGTTCTTCCTCATGGTATGACACAATCAGAAAATCTTACATAAAACAATAAGCTCTAGAAATTAAGCATAATTCTCAAGTACATAATGTTATTGTTATATTTCTATTTTACCCTCTCCGCAATACTGTGGGGATCAGTGGCTTGCCCTCGTCTTGCTCGCACCCTGGGGCGCATGGAAGGAGGATGTGGTTGAGCAGCAACTGCACTAGAAGTTGGTTGGCCATGAAAAGACTGAAAAGGGATCCAACAAATAATATGGATTACAATTAGACATTGGAAACACCTTTCTCCCATGTAAACATAAATAAAATAAAAGCCACTGCATAGAATAGATAGAAGATATGTATAATTTTAATTCCATACTCATGGAAATGCTTCTTTTCTTTTACAAATGGTCTAATCCATATGTATTTATACAAATTTAATGCCTTCTTACCATGTCAAGTTAATTAAGTCTCTACTTTAACACAGTGACATATGGACATGAACCCTATTAAGACGTGACAATATAGCTACGAGACTAACTGAAATACACTACAAATAATATTGCATCAATATTAAGTAGTTTCTGTTGCAGAAACCTTGCATCATCTCATCATAATCTTGAAACAAGTTCCTCAAATTGGGCTCAAATAAATTGATTGTAGCATGCAGGTTGTTCGGAGACAAAGCTACCTCATATTATCATAATAAGGAACATGCTTGAGTGCGTAAAACTTGGTGAAATGCAGAGACTACCAAGAGAGTCTAAACAAAGTACATATGAGCCCATTATGAATCATAGGTTACTAAAGCAATTCAAAATCTTTAGCATTTTGGAATTTGGCCGGCATAGGCTTAAACTAAGACCACAATTTACATGGTTTGGATGAATCTATCAAGCATAACAGCCATACGCTGAAGTCAGAACATTGACCAGGTCCCGGAATGTTCAATTCCTGACCGAGGTCAAAATTTTCAAGTCAGATAGGGATATAAATGTCATGAGACAAGGATTGTGATACTTTTATATCCCCACATGACAAGGTCATGTTGGTATCTGATAAATAATTTTATTCCCATGCCCGCTACCTATAACATTTTCTATTAAAGAAATAGCAATGCTGTATATTATAATTAGTTTTGTCGATATACTTCTCAAAAACAAGACCCATATGAACATAAAAGAAGAAACTCATGAAAAAGCAAATTGTATTTATACACAAGGAAGGTAAGTAGAAATGGTTCATCCATCACAGAAGAATAATTGCAAAATACTCCACACGTTTGAAAAAACCCACACGTGCACAGCACATTTTGCTAAGCAGAACAGTAGTGTGGCTTTTCACAAGTGAGAAGGCTTTCCCACGCTCTCTAAATCAAGTGGACTACCTGTACATGTAAAGCCCTCCATATCCCTCATCCTTTCACAAGAAAGTTTCCAATTTTCCCAGAAAATAAACCAGAACACTAAGGGCATTTTCGTCCCACAGAGTGCTGAATCTCTAATTCGAAGCAAAGTGATAAAACCAAAAAAGGCAAAGAAACCCCACTTTAGAGTTGTTTCTTTCTTTCTTTCTCCACAGAACTTCATTTTCTTGGAGAAATTTTTGATGGGTATGGAGGATTTTTTTCTTTTTTCTTTTTTTCTGAGCAGCTAAACAAGATGCTGAGGGCATCATAGTCATAAAAATTGAGGAGGGAGAGAGAGAATAATTGAACCTGAGGAAGGTGTGGGGGAGGAGGAGCAAGGGTTGGTGGTGAAGGGCGGAGTGACTGTGGCTGCAACTGTCCAAAAGCTGGAAACAAGTTTGTCAGATGCACCGATTCTCTCTCCTGTCAACACAATACAAACAAATAATCAAAACACCGACGAAACAAAGAAAACTCTGTTTGTTTTCACGGAAAATGTTTCACCTTGTCACTCAAGTCAACTGACAGGAGGAAAATTAATCATAACAATTTCAAAGAGACTCTAATTATTGAAAGTATTACCCAGATTCCCCTAACAATAAAACACCAGATATTCGAAATTCCAATTTTTCTCTTTTCACTTTTTGCCACCTTTTTAGCATTTTCTCACTAACCAAACAGGAGGGCTAAAGCTTTTCCAAAAGCAAAGACCAGCTCCACAGAGAAACCCATGTTCCAGATTCCCACGACAATTCTAACCCCAAAGAAGCACAAAAATGACAAAGGAAAAAAGCAAGATGCCAAGAAAACGACAAGAGGGCAAACAAGTCCATTCATGGAGAAAGAAACTCACAGTGATTCCACACGAAGAAGAAGCAACAGCAGCAGCATTATTGGTTGCACCACTTTGATCCCTGGCTTGCAAAAACCCATGTTCCAAATTCAACCCCAAAGGCATACCCATACCCATACTCATACTCATATACCCAGAACCACCGCCGCCATACCACCTCTCCTCCTCCTCCGGCACCACCACCACCACCACCGGAGGCCAAGGCCAAATTCCCATCGTGGGCTCCAAAGGCAGGGTCAGAATAAGAAGGGACAGCCAAGATTTGCTCGAAGAAGTCATCAGCCAAACCCTCATGTGGGTTGTTGCTACTGTTGTTGTTATTGTTGGCCATGGCAGTAGCACCGTGTTTGTTCTGCAGCAATAATGGTCGAACCGACAGAAAATTTAAAGGTTTAGAGGGAAAGAAGAGGAGTTATTACATTTTACATTTGGATGAGAAAGGCTCTGTTGGGTGTCGTTCTTGAATCTTGGTTGTAAGGTGTCTGTGCTTGTGACTTGTGATAGAGAGAGAGAAAGAAGAGAGAAGAAGAATAGGAAAGTGGATTTGTTTACGTGTGGGTTGGGGGATGAGTGTTTGGGTGTCACGCGCTCACATACCTCTGCTTAAATGCCTAAATCAAGTTGTATTTTGGCTTAGAAAGTTCAAAATTATTGCATCTAAAGGAAATAAAGTATTTTGGTATATATATTATCATTTTCTATTGTTTATACTTTTTTGTTCATATTGTTATTTCTATTAGCTTTTTCTTTTTTTTCTAACTTATAAGCTCCTTGATTAATCTCACACGCAATGAGAGTGACGGAGTTAGGATTAAAATTAAGGCTCCACTTTTTGTTACTAGAAATATTAAAGAAAATAGAAAAACAAAAGAAAAAGTATGTTTAAAAACAATAAATTAATTATATGTTTATTATTCATTTAATTTGTTTGTACATATTTTTCTTGTCTTTAGTTAAAATGAAGTCTTGCTATGGAAAAAAATAAAGATGAAAATCGAGAGGATTCTGACACTGTTTTATTTGTTCTTCTATTATTTAAAATTGAAATTTAAAAATATAAAATTTAGGATTTTTATTTTTTTTATTTTTATTTTCAATGGTGACGCTAAACATGATAAATCAAATTTCTTTTTATTTTTCATTCCTTAGTACTTTTTGGTTATGTTTGGAACACAAAACGCTAAGGAAAGAATTTGGAAGATAATAAAAATATATATATTTAAACTTAATAAACTAATTTGATATGTATTCAAATGCATTTTATTTATTTCTCTCTATTAAATAGATTAAGAAATTTAAAAATATTTAAATTTTTGAATTTTTTTTTATTATATTTAGTTTTATTTGATATTTTTCACGATGAAATCAAACGTAGGAAAATTAATTTCCTAAGTAATTTTTTTCCTTCTATGACACTTTTCGAGTTCAAACCAAACACTGGGTTCAAAGGAGCCCTAAGTAAAATTTTTCTGTAAGCTATCAGCCTTGTGTCAATAAACAGCAGCCCCACATTTAAGGGCATGGTATTGAATTTAGTTGAATGCAAATCAAAAAGTTAGGGGCAAATGCCTAGGCCTCTGAGGGCCATGAAATGCTCGCGAATCAGGATCGATTAACACTTGTAGCGCCATTGCATAATAAGATCCCAAAGTTAATAGCAATTGGAAATCCTCTAAAAATCTTAAGGAAACTCAAACTAAACTATTAATCATTTTGCACGCAACTCAACTAACTTCATAAGATCCCAAAATTAACAACAATGAAAATCCTTTGAAGATCTTGAGACTCAAATTAGTGATCATTTGCGATGCTTGTTACTCATTAACCTCATAAAATCCCAAAGTTGCTTGACAATGAAATTCTCTGAAAGATCTTAGAAGACTCAAACTAAGTAATCATTGAAATTCTAATACTTAAGTTTATATATATAATAATATACAAGAAATAACATGTTTTATTTTAAAAAAACACCCAATATAGTAGTAAATAAGTAGCAAATGTATGATTGTAATTTTAGATGAATTAGGAAAAGGAGAGGTAGTATTACAGTTCAGGATAGAAAATAAAAATTGTTATGATGAATGACTCAATAAAAAAATACGAAATAAAGGAAAAACATAAGATTTATGTGAAAACCTTTACAAAAAAATCATGAAATGGATGGAAAATTTTCTTATCAATTTGAGAGAGATCACAAAATCTGATTAGGAATATGAAATAAACCTAATGTGTTAATTTGATGAAAATATCCACATTGATTATAATTTTTTCAACTTTTCTTTTTTAACGAAAGTCGCGTGCGTAATACATGAGTAGGATATAAAAATTTAAAAAGCAAGTGGGATCATGAATCAGCCAAAAAATTGTGATGATGGATAATGAAGAGTCAATCATTTCATAATAAAAGAGGGGGACATTTGCACCAAATGCTTTAAATTCATGTATTTGGAGGACATTATATGGTGGGATGAGGGTCCGGGTTCCTCCTTACGTTTTTCCTCTTCCTCTCTTCAATCCCTCCTCTAAATCAGCATATATCATGAATCTAAAATATAACCCCCCAATCATTATCCATTGTTCAATCATCAATCATTCCTTGCAGGAATTTCATGATTCAGGATTTTTATATTTAAATATATATGGACACAAATAAATAAATAAGGTGACAAAAAGTAATGAGGGGAAGAGAATTTTTGATACCCTAGAATTTTCCCATGGGATGGTCTAATATCTTGTTTTTTTTTTTTTTTTTGATAAATATAAATGTTCAGATCAATTTACACATACCTCAACTAACTCTATAAAATTATCAGATAAACCTTTGATCCAATGACCTAGCAATCAAATTATGATCATTACATTAAATCCCAAGGTCTTAGACTAATTAAACTACCCGAGTACCCCTTAGTTTTTATGGGAGGGTCTAATAATTGAAATCAATCCATTTTAAAAACATCTCAATAATTATGATGGAGCAAGGGATATGGTGGTTCCCCAAAAATTCTATAGGTCATAATAGATTATATAAAAAAAACAACCATACTTTAGTGTTAAATTGGGTATATAATATATGATGTTTGTGTGGGAATGTTAGGCCCAAAAAACAAGGGTAATCATGGGGCCTAAATTCAGAGGGATGACAGACTTTAGATGTTGCCCCACCTGGGAGATTACATAAGAGTGATGGCAGCAAGATGATAAGATAATATGAGGGGGTAATAGTTTAAAAGGGTAAAGTGGGAAAATATATTCTAAATCTAACTCATTTTGTTAAAACTAAAATAAAAAAAAATAAAAAAAATAAAAAAGATAAAAACACATTATTTGGACAAATTTACTCCTTTAACAATCATACGACAACTTATTATGGTTTGCCTCAAACTTTCTTTTTTCCTCTATTTTCCTTTTCTTGTTTCTTTCTCCCACATTTCTATCTCTTCTTTTTCCCTAGTTCTACCCCAGATTTGATACTAAATAAAGCTTTTATAATGGATTAAAATTAAGATTTACAGTAACAAGTTTGTTCAAATATGTGGTTAAGTTCAATGCAAATAGTGCTACATTCTGACATGAACTTACTTGGCCCGAGTTTATTCGAATATAATTATGATTATTAAATCGGCCCCAAGTGCGTGCAATTATAAGCGCAGGCTTAGCATACTTGAGTTTGTTTAAATACCCAATTTTAACAGTGGTTAAAGTTGGCTTGTGTATGACATGGTGGTAAAACTGGACTTGACAAGCTTCAGAATTTGTTCGAATCTTCAGCTTACTTGAAGATAGAGTCAAATATCGATAGAAATGTGTTAAAAACTTGGTTGTGTGGCGAAGGTTAATCCGATACCTGCTTGAGAAACAATTTGGGAAGAATTTGAAATTGAGAGTTAAACTTCTTCGCAGCATTGACGTAATTTCTTCTTTGAACTTGAGATACTCTTAAAAGAAAAGAGCAGCAGCGAGTTAAGCGGATGAAATTGTTAAGATTCTTCAGTGATAAATAAAAGAAAAATAGAACCCAATTCGTATTTTAAGATTTGGAAGGAAGAAAACTTGGAATGAAAAACCATAAAGAAACGAGAAATGCTGAATTTAGGGGTTATATGGAGAAACACATTGAGGGGTAATTTATCTAAAATAGATATATTTAAGGTTATAAAAGTAGGAGTTAGATTTATAAATCTTTTGTTTTTTGTCCCTTTTAAACCAATTACACTCTTACATTTATGTCAGCTCTCCCAGAAGGCCTCATTATAAGCAACATATCTACACAATTATATATCCAAATCTAGTGGCTGGGCAAATGCCAATAATGATTGAAAAATCCTCAAGGAAAGGAAAATTTCTAGGAATTTCATGAAAAAAAACAATCAAGGGTTAATGAAGCATGGTGGGTCTGTCTAGCTTGTTGATCTACAACATTGGAATTCAATAATGATGTTGTACAAAACCTTGATAAACAACATAAAAACCATTGGCAAATATATGGAAGAGTATATCTGAGTTTCTACAAAGTACAACCTCATAAACTATCTTTTTGGGTTGTTGAGACCTCCACATCCTTCTTCTTCTCCTCTTCACTGACTGCTGTAGGTGTCTCCGCCGGGGCCTCTATGGCGGAATCGGGTTCTTTTTTCAGCTCAGATTCAAACTCCTTTGCAGCCTGCAAATTTTTTTTAAGGTATTAGAATGGCCGGGCAATGGTGTTTATAAAGTCAAATATTATTCAAAGCGTAACCCAGAATACCTAATAGACAGACAAATCAGACAATCCAAAATAAGTTGTCAATCATGTCTGGAGAAAAGCCACAATAAAGATGGGAAACTTTTATCATTTCTTTTCCTTTTCCCTCATTCTTTTGATGTATAGAGGATTGATAAAAGGGGTGTTTGGGTCCCAGGAAAATTTAATGAGCCCTTCTTTGTCTTCTCTGTAGCATTTGAAACACACTCACTAGTAGTGCAATAAGTAAGACATCAGCAAAAGTCAGTGAGATGTCTAGACCAATTACAGCATTCACCACTTGTACTTAAAATAAAACTCAACGTCTACAATATATATTTATGCAGGAAGAAGCTATCAGACCTTGTCACTCACATATCAGACATGAACAAGCAAATAAAAAACCGAAGAAAAAGAAAATGCTTAGTGGTAATCCTTCCATTAAGATAGTAAAATAATTTTTTTGGATTTGAAGAAAAGGACAACCACCAAAAGGTAAGTCTATCCAGACAACATAGTGTGGCCATTTCACTAATACTAATATAGTTTCAAGAGCAATTAATAATATATAGATCGAAGAAGATACTAGTAAATAATATTATAATTTCCAAGAGCAATTATTATTATTAGAAATAATAATAATAATAATAATAATAATATGTGTGTCTTTGTACTAGACTACCCAGGCTGTGCCTCAAAGGTCAGATAACCATGAAGGTATTTTCTGAAATAAATTATTGCAGGCATATAAATGGTCGAGCCGTCAACGTGTTTGCCTTTGAAGAGAGGCGTAGGATGCCACCTATATCGAAATGAAATAATGATGATGATGATGATGATGATGATGATGATGAGGATGGTAGGTAATTGGTGGTGATATTAATTTTTGGTTCAAAAAGTGAATTCCATATGGCTGAATTTCAAACATAAATTTATAATATGAATGTTATAGCTAACAAGGGAGATCAAAATGACAAAAAAAAATTATTATTTTGTTGTGAAAATAAATTCCCAGTAAAAGAGAACTTCAGAATAAAATTACGATGTCTGGTTCAGGTAACAAACAGAGGTCTATACCATTCCAGGATGTGTTTCAACAAGTTTATGTCAGCTGCAAAGACTTCGAAAACTGCTAAAAGACCACGAGTGCTTCACCATTTCTAAGAAGAATGCCAATTAAGAAACCAAATATCAAAAGGGAGAGATACAGAAATGCTCTTTGCTTTTGAACCATCAACAGCACAAAAGAAAGAGGAGAAAAAAAAAAGCGGTAGATGTTTCAGTTTGCATTTTGAGTGGAGATTTGATTTTGAATATAACTTCTATCTTGACCTAACTCTTAAAAAGTGAATGTTCTTGTTATCAGCAGATGGCTGAGTATTTTCTGATGTCTATGTAAAGATATTTGATGCTTGACGCGATGTTGTGTACCCATAGTTATTTGAGGCGCAAGGCGCACTTGAGGCGCAAGGTGCAAGCTTTTTTAAGTGAAGCGCATCATATGTCGAATATATATTTTATGATTTTTATGATGGTTGTTTCTTATTTTTATATGACTTTCTCCCAATTTCTTGGCTATTTTAATTGATTTTTTGCTTCTCCTCTTCTTTAGAGATTATATAATAGTTGGGAGGCATAAATGGGGTTGGAGGGGCTAAAATCCCGAAAATCAGGCATCTCGCTTTGGCCTTTCTTCGTCCAAAACGGCGTCGTTTTGGTGCACCAGAGGCTTTTTTTCAAAAAACTCAAAGTACAACTCAAAATAATGCCATTTTGAATAAGTTAAAATAACTTATCCAAAACGATGTCCTTTTGGTCCGTTTAAAAAGAAAAATATATATAAGACCAAAATGACGTCCTTTTGGTCTCTAACTCTTTGCCATAGGAAAAAAAAGCCCTAGGGCTTCTCTGCGCAACCCAACAACGGAGAAAATGGGGAAGAAGAAGAAGAATGAGAAGAAAAAGAATAAAAAGGAAAAAAAAATACCTGAAATTGCTCGAGGCGAGGCGTTGCAGCCGAGAGTGGTGGCGCCTAGGCTTTAAGCGCGCTTGAGGTGCGCCTTTGATAACTATGGAGACACCTTTATTTTACCATCTAGTCTTAGGGAGCGTTTGTTTTTTTGGCTTTTTTCTGAAAGTAATTCGCTTTCAAAATTTAGACATTTTGTTTTTTTTATTTTATAAACTTTATTTAAGATTTTAAAATTTTATTACGAATAGAAAAAATCCATATTTTAAAAGAAAAAACATATTTTAAATCTTCCCAAAATATTCTAAAATCTTTAAAAATCCACAAAATATTTTTAAAGAACAGATTTGACATTAAATGATCTATTTTTTAATTATTGTTTATATGTCTATTTTAATTATATAAAATAGATAAATATAATAATTATTTATTTAACAATGATAATAATAATTTTATCATTTTTTATTTTTAATTTTTAATACTATGTTAGATGTTATACATATATTATATAAATATTTTTCATTTTATCATACAAGACTGAAGCTTTTCTTTGTCAGGGCTTTAATTTCTTAGGGCAAGGGTAATACCTAATGTGGATAGCTCCATTACTAGAACTCTCTTGTGTATTCTCTAAGGGCTTTGATTGTTAGGGTGGTAAGTTTTTGTATCTGCCCTTTCTTTCTGTATAGCTTTGGTGCCCCTGTATACTTTGGGGTGTCCATGCTCTTTTTTGGTTTAACACATGTTCAGTTTACTAATCAAATTTTTTTTTTTTCATTTTATCATAAGAATAAAGTTCAACAAATTGATTTTTTGATATAATTAAGATGTTAATTTTAAGCATATAAAAAACAAAAAACAATACTTTATGAAATACAATATTAAAAAAACAAACAACTTCACATTTAATATTATTAAGTCTTATTCAGCATTCAACTAAATAAAAGTTCTATTCAGCATTCAGTAAAAAAAACAAACGCCCCCTTAGTATGCTGAAGTGTGCATTGCCAACAGAAGCTATAGAAAGCAACTCATACACAAAATTAAACTTTCCTAATCTCTTGTTTCTAGCAAATCATTTCTTGGCAGAACAGGATATGGAAACTAGCTTCAAAACTCACCCTAGATTTCTTGCATTGGAACCCAAGGTTGTGAATCTTGTGATGGCCCCCCAAAATTAGGCTAAAAAGTGACAGGTAAGTGTTCTAGGTTTAATTATACTAACCTTAACAGGTGAACCAAAGAAGTTGAATAGGAAAAAAACTGAGTCCACAAGGTCAACCCAGACACAATAATTTTTTTTTATTTTGGTAGGCAAAAGCAAATATTATAAACAAAATGGAGGCCAAGCCCAAAATTATCTGAGTTGTATCTGCAAGAGAAAAGCAAAATTTCTACCTCTGCACAAACTTGGGAAAACTCACGGGATGCACATTAATAGAATTTACAAGCGAGTACTCCCCCTCATTCAAGTGGCCCAGCCCAAGATGATAGAGAGATGAAAGTGTTTAATCCTATGTGAGGAGAAGTTTAAATTGTCAAAACGATGCTCATTCTTTCCTTCCACACAGCCCAAAGGAGGCTAGATAGAGCTAACCTTCCACAGCTTCTTAGCTTCTTTTCTTATAGGAAAAGTCGATCATCCCATCATTAAGTCCCTAATCCGCAGTGGGTAAACCCATTCCATTCCTGACAAAGCAATGAGGAGAGTCTAGAATCTCTCAAGTGTAGGAAATGATCTTGAAATAAGTGATCCTAAATTTTCCTCCTCCTCTTTGCATCGGGCATGTTTCAAACTGAAAACCCCTTCTCTTTAATTGATTTTGATCAATTTACCTTTCACCAAACCTCCCAAGTGAACAACTACTAGGAGGGACCAGTGATTTCCAAATAGGAGCCTACGGGTAATTATCAAATACGTTCATTTCCATGTGCATATAATTTGCCTTGACTATATGCTGGCCTATCTATTCACATCCCATAGGAATTTTGTCCTCCTCCCTTTACCTCACACTGCTGCCACTGATAGAGCCGATTAGCCTTTGGAAATATCAAAAAACCTAGTCATTAAACGGTCTGAAGAACCTTAAATTGCACCCACCTTCACCCCTCAAAGTCTCCCACACTTCCCCTATCATTTTCCTTTTGATGCAGTAATTGCATAAAGGGTTGGGAATAGGTTGCAGAGCAAATTCTCCCCATTCCATTTATCTTCCCAAAATCTTATTTGTCCCCCATTTCCTAGCACTAACTTGCAGTCATGTTTCAATTGCTAGCCTTCTTTCCTAATGTCCTTCCAGAGATCCACCCCAAAACTCCCCTTTGGCTCCTTTGAAAACCACTCCCCAACTTCTAGACCATACTTTAGCTTGATCAGTTTCTTCCACAGGAGATTATCTTCTATGGCCAATCTCCAATTCCATTTACCAAGCAGTGATTTGTTCAGATTTTCCAGTCTTCACCCTCTGGCCCTGCTTTTTTTGCTTTTGCAAACCGTTACTAATTCACTCGCAGATCATCTTCCTGTCCAGGTTCCCCCCACCCCAAAGTCCCGCTGGATTTTCCAATCTTAACCTTTACCCCTGTGAAATACATTCTGGCCTAGCGACATTGTATAAATGGGCAGATTAGAGTATGTGCTCTAAATCAAAGTCAGTCTTCCCCCTTTTGGCTCATGTATTGTCTTTTCAAACGTCGGCTGTGAACCTTTCCTCACCCTATCCACACCTAAATTGGTTAAGAAAAGCTTCGTACCTGAGGGAAGGCCTAAGTAAGTGGTAGGAAAGTTCCCCTTCCTATAGCCCAATTCAACAGCCAAATCTTCTAGGTTCTCCACAATAATGAAAAGTTTAGTGACCCATGGGTTAATCAGTTGGCCAACCAGCTAAAGAAATGAAAGATAAAATGCACTCTGCCTCTGAAGTAGAAAATCAAATTGACTGGGACGTCAAAATCAACAATTTACAGCAGAACCCAATCTAAGATCTAGACAGATTAAATTAGAATCTCTTAGTACATACACATGCATACATACATAATAATAGTAAATGTAAAGGCTACTGATTCAGCCATGCATGTGCCTCATGATGATGCCCTTAAAGTCATACAGTGCATCTCATTTGGTAAGGCTCAG
This sequence comes from Tetrastigma voinierianum, assembly GCA_016808115.1. Lineage (NCBI taxonomy): Eukaryota > Viridiplantae > Streptophyta > Magnoliopsida > Vitales > Vitaceae > Tetrastigma > Tetrastigma voinierianum. The sequence continues at coordinate 228,218 of JAEQBH010003568.1, forward strand.
CTATGTTTCTTCTTCTAATCAGTTTCTTATTAAAATGACAGAAAAACACCAGGTAGAGAACTGATGATAGTTTTAAAAAAAATTCCACAGTTCGCAAGTTGAAACTCACAACAATGGTTATAGCATGGATGTTAGGACATAAAATCAATATATTTTCCTCTCTGACTAGGCCAAACTGATAAAACAGGAAATGACTATTGATGGTTGATACACTTCTATGCTTACTAGTCGTTGAAACAGTTCATCATAATGTCTATGGAATAGTTGACCCTAATGTCTGCAAAACCTTTGGCATGTAATACTGAACATTTGTAGAAATTTTCAGCCTGAAACTTTACTTGAAGTAAGAGGCACAATCAACATAGCTGGAGCATGGAATTTTCATATACAGGGAGCATTAACACTTTCCCATCATAATTTTTTCTAGTTGTTCAGCAACATATTTTTGTGTTGCTTGACTGGTTCTGAGGATATTGTAAACAACACAAATTTGGACTATATGATACACAACTGAAGGGGATTAGTGTACTTCAATTTGGGTGGTTACCATTGAAATATTCAAACAGAAACTGCCTTCCACAAAAGTGGTAGACCTATGCTGATAAAGAGCATAGTAGCAAAGTTCCCAACAGATTAGGAACTCATAAATAGAAAGAACTTCTCCAATGAGATGCCGGTGGCAAGGAAAATACAATTAGCAAACCAGAGTCAAACAATAAATCATTTAAAAGGGTGAATGATGAGGATGAATTTCTAAGACATACATCAAGAGAGAATTTACATTTATTACAGTTAGAGTCAAATTAGGTTCAGTAGTTTGAATGAAATTAAGATTAATGGATTGAAATCAAACTAGGAAGTAGTCTAGGATCAATTCCTTCCTACCAACACGGCAGTTGGTCTTGTAATCCATAAAAATGGTTGAAGGACACTAGTTTGGTTTAAAAGTATGTTAAGGAGTTTAGTTCCTTAATGTTAGACATTAAAACATGTTCAAGGAAGAAATTGTTCAACTTCATGTCTGAGTTGCAGGGTAAGGGCCAAATTGAGTTGCAGAGGCAAGGGGTGCGAGATCTTTATACTGTCATCACTGTGATGGATTGTTTGGTGAACTAAAAGTTAAATGGTTCCAACTCCACCAATCAAAAGCCCCAAACTAAACGAAAGGGAAAGTATTTCAAGAAATCTAGGAAGCCTAATTTTTTTTAATTAGAAAATAAGTATAATAAGGGCTGCTAAAATAGCAGCCAAAGATATAATAGACAGAGGTACTACATTCTCCCAAAAAGAGAAAAAAAACAACAAAAACAGTATCACCCTTTCCATCAAACCATAAGCTAACAATAAAATAAGTACATAACAACCTCAATCCCAAGCAAACCCCAACTAATCAGTGAAATTAACTAAGGTCGAAGGACCACCCAGTATAAATATTTTGTCTTCAACCAAAGCCTTTATACGAACAACATCTTATCCCGAAGACAGTGTATTTCATAATCTTTTTTGACCAAGTATATAAGGTTTCATTTCAGCTTTTGTCCTAATAAAAGACCAGTTCCACCCCAAAGGAGTATCCCAAATTAAGGAAGGGATCACCCAAGACACCTCAAAAAGAGTAAAAAGCAGATCCCAAAGAATCTTCATCTTGGCACAACTCTCTTGACAAAGATAACAAATATTGGCTAAAGCAAGGCCCTCTTTTGCATTTTGTCTAAGGTCAAGACCTATTCCCAAGTTGCTTCCCAAACAAAGAAGCAAATCTATGGCTGCACAATTTCTCCAAACCATCTTCAAGGGGAAAGAAATAAAGGGTTCCACCTCCAAGCCCCTATACATGGACTTCACAGTGAAGATCCTATTCTTTGTATCCTCCCATGGAACTTTATCCACATCCACCAATACCTTCTTTCCATCTAGCCTCATCAAGAACCTCTTAGCATCCTCCGTTTCCCAATTATTGGGAAGTCTAGATAAAACAAGATTCCAACTCCCTTTGTCCACCCCACTACTCCAAACATCCCCCCAATTATTGGGAAGTCTAGATAAAACAAGATTCCAACTCCCTTTGTCCACCTCACTACTCCAAACATCCCCCACCCGACCTCCCTTAACTTTGCTAAGGCAAACAACCTAGGGAAAGAGATGTTCGAAGGGGTGTTCCCGCATCATCTATCCTCAGGCACCTCAGATTGACTTCAGTGACATCATTTCCTTATTAACTTCCACATCTATCAGCCCCCCAAAAAAGTCTCCCTCTGCCATGACCTCCCGGGCTCCAACCTCTTCTTCGATCTCATACTTCCCTTACATATCATTCACAAGAGCTGCATTTTGCACATTGTCAGCTCCACTTGCCTGATGAGCCTTATTAAGACTGACCAATTTCTGCTTACCCAAACCCCCTTCCTTTATACATGCCAATAGTTTGTCCACTTAATTAAATGTGACTTATGGTCCAAGATCCTTCTCCACAAAATTCCATTAAATATGTTTCAAGCCTCAAACTAACCACCCTTACTTGAAGTATAGCATATAATGAAATAAGAGGTTGTTTATGTAATGCCACTCCATGCAAGGAGTTTTCCAAAAAGAGGAAAAGTTTCCATACTTATAACCACTAGGGAATGGATATTTAAGTAGAACTGTGAGGTCAATCTATGGTATATAGCTATTTTTTTTTGATCGGTAAAAAATAGTATATAGATGAAAAAAGAGCACAAGGCTCCCAAAGAGTACACAAGAGGAGTACAAGGGAACACCAAACCAGTCTCACCTATACCCCATCCAAGACAAAAAACCTACCAAAGTAACTCTAAGCTATCACCCTTTGTACACATGGCCATCCCCAAATGTAATAAGAAAGATTTAAATCCTATGTTGATGGGGCGATTAGAGACCACCACATTTCGCTTGCTTGTCCAGGAATATCTGAGGAGAGGGCCGCCAGTCAAACTTTCTTGGATTTTTGCGAACACTAGCGCTTTGCCGTAAGGGACATTGACGGACCGTGCGGGAACACCGATTAGTATCGATGGTACCAAAGAAGATTCCATAACATCTTGGCTCTCGAACAATGAATAAGCAAGTGGTCAATTGTTTCCTCCTTCTCTTCACATAAACACACATTTCTGGGGAATCCTACTCGCTCTTTAATTGGTCAACGTGGCCTTTACTGAGCCTTCCCAGTAAAAACCCAATTTGGGGGGAACAATTGGATTCAGTTGATCGACAAGAAATCTAAAGAGTGAATACACGACTTCACTGTGCATATGTCTAGCGAAAACCATCGTTAATAGACTCACTGCATCTTGAGACGATCCTGCTGAAAGGTCTAATTTTCTTGTTGTGAAGGAAATGAAGGAACCTTTCCACCTCTTCCCGACTCCCGATCATTAAAGGTCACAGGAAGGCAGGGACCACCCCTCCTCAGTAGAAAAATCAGAAACATCTCTTTACCTGGCCATAACTGTGAGCTGCCAAGTTAAACAGAGTGGGGAAGGCTTGGCTCAGCACGGTCTCATCACACCAAGGATCCTCCCAAAATCGACCATTCCTAGGAAATAGTGTTTTGAGAGAGGGTGAGCAAATTCTTTTACGATCATGCTGGCCAAGCGATTACCATAAGCGCCCTTTGATGTCCCTGGTAGTCAACCCCGATTTCCTCCAAACTTGTGCCCCCCGTGCTGATCCTCGAGAGAGTCACTCTACATTCATGAAGCCATAAACAGCTTCTACTTGTAATCTTGATTCATTCGAGCTCTCACCTAAGCCCTCTTAGCTTTTCTCTTGTGGGACGGTTTCAGGTGTCAATGAGGTGTAGTTTACGCTGAGATTCCCTACTCCCCAAAGAAAATGAGATGTTTCTCAGATTCTGACAGACAATCTTTGGCATTCTAAGCAGGTGAAAAGGAAGTAAATGGGAAGGCTGATAAATCTCGAATAGGGTGAGCCCTCCAGCCCTTTGAGATATATTGTCTTTCAGGACAATCTTTTCTAAATCTTTCTTAGTGAATCCCGGACCCTGAGTCACGAGGCCCGGGGGCCCGAATACGTGGTGGGAGGGAACCAACTCCTGACCAAGTTCGGCCCTTCATGACTCACGTTGTCCACTACAGGGGATAAATCACCACCTGTTCGGGTTGATTTTCAAGCCTAAAGGCTTGAACCACGTAAGTCCATCTTAAGCATCAAGCTGCACGAGTGGCTTCACGAGAAATGATAGTATCATCGACATATAATAAGTGGGAGATGACCAACTCCCGCCCATCTACGTCCCCGATTTGTACCCGGAAATAAATTTCCATCCACACTTTCAGCTTATTGATTTTCGAACTTCCATGCAGATAGCAAAGATAGGCGAAAGAGGGTCCCTTGTCTCGAGGCCTCTGTGGCTCGGAAAAGAACTCCCGATGGGTGACCGTTAACCATGACAGAAGGCTGTGGAGATGCACCCAGTCCATCCACCTAATCCGTTTGTTGAAAACCCATTCTCTCGAGCGTCTAACATGTAAAATCTGATGTAATCATGGCCTTTTCAATGTCCAGCTTGCACAAAATCCCTTTCTCCTTCCTTCTTAGAGTGGAGTCCACGACCTCGTGCTTGCTTCCATCAAGTTTGCCTCAACCCACCCCGCAAAGCGCGTGCGGCCCGGAATAATCAACCCTCATAACACTTTTAATTACATTTGGCCATGGCTTTGATCGTGCATAAGGGCGCGCTCGTAGTTGGTCTTAGGTCCGCCAGATCCTCAATATGATACTACCTTTGGGCACGAGCCAAAACGCTAGCGACCAGACTTTTAACAGCCCGATCATTACGGAAAAATCCTTAAAGAAACCCATAACCTCATCTTTCACAAAATCCCAACTGAAAGACCAGAAAGCTATTGGAAAGCCATCTGGACCTGGGGCTTTATCGCCATTAAGCCAGGAAATTCTTTGCTGAACTCTTCCTCACCGTGAACATTTCTTCCAGCTTGCGGTTGATGCTGTCGTCAGAATACAAAACATAGAATTCACAGGTGGGGTGGGCACCAGCGTATTGTGAGGAGATTTTGAAAAGCCCTTGAATGTCTTTAACCTGGCCTCCTTAACTTGATCTTCTACCGGCCAATGCGAAGTGCTACTAATGGAATTCCTCCTTCTATGAGGAATTGACCATCCTATGAAAAAACCAGTGTTTACGTCATGCTCAAAGCCCGAGATCTCTGCAGTTTGTCTCCATGAGACCTCTTCAATCCACCCTCATATAGTCCTCTCTATCCTTTTCCCTCTTCTACTTTCTTCAATGACCCAGCTCCCTTTTCTTTTCATGTCATCCCAAAAGATATTACATGAGCCTCCTTTTTTTTTTTCTCCTCTGCCAAAACCTCTTTGTTCAAGTCTTCAAAAATTCCTTTGAGGCCTTTAATTTGAAGCAGAATAAATGTAAGGGCAGAAGAAGTGAAGACTTTGCCACGATCTCTGGAAGTCATGACCTTCAAACTTCAACCCACATATTCTCAGCAGGAAGGGAGAAGGCCGGGATTTAATCCATCCTTTGTTTAACAACACGGGACGGTGGTCGAGACAACGGTCTCGGGAAGAGTGCTGAGTCACATTGCAAGCGACTTCCCGGTCGGTATCACCAAAAATCTGTCAGACGGGACATCAGTGGTTATTATATTACCTCAAGTGAAAGGACCCATAGAAGATCTCTTGACTCATTAAAATTTCATTAAGCGCCTCATAGAGGAAGCGAGGCAGTAATCAATTGCGTGTTGGGAAAGAACCACATTGAAGTCTCCACACGTGCAGGCCTCCCACGGACCTTTCAGACAAGTTCTTTGAAAACAGGTTCCTTTTGCCGCTTTCTGGGACCATGACCCTGTGAATTGCGAAAAACCATCTCTGCATTTTTAAACATCTGATGTGAAGCGGCTATTTCGGCCTCCATAACTCGACTTTCTAGTATCCAAAAACTACTAGGATACCCCAGTGAACCCTCAACCTCCACGCCTCATTGAAGTGGATCTACCCACCCCCAAACTACGGGCCTGATCGAAGACAATTTTGCAGTTTGGTTTCTTAGAGCAAACCCGTCACACTCTGTGACTGTCAGAATTTCTAATAACATTCTTTTATTAGATTGTTGGCTCCTCTAACATTCCCACAATGACTTTAGCTTCATTTCAACTTTGTAAAAATTCCCTATCTCTTCCATCTCTAGTTTGACCCTTTCCATTATGTTTATAAATTGTTCCAGCTTCATGCTCCTTACACATCTGTCTACATTAAGGGTGCCCCTTCCTTTTATCTCCTGTTTCTTCGGACCTCCATTTTTTGCGCCTTGACTCCAAAATCTCCTCTTCAAAACCCGGTAGATTCTTGACCTAGATATTCACTAAATTTTATCGGGCCAATTTATCTTCCGGGGAGTTATCCCATGCAATCGGACTTACCTTAGAAGGCTCCTCTCTTAGGGCCAGGCCCCTGTGAACCCCTTCAAAGGATCCCGGCTATCCCCTTCCCCAACTCTCTGCCATCTTTCGACACCACCCTCGGCGGTTCCATCTCCCCAAGGCCCTCGTACTCATAGCAGAACATCCCAAAACTGTGAAGGAGTCCCCGGAAAATGAGACCTTGAGCAGAGAAAATGGGAGGAGAAATCTCAGCAGAGACCGCTGTTTCTATTTGGAGCCTTTGCGGGATGCGAGAGAGGGTTCGGGTTCATTCTCCTCGGGACACTCGAGTACCACTTCCTGGCGCGAAGAACAAGCAGCCGGGCTTCTCTTCTCAGTGATCTTGGGTGCAAATTCAGTTGAAAAAGCGAGTCACGGGACACCTTGACCCACACTTCCCATGACTCGAAACACGAGATTTCCCCATACCAAGTCTTCCTTCTTGGACATTCAGATAGGGTCCCCGCACACATACACAAGCCGAATCTACCAAGGCACACACCTCCCCCGGGGGAGAGCACCCATCCTCCAGCCTCTTCTTTTCTTTTGGAGAAGAAATAGCTTCCTCGAGGGCTGCAAGACACATGCTCACTAACCTGACCCCCTCTTTCCCCATTACCCAACTAGATATACTAGGTTTGAGACGACTGCTTTGGCCCGGTTAAAGCAATTATCTGACCCCCGACCTATCATCCCCTTACGGTTTGGGGACTCCATTCCTATGTTCTTCTGGGCTTTTGGTTATCTCTGGACTTGGCCCGATAACCCGACGATTGCCTGCAAACCTCGGCGGGCCTTGACTTTCCAGCTCCCAAAGCTTTCACGTAGGTCCTATCTCCTGCGCCCATTTGAAGCGCCCAGCCTCAGCCTTTTTACCTTTTATTCCATATGTTTTGTGGACTGACCCTCGATTGGCGGGCTTTACTCCTATCATGAGCTTGACGTAAGCTTCAAAATTTGCCCTAGCGAGACACAAAAATGCCCGTTCTTCCCCTCACACAAACCTCCCTCGTAGGCCTACTGCGCGCATCTCATTAAAGCTCTGTTTTGTGACGGACATCTGCCCCAAGCGGCAGGTCCCTTCTCCATTTTTGTCCTGCTGACCTGCAATATCGACCTGCATCATTACGGCTTTGGCGGGGCGCCACCTTTCGCTGTGTAGTGCTCTACTTTATCTTCTTCCTTTGGATTCTTCACACCCAAACCTTAGAACTTGGAAATACTCAGTTACGGAGGTCTCCCATGCAGACTGATTCAATGCAGTCTTTTAGCCCTTCTAAGATGTTATGACACTTAACTGGACTTACCATACGGCTTACTGTAAACTAATCTAACCCACTTCACCCTCCTTTTCATCTGTGTATCTTAGATCTCGACCCACGAGCCCTCCACACACACATCACCTAGTTTTAAAGAAAATTTAATTGTCCATAGATGAAATTGGGAGCCCTACCACTGGTCGACCTCTTGCCTGAGCCTTTACTTCTTATACACCCGACACGGATCAGCCAAATCTGGTGTAACACCCTGCTAAAACTTCTTTCAAGAGCTCCTTGCCCCTTTTCTCTGAGATTCTTTCCCAAGATAAGAAGGTCTTCATTTAGAGCTGGCTAACATCTTACGTCTAGTTCATGCCTCTCTAAACCGGACCTCAAACCCACCTAAGGTGAGGTAAAACTCAGGATTTTTCTTCCATCTGCTGGATATAAGGCTGCAGGGACCTCCTTCCCATAGACAGTCCAACATCACACAAGTTTTTCCAGCTAGCCATAATATGACATCCTTTAGAGACGGGCTTTCCCCATGTCTTAATTTCTTCTGACCTCCCCCTTTCTGGTATCAGCTTTGTGCTTGATCCTCATGGATGCATATTCTCAGGTGGGGTTCATTATCACTCTAATTTTCAGCTAGCATTGTCAGTGTTGCAGAAGCCCTACCTTCGGGAGAAAAACCGGCCAATATTTTCCTCCCCATGATAACAGAACAAGGAATCTGACGTGTTTACCTTACTCTCAACGAAATGATCTTCCATTTCTCCTCAAACAAAGTTACGCCGCGAGAAAGCAGGGCCTGCACTCTTCAACTCCCATAAAGCACACATCCCTTCATTTCCAAGCAAGATCCACGATACTCTGCTGCTCAGTTGGTGATGAACCATTTTGCTTTCCCTTTACCTTAGTCACTACAATTCAAAGGATTTTGACTCTACTGCAAACCACTTTCCATTTCTTTCTTCCTCTCTCATCTTCCCTCAACACGACATGCTAGTGCTCTCTCATCGTCCTAAATTCCATTTCTTTCTTTCTTCCTCTCTTCCTTCCTTTCCTCCGTTTATGGCTTCTTATCCCTGTATATAGCTATCAAACTATCATGAATAAGAGTTATGTTCAGACCAAAGAACTATGAAATCTTCTGAAAACAAGTACGAGGCATGTAATAGTGTCTCTTGTCAATTGTTCATGAAGACACCAAAAAAAAGGGAGAGAGAAGAAACTCACCCCTAAACCCCCAAACCCATCATGGAAGACACAAACATATGTCATATTCTTTCCAAGCTCTCTATGCAACTTTTGCCATCTATTTAACATGTTTTCTTTGACCATTTCCAACCACTTATCCTTGATCCAAACAAAGAATCAGTGGATTCCAAAATTGAGTTATATTGTTAAACAACCAACTCTCCTAAAAGCTCAAGCTTTTAGGATTTTGGTTTAATATGAATATTATGCTTCTAACACCCTCCCTCAAGTCCAGCCACATACCTACACATGGAAAGTCAAACAAACCAAACATAGTCCTTCATGGACTTCAAATCAATAAATGAGGAATAAATTGCAGAGAGGTGGCTCGAACCTAAGACTTCTTGCCAAACCATGCTCTGATACTATGTTAAACGACTAACTCTCCAAAAAGGTCCAGCCTTTAGGATTTAGGTTTAATATGAATATCATGCTTCTAACATATACAATAAAACTGCATAGCAAAACTCAATACTCCGACAACCAGGAGAGGAACATAATCAATGTCCAAAACTGATGTAACTATAGAAATTGCATGCTCCATGTACTCACCAGCTGAAAGGAGCTCTGTTAGCATCTAGAACTGGCTCAACCTTAGCTAATAAGCTAACCCATTCTACTCGACTTAGCTCTCATATCTTGTATCAAATAATAAGATTTTGTATTTCTTTTTAATCTTACGACCTAAAGTTCCAAATTTTACATGTCCACTATTCAGCTTTATCTAAGGTTATGCATACGATTCATAACAGACCATTATGTCTTGCTGTCACTGCACAATAAAATTATTTTGGCCTTCCGTCTGGCCTCAAGCAGCTTTGAATTTGAATCAAATCATCTACTTTCTCAGATCCATAACCCCAAGCAAACAGTGGTTTAAACTCGCATCCTAAAACCCTAAGAATTCATAGATTGTGCTCTTCGATGTTTTTCTCCAAAATTTTCTCACATACGGAAGGAAATAATCAGATTTCCACCAAATTGTCATGACCAAAACCTAAATTAATCTCCCAATAACCTAAACAGCACAGGAAATTTGAACAGAGACAGGAACATACCTGGCCCAGAAAACTTTTGACAGTCTTCCCAATGCTGCGGCCAGAGCGCTCGGCGGCTTCTTGGGACCGAAAACGAGACAGCGACGCCGGCGATGACGACAAGCTCTGGCACACCGAGGCCAAACATGCAGGTGCAGGTAAGACGCTTCTGGGTCCGGATTCGGGTCCTGGTCCTAGCCATGACTACAGAATTGGGGTTGAAAAAATTGGAGTGAGAAGAAGAGAAGGAGAGGGTTTGTGTAGGTTTTCAGATTGCAGGAGACAGAGAAGGCGGCGACCATTTTCTTCTTCTCCTGTTTCTTGCTTCCTCTGCTTGTAATTCCTGAACTGAAGAAGAGTAAGATAATGTCATCTCTTAAAACCCTTGGGGCTTGCCATTTTGGGCCCATGACTTTCTTTTTTCTGTTTTCAAAAAAAAGTTAGACACGTATCTTTTAATTATTTCATGGCTTCACGGCTCATGCTACCATTAGAAGGTGGAGGGGGGTTGGAAATTTGTATTTATAATATAAAAAATATACATAAAAATTAAAAAATTAAAAATAAAATAAAGAATAAATATATATATTTTTTATAATTTATAGTAAAATTGAATATGGAAAACAAGTATTTTAATATTTTAATGCTTAAAATGGGAGTCTACAATACATCAGAGCAGGTTTAAAAGAAATATATTATGTATGCGATCTGATCATGTGACTTCATATAAGGTATTTTGGGTTAGGGTATTCGATTAGGCTTATGATCTTATAATTGACACTTTCGTTAAGAGTGAGAAATGACTATTTAGAAGATGATTGCTTATTTTTTCAAAAAAAAAAAAAAAACTTAATTTCAATTTCTTGAGCTATGGGAAAGGAATCAGGAGTCTTTATATTTGAATACTTGTAAGAATAGAGTATTTATAAGCTAATATAATAAGTAAATATATATATATATATACTATTTGATTTTTAAAATAATAAATTATATTTGTTGGGATTCACTCTATTATTTGGGCAAAAAAGAAGAAAGTATTGAGATACTTGAAACTAAAGTCTTGTACTAAATTAATCTGAATTTAAAAAAATCTTTAAAATAGTTTGAAAACATTATCCTTTAAAAATATTATATCTACGTTGAAAAATTATTTAAATTTAATGTCGTAGTCAATGACTGCGGTTTTAACTTAAAAAATAATTTCAACGTCATAATTTGATTGCTATGACATTTCTGATGTATATGCCAATGTGATACATGTACTAGTTTAGGCGTTTTTTTGGTTTTCAACCTATATTTGAATTTTTTTTATTTAAAAAATAGCATATTTTTTATCCAAAACTAAACATATTTTTTTTAAAATTCATGCATATTAGAAAAGATAACTGAAGTGTACTTGTGTAATATTATGATTGGTTGCATATATTTAGAAGGGTAATAATTTGAAAGATAAATTCAATAAAAATTGTAAAACTAACATCTTTCATTAAAATCCAGACACAAATATAAAAAGAAACACTTTCAAACAAAAATGCCCTTAGGCATTTAGTTATAAATGTAGGAGATTTGACAAAATGACCTTGACATGATTTAGTTGCTTTTACACTTTTAAGGGCATTTTTGTCCAAAACAAGATATTTTAAAACTGCTTCTTGAGTTAGTTTTATAAAAATAACTTTGTTTTATTAAGATTTAAGAATTTATAACTTTTATTTTTAGAAAGGGTAATCTCGTTTAAAATGGACAAATCCAGAGTAAATTGTAAGCTAACGTCTTTCATTAAAATCCAAACACAAATACAAAAAGAAACACTTTCGAACAAAAGTGCCCATGGGCATTTAGTTATAAATGGGATTGACAAATGATCTGATAGGATTTAGAAGGTTTACACTTTTAATGGCAATTTTGTCCAAAACAAGATATTTTCTGCTCATTTGCAAAGACGTTAAGCTAGCGTATAACTTTTGCTTTTCCAATTTTAAACAATTTCTTTTAAATGCTAATTGTTTACAAGGGACAAATCCCAATAAAAATTGAAACAACATATTTTATTAAAATTCAAACACAAATACAAAAGAAACACTTTGGAACAAAAGCGCCATAGCATTTAGTTATAAATGCTGTGATTGACAAAATGACCTCGATAGATTTAGTTGCCTTTACACTTTTGGCGACATTTTTGTCCAAAAACAAGATATTTTCAAAGCTCTTTACTAAGAATATGCTACAAATAACTGATACCATTTCAAATGAATTTCTTTTATTTTTAGAAGGTGTAACCGCTAAAATGACAAATCCCAACAAAACAGTAAAACTCACCATCTTCATCAAATCTGCATACAAGTACAAAAAGTTACATACTTTCTATTGTAAAAATGCTCTTAGGCATTTAGTTATAAATGTGTGATTGTGACAAATTGACCATAACACATTTAGCTTGTCTCTTACATCTCAGTGGGACATTTTTGTCCAAAACATATATTTTCACAAGCATTGCAGTTATGCTATTTAATAAATAATTTTGCTTTTAAATTTCATTTTGAAAACGAATTTCATTTATTTTTAGAAGGTGGAACTGCTTAAAATGACAAATCCCAACAAAAATTCGTAAAACTAAATATTTCATTGAAATTTAGACTCAAGTACAAGAAGACACTTTAGACAAAATGCCTTTAGTATTTAGTTATAAATGTTAGATTGATAAAATGACCTTAACGGAATCTTTAGTTGTTTTACACTTTTAGGGACATTTTTCAAAAAACAAGATATTTTTGCTCATTTTCAGAATCGTTGGCTAAATAACTTTTGTTTTCATTAATTTTAAAATGAATTTCTTTATTTTAAGGTGTAACGCTTAAAAAGGACAAATCCCAACAAAATTGTAAAACCACCCATCTTCATTGAAATTCAGAGACAAGCACAAAAGACACACTTGTGGGCCAAAATGCCTAGATTAAGGAGAAATGTGTGACAGAATAAAATTCATCATAACAAGATGCATTGTTTTTACACTTTAGAACATTTTGTCCAAAACAAGATATTTTCATACATTTAGCAGGTTGGGTTTTTATGGGCCAATTTTTACTTTTACCCTATTAACAATTTCTTTATTTTTAGAAGGTAACTGCTAGTGCTGCGATAAATCCCAATAAAAATCAGAAACTAACATCTTTCACAAACTGCACACAAAGATAAAAAGACACTTTCGAACAAAATGTCCTCACAAGATTTAGTTATAAATGTAGGATCGAATAAAATGGCTACGACAATAATGGTTTTTACACTTTCGCGAGCATTTTTGTCAAAAAACAAAGATATTTTCAAGGCCTTTCGCACGATACTTATAAATAACTTTGTTTTTGCCCATCAACTAATTTCTTTATTTTTGTAGCGGGGTAATCGTTTAAAATGGACAACCTGTCAAAATCGCAAAACTAACATCTTTACTAAATCCGCACACAAGATAAAAAAATGAGACATCTTTTCTGGCTAAAATGCCCTTGGGCATTTAGTTGTAAATGTGTGGGATTGGACAAAATGACCTCGACGGGATGAAGGTTTTTACACTTTTAGGATATTTTTGTCCAAACAAAGATATTACGTTATTTTTGCAAAGATGCTAGCTTTTATAAATAACTTTATTTTGGTCACTGAACTAATTTCTTTATTTTCAAAATGGTTTAAAGGAGAAACAAAGTTTATTTTGAAACCAACCTCTTACTTTTATAACCTTAAAATATCCCATTTTTGACAAAATTACCCTTTAATGCGTGAAAACTTAAAAATATTGCAATCTAATCATTTTCTATGATACGCGAGACTTTACCATTATTAAGCTAAAGATTGGTCAACCAAATGCGCTGTCTGCGCTTCAACACAACTTATATACGTCGTGACTTAACCATCGCAAGAAGCTATATTTGAACAAACTTGAAAGGGGTTAAATATAATTTTGTAACATATACATTACCATTTACTTAATTTCAATAATCATAAGTTTATATTTAAACAAACTTAAAAGGGGTTAAGTCAAAATTTATACAACAACTAGAAGGGTAAATTTATCAAAATGATGTAATACTATCATTCTTTTTTAGGTTTTAAGAAAATAGGATAGTTTTACAAATAACTTTTTTTTAAAAATTTTTTTTTATCCCTTTTAAAGGAATTTCTCATTTTATTTTCTGAAGGAATTCCCAACGGGCCAAGGGAGGGAGGCAATCTAGTTTTTCCCGCGGCGAGAGTGTCGATGTCCAGTCTTCTTCATATGCTTCCTTTCTGCTACATCATTTGATGCCCCTTTAAACTTCGGCTTCAACTCCACAATCGTCAGCCCAGCCACGCCCACTTCATCACCAATGCTATCACTTCACCATCTCTTCTCGCCAAACTCATCCACCATTACTGCGCTTTCTCCTCTCCCAGTCCCCACTACTACGCCTACGCCTACACATTCTTCCTACACTTGCCCTCTCCCAACATTTTTCTCCTCAATACTTTGATCAAATGCCTTCCCCCTAGGAGTTCTATCCTCGTTTTTGCCGACTGGGTTTCCAGAGAATCATTGGTTTTCGACGATTTCACTGCTATTTTCGCTCTGGAGCTGCGCCTCGATCGCCGCCGTCGTTGTGGGAAGGGAAGCAGATACATACCCGGACGCTGAAACAAGAAGTTTGGTCTAACGTTTTGCGCAACCACCGCCATCTATTTTACGCAAAGCACGGCGAAGTGGGTTTGGCAGTTTTCAGTTCGACGAAATGCCTGAGAGAAGTGGAAAGTATCGAGCGCAGACGTTACTGCTCAAAAGGGAAGAGCCGCGCCATGCGCGCGTGATGCGTTGGTTCTGCTCGCCATGCTGGCCCATACCAGGGCGTAAAAGCCGTCGAGTACTACCATGGTTTGTGTTCTCTCCGCTGCTTCTCAATTGGGTGTGCTTGAAACTGGTGTTTGCGTGCATGGTTATATAGAGAAGACATTACAGTCTTCTGAAAGTGATAGTTCGGGGACTGGGCTTGTTGATATGTACTCTGAATGTGGTTGTTTAAGAGTGCTTTGTGCATTTTGGGAGAATGAGAGAGAGGAATGGGTCTTAGACTTAACAGCAATGACAACAGGGCTGGCCAGACATGGGAGAGAAAGAAGCATTAGGACTTTGGATGAGATGGTTAGCGGTGATGCCGCAGATGGCGTGAAGCCTAATGCAGTGACTTTTACTGGCTTGTTTTCTGCTTGCTGCCATGCTGGGCTTGTGAAGGAAGGCCTTCAGCTGTTCCACACCATGCAGAGTAGTAAATTCAGAGTAATGCCTAGAATGCAGCATTATGGCTGCATAGTCGACCTTCTTGGCCGTGCCGGACATCTGAAGGAAGCCTATGAGTTTATAAAGAGAATGCCGGTGCAGCCTGACTCCATCTTGTGGAGGAGTCTGCTCAGTGCATGCAAAGTTCACGGGGATGTTGCGATGGGGGAAGAGGTTGGAAAGCTCCTTCTGCAGCTCCAGCCACAGCAGAGTTTTGCTGATTTTGTAGCTGCAAGTGAAGATTTTATAGCATTGTCGAATGTCTATGCTTCAGCAGAAAGATGGGAGGATGCAGAGACAGTGAGGGAGGCAATGAAGATGAAGGGGATAGAAACTAAACCTGGGTGCAGTTCAGTTCAAACCATTGGCGAAAGCTCCAAGGAATTAGCTGTAGCAAGGAATGGAACTCAACATGCACATTGGAGCCTCTCCAAAGGTGAGAAAATTGCTGCATAATCTACATATTTAAACATAAAGAATAGGAGTTGTTGTTTCATACATCATACAACTGTCAAT
The DNA here is from genome assembly GCA_016808115.1 of Tetrastigma voinierianum. Classification (NCBI taxonomy): domain Eukaryota; kingdom Viridiplantae; phylum Streptophyta; class Magnoliopsida; order Vitales; family Vitaceae; genus Tetrastigma; species Tetrastigma voinierianum. Next base: position 244,029 of record JAEQBH010003568.1, read on the forward strand.
AGACTTTATGGAAATAATAACACATCAATTGTTCATGAAGACATCTTCAAACAGAGTTTCAACCTTGGACGATGCCTTCGGCTTGCTATTGCTGGCCCATTGAACTGAGGCCCGTTCAGCTGCTTCCCGCTGATCTCGCTGCAATGCTCCAAGCTAGCCACTCGCTGCATTGATGCTGTTCGGGCGGCTCCATTTTTTCCCCGCCTATTCTAAGGTAATATTTTCAATGAAGAAACATCTGTCAAATCCGTTGATAGTTATTGAGTCATGGGTGGATATAAGGTTATTAGAAGCAGATGGATAAAAGTGCTGCTTTGGGTCGTCTTGCACTGGAACAGCAGCCCGTTGATGTATCGGGATGGCTTCCATCGAATGAATGCATGCCGGAGGAAGATATTTCTGACATGGTTTGGAACAATGGGTCCAATCCAGTAACTCTTTTAACCGTCTCTTCAGCCATCTTCACCTGGAAATATAATCAGATCACGGTATGATGTCAGTTTGTGATAGCAGGATGACACTTTAGTCCCAAGCTGCAATAAAATCTTAGGGAGTGCTTTTACAGCAATTTTGATAGACACTATTTACCTTGCTCTCAGTGTTTCCACATCAGCTTTCAAAACTCTATTGTCAATAGCTGCTTGTTGTACTTTGGCCTATCTCGAGAGACGCTTCCAACAAGGTGGTGAATTTCTAGTCTCAATTGAGCAACCTGGAAAAAGCCATGAAGAACTGCTTAGAGAAATGGAATTCATGAAAGATGGAGAGAAGAAATGCAGGGATGTGACAAGTATAAGGTACACAACCTGTGTCTCAAGCTCAGTCAAATGAGCCTGTTTTCTTCTTCTTGAGCGTCTAGCTGATTCTCTATTTGAGAGCATTCTGAAAGACACCAGATGAATTAAATGGAAGAAAATTGAATTTTTGACAACTGAAGTATCCCAAAGCATGAAAATAGCCCATAAGTTGGCATGTTCTGTGTTGAATGCATCTGATGTAATAAGATAATTCTTCTAAGGAAATATATTAAAAATATACCATTCTGGAGCAATTGAGTTCCAATCCATGTCCTGATATACCTTTGACTGTTTATAATTGTTTAAGGAGGCATATTTCTTTTAAAAAAGCCATTTTCACCAACAAATTATGTTTAATCTTTTGATCTGGCAACCTTGCAGTATAGTGCAGGAAAATGTTTCAATACTGACAAATGGAACTCAAAACAAAATTACTTCCCGAACACACGATGAAAAGAACAGGCCACTTCTGACCATAAAATACAGCATACACAGTCACCTCTCTAAGCTAACTAAAATTTTCTGCTCGTCAAACAGCAGAGACCATTGTTACCTCCTGACACGTTTTGCATTGGCAGGTTCCATATTCTCAGTAGTTTCTGTTTCTCCCTCAACTTCATCATCATCTGACTGTTCTCTAGATGATCCACTTGTTGTAGGCCTCAATTGAGCCACAGCTTTCCTTGGCAAGCAGGTGGTTAAAGATGGAGTTCCAGTGATCCACCAGCACCCTTTATCTGGTGCTCTGCAACCATATTCAGCTCCTGTGCAAATAATAATGATTAGTATAATACTTCTGATGATAACTTTATTTGTTCAAGCAACATATTAAAATAAACCTGTTCCATGGAAAAACTGTTAAAAGAGAAAATCCGAAGTCATACATGAACTGTTAAAGAGAACTCAATGCATGCATGAACATCATCATGAGGCCAATAAGTGCAAAATTCTATGTATCCAGAACTGATAAGAATATCATCACAACTCATGATCATAATCATCATTGTCACCAACTGGCGATTCCATGTCTTAACTACTTGAGATTGGCAAAGCAAGTCAGGTTGTTCTAGGCCACCAAATGCAATGAATAATTTTTTGCCTTTGGAATTTCAAATATTTCCCTTGATAACTCCAAGTCCTCTTTGGATGTCTACTCTATTTGGGTGACCCCAATGCATCAGCCACAAGAAGACCAAGACGACAATAATTTGCGACAAAATCCACTTTCCACCTCCAACTTATATGCAGCCACAAAAGATTCAGACACCATGTGTATGCATGATATATAATTCTCAACTGCCATCGTATAGATGCTAATCCAGAAGTGTGAAGATAATGAAATACTATAAATATGTGGATGTGCAAACCTTTACAAGGAGCTTGAGATCGCAACTGAGAAGTGTTGGAAGCCTGTGAGCCAGTGTCAGCTAAAGCAGCAGAATCTTGAGGTTTTATAAAAGATGCCTATTGACATGAACAAAAATATTTAAGTTAACCAGAGCGTTATCCAAAGGAAAAGTGCAAGGTTTTGGATCCGTTAAAAAGTAGAAAAAGTGAAGGAAGATTTCTAAAATCCTATGCTTTTGGTGCAAAAAGCAACCGTCAGCCTTAGCTCAAATGGTAAAGAGATGATGTGAATGTTGGGTTGGGGTAGGTATAGATTTCGAAACATGTTCTTATATATGTATCAAAAAGAAATATCAGTCAAGGTAGAAATTGTAGATCCCATGTTGTGATTATATATTATTCATTTTAGATCATACAACAGATTCAATATTCATTCATGGAATAGATGATTAGCAATTGAATCTAAATAGTAAATTGATTTGAATGATGATAGTTAATGGGTCATACAGCTCATTGTTGTAGTCTCGCTTAAAATGTTACTTGTGGAATGTTCTGAATTCCTCTCTTTTTACTTCACGAAATGGGCAGCACACAGCATCTCCCTTTAGAATTTAAAAACTTCGATCAACATGTTGCTCTCCCTGTAGGTGCATATCACAACATGTTGGTACGTCCAGGAAGAGTGGGGGAATGGAATTATGCATTTCCAAACTTCTTGTCAAGAACTGTAACAACCAGTTCTACAAAAGAATGAAGCAAATGAGGAATACATAAGATTTTTGCTCCATGGGTGAGTGATACAGAAAAAGGGTGACTTGTGGCTAGAAGACAATCTGCAATCATGACCTGAATGACTTATAGCTTATGAAGAGGAAGTGATAACCGATCAACAGTCACCTACAACAGGGGTATATAGCTTTCAAAAGTAAAGTGGGAGGAGATAGGGGTGATGTCGAGCTGGACAGGCAAGCTTTTTTTATGCAGATAGGATGTTCAAAAGAGAAAAATCCAGAAAACACTAAATAGACCAAATCAGCAATCCCTCCCAGGTCCTGTTCCTTGGCTTAAATTCACATGAAGGAGCATAATAGGGTGACCTTCTTAGGGGCTGAAACCTCATAAAGAAAGCTAAAGGTTCTTAATCTGGAAAGATTGTTTGTTTTGATCATTAGGAATATGGGAGTTCAAAGTAAGAAGATATTATCTTTCCTTGTTTGTTTACTATCAATCTATTTTCTATTTTTCTGCAGATGTTCTGTCTATACACCCAGGAAAATAAGTCTCATCTGTTTTACATCTTCCTTGGTTATGTATTTTATCTGACAGAAAAAAAATGGCTGGAAGATGACAAGATTGAACATCCATAGATACTTTATATGGGACAAACAAAGACTTCAAAAATAACAGCTCTTAAAAGGAAGGTTTTATACTGCTGAAGATTATCAGGATTTGGAGATCCAATCCCTTCTATTATAAATATAAGGGACTTGATTTTCAAACAAAGATTGCAGGTATTGTTGCGCTGGTCTGTCAAGGTAGAAAGAAATCTAAAGGTTTTTGGAATATTCCATCGTTAAAAATGTCTCATAATGTTCAAAGTTGATGGTACCCTGAAATTTTAATTTCAACTCTAAATCAATGAATCCAAATCCCTTCAGATACCATAACTCTTAACTGCATTAAGTATAAGACGACATACTATCGAAAACAGACCAAAGAAATGGAAAATAAAATTTTGATTTTTTATCTCAGAAAAGTTGAAGTTCTAGAATAATTGCAAATTCATGCAAGCACAACCCAGTGCGGAATTGATCAAATGAAATGAAATTGAAAATTTGATCCTAGGAAAGCCAATATTCTAGAATGAGTGCAAGAGTTTAAGCTGCAACCAAAATTTGCAACAATCCACACTATTTATGGTAGATCAGACATGCACCACGGTAACAACAGTATCAAGGGAATTCAGAACGCAACTGTTGCAAAGCCGAAAGTTTAGTCTGAGTACATTGGCAGATGGTTTGATCCAATCTGCCAATTATCAAATCCAGAACCAAAGGAAAGCTTGCCGCTTGTTTGATTGCTAAGAAAATATTGGAAAATAAAACAAAAAACCAAATCTCAGAAACTTATAATTTCAGTGTAGCCTATCAAAAATAATAATAATTTCAGTGCAAGGTTTCTGAGCTAGTTTCCAATTTTTGGAAACAAAGGTTGTTTCTTTTTCTTTTTGCCCTTTTCCAGCAAAACAAAAGGATCGAAAGCCAAGTGTTCCAGCACAGAAACCAAAAGTAAAAACATAAGATTGAAATCCTCTTGCTTACATTTCATTTCTTGCAAACCAAACACAGAAACAACCGAAAATCAAACGACTCCAACAACCGATCGCAAACTCCAACGCTTGATTAGGTTGCTAAAAAAATCTAGAAAAACTAGTAAACAATGCTCGTATTGATTGCTGGATAAAATAAAATGACAAACTTGTTCATTGGGCCGAGCTCTGCTGCATCTTTTACTTTCTTGAAACCAAAAAAAAAAGTCAAAAGACATATAGCTCAAAATTTTCAGAGCATCCAAACGGATCGTGCAGAAACCATAAGCTAAGTAAAACACAATCACAGGATTCAACCATTTTCCTCAGCTTTCCTATCATTTCACAGGAGCCAAAGAGATTACAAACAAAATCAACAATAACAATAATAATCAGAATAAGAATAAAAAATAAAAATAAAATTACCTGCTGGGAGAAAGAGCGACAGCAGCACAAGCCAAATTGAGGCGGCTCTTGAGGAAGGCCTGGTACTCCTCAGAGTCGATGGGGACGTTGGGGAGCGGATCCGACGAGGCGGTAGGGACAGGAGGGGCAGGAGTAGGTTTGGGCACATCGATGGGAACCTTGAGCTCGACGACGTCGTTTTCAGTAGCAGAAGCGGCGGCGGCGGCGGCGGCGGCGGAAATGGAAGAAGAAGAGGGAGGAGATGATGACTCTTGAAGAAATCGCTGGAAAGCCCATTCAGATTCGCTGCGGTTCATTTGGGAAAAAGCTTCTTTCGATGATGATGGTGGCGATACCCCAAATGTCTGAAATTTCATCCACTGAAAGTTTGTTCTATCCATTTTCTCTCTGATTCCCAGCCTTTCACGGGTAGGATTAGCCTTGAAAAACTTGGACTTAGCCTTTCTTCTTCTCCAGCCAAGATATTGGAACTTGATAAGAAGATTCAAAGCTTCACAATCCTAAGTGGATTTTTCATGTTTCCCAAACAAATATAAACTTATTTATTATTTAATTTCATCTTAAAAATGTTTCTAAGGGAATAAATCAGCTACCATATAAGAAAATAAGACATGAGAAGAGAAAAATCTTTCTTTCTAAATGAATTTCATTCTAACTATTTTCTATGAAATCCCAATGGAAATGGAATTTACAGAGTACGACGAATTAAGTATTGCAAAAGTCTGACCTTTAGATCGATTCCAGTAATAAAAGTGGAATGTGTATATCGAAGAATCAGAAACGCAATATGCCAAAAGCGAATAGAAATAAAAAAAAAAAACAATAAAAATGGATATTTATTAATCGAAAGCTGTTACACCCTTATCCGACGGTCCCATTGATAATCTGTCAATATGTGAAAATCGACAAGTGTCGGGTAACTCGATATCATACCATCATGTCTTATTTATTGGGATCCATAATTTAACAAAAATCGACAATCCTTTCAGACGGTAAGCTATCCAAAATACAAATACGATAACAATGTCACCGGCATGATCCATTCACCAATATATCGGGACGGATTATTCATAAGTCATACGTAATTCACTACCCCATTCAACTGCTGGCCTCAAATACTATGTATATATATATATATTAGTTCAATCATTAACTATGAACTTGAATCAAAGAAAATTTCAAGAGAATATTAGCTACATGCTAATTTTTTCTTTTCCCGAAATGATAAAAATACACAATTGGGTCAAAAGAAAGTCTTAATCAAGAACATTTTAAATTATTTTCTTTATTCTTAAAAAAATAATTTAAAAATATTGTCCCATGTTACTTTTCTTTCATGCTTTGGGGCCTCACAATAATGGGTTTCATTGGGGTGGGGAAAAAGTGGGTTTTCCTTTGGCAGAGTGTGTACCTAAATTTGGTTGAATTGCTTTTCTAATTTTATAAAACAAAATAAATGTATAATTGAAACATTTTGATTGTGATGGTTATATGCTAATATGATAACACCCCCCACCAAAAGGATATATTTTTGTAAAGTATAGAAAATAAATTAATTTCAATGTCATGTCATTATCATCAAAATAATAATATATTCGAAAAGAAAATATAGAAAGTGATATTTAGTGGATGTTTGTTCAACCAACTTATTAACTCAAAGCAATTCCATTTACTACTCTATTAACTTTTTTTATTATGATCTTTTTGTATTATTTTACTACTTTCATTATTATTTTATCTCTTGTATCTTAATTATAATTATGTGAATTAATATATTAATTTAATTTTTGTATAGCCATAGGTGTCAAAGTCATCTTAAGCACATCTCAACTAATTTTATAAGGTCTTTAAGTTAAATTAACAATGAGATTAACTTAAAAAAAAGGTAATGACCAAGTAAATTTTAAGTTTTTGTAATAATTTTAATACTTGAATTCATAATTAAGTAATAAGTTTAAATCAATAATTTAAATATAATTCAATTTAAAATCAATTTAGATAGTAAATAATAAATAATAAGTATTAAAATTTACAAAACACCATCTGAGACTATGAATTTATAGAGTCTTCTAATATTTGGTCTTTGAAAATTTTAAGAGTAACACCCCTATAAAAAAAAACCTTGAAAATATATATGGTTCCAAGCATGTAAAATTATTTTAACCATGTTTTATTTAACTAAAAAAATATCAACATAATGCCTTTCAGGCGTAGCTCAAATGGTAAAAGAGGGAGATAAGTGTATGTAATCCCAAGCTCGAGTTTTTATAAAACAAACTACTATAATGATACGATGCAAAATGAATACATGTCAAAAAAATAATATGTATATAATTAATCAATACAATCTCATAATAAAAAATATACATTTTAAGGGAAAAGTAGGTTTTAAGTTATTCATTTGAAAAATATTATACATAGGTAATAAATAATTGGATTTAGGTGGTTTAGGTTACAAAATAAAATAAAATAATTATCATAATCAATAATGTATTAATGTGAATCTTAAAACGCATCATCATTACAAACAACGATAAGACATTTACTACTGACATGACACATTCACTAATAATGCCATAACATATTCGCAATGGCAAGAATACATTAACTAATTCATACCTGATAACTTAGACTCCACATCAGTTTCGACAATCATATAAATATTATTCGTTGCTTAAACCTCACACTTAAAAAACACATCTATTATATTAAGATGAACTTATACTTATAAGATCAAATTTATTTTATATTCAATGATATATCGCAATACTTTATATATATAAATTTTATTATGTTTTATAAAATTATGAAGCTAAATAGACAAACATCGCTTAGGGGTTCAAACGGAAACTACCTAAATCTAATTCTTGGATGAACCATGTAGAATAATTTGTTATCAATTAAAGCCTAGTTTTCCTCATTTTTTAAATGAAAAGGATTTCTTGTATTGAAGAAATAAATGATTGGGAGAAACAAAGTGTTGTTGGATTGTCTAATCGGCCACAAAAAGGCAAAGGTCAATAAAATTGCAGGTGACGTACACGTGAGGAACAAGCAAGAAGTTTCTCATCCTAAATCGGCTCATAGTTGATAGGAAGAGACGACCTCTCCATCCATTCATCCATCCATCCCCCTATTGGATGGATTCCGTTGGACGCGGCGGCTGCCCAATTTGGATAGATATCGAGATGGGCCCACTGATACTAGTAGGCCCAAATACAGACCACTTTTTGCCTTCCAGACATAAAGGTCTGTTTGTTTGGCCTGTGTTGTTTTAATCTTATTAGAAAATAATGGGGTCCATGAGGGGACACTTTTGGAGGAATAACTGGGCTTTATTGCATCATGTTTCTGTCAAAATGGAATAGAGGCATAATTAGAATGGGAATATATTTTCTTTTTGTCTATCCACTTGGGAACAAAAACCATCATGAGATATGGGTGTTTGGAAATTGGAACCACACAAAAAACATTTTGATGGTAACACTACTTGCCCGGTTGCCTTGCTACTTGCTCCACCCATAACCACTTTTTGTGTACATGTAGGCAAAAAGTATAAAATCAAATATTGTATTTTCTTTTGGGTTATGTTTGGTTTTGGGAAAATTGGAGAGAAAATGTAAGGAATTGGGTTGAGATTGTCCATATCTTTGTTTTACGGGTTTTACAAGAAGATGACTACCTCAGAACTCAAGTTTGATGAAGATTTGATAAAATAGATGTGAAGTCCTTGATATGACTAGAAAGTAGTTTATTGAGGTAGTCTCGTGGTGCAAGGACATGCCAGACTCAAGAAGTTCGAACAAGGAACAAAGCGGATGTGGGATGTACAGGAGTCGACAAACTTGGAGGCCAAGGTACCGATGAGCTTGTGATCGATTTGGATAAAGAATAAAGATCAAATCAAAGCAGATTCAGGTATCTAAGCTATCAAAACCATAAATTAGAAACAAATCAAGTTTCTATTTTGAAGATGATACTTGATCAACAAGTTTTATATTTTCGCGGTGATAGCTTAAAGGCAAGTGCAGAAAATAGAAGGTAGAGTCTAAGTAATATTCAGCCTGATCAAGGCTTCCAAGACTAATTAACAAAGCTATAAATTCAGGGTTTTGAAAGTTTTCATTATTGATTTAAGAAGCAGAGCTTGAAGAAGAACAAGCGAAGTCCGAACGTGTTGAAGAGTGCAGAGTGCAGATACTCAGTTGAGGTATTGCACATTTAAATCCTTTCACTTTGTGTGAAATATAATGTTCTTTATTTTCTTCATCTTATATAGATGTGATGTGCGATATGGGTGTACGATGTTGTTGAGAGGGGAATGGAGGGAGTTCTTTCTGAATTCCACTATAAGTGATCAAGATTCAAGAAGGGTCGTGGGTTAGGGATGACAATTTCTTCCAAACCCGGTGAAGAATCCGATACCCAATCCGTATGGAAGAACATTTTAGACCCTATTAAATATTCGAGTAACGGGTACGAAGATTTTTGGATTCGAAGATGGGGACCGATATAAGTGTATCCTAGCCATCATTGACCCGAATACCCGATTAAATATAATATATAAATTTAATATATTTTTATTTTTATTTTATATTTTTATTTGTTGTATTAAGTTTGATTGTGATTGCATTTTTTATTGGTTTCATGAAATCACATCACAATTATTTTTATTATTATTATTGGACAAATGATTTTTAATATTCATGATTTTCTAAAATAATTCATTTCATAAATTGAAATAGGGTATTAGGGTAGAGCATGAAAATTCGATCCTCCGATGATGCGGGCTGAGATAAATCTAAATTGACGAGGGTGGCGAAGGATAGAAATAATAAATCAAGATAGATAATCTAAAATCCTATCCAAATTTGACCTATTGCCATCCATATTGTGGGTAGAGAGAGAGTCTTGTGCGACATAAAACCAATTGTAAACCTTAAATCAAATTAGCATAAATATTTGCATCTAGGCACAACCCTAAGTTGTCGAACCATGTAAAAAGATTGTGTGCTTATGTCTTTTTGTATGCATCTCATATTTGTCTTGCGCACACTCAATCCTGCAAGGGAGTTCGGTCAACCCACAGTAAAGTTCGAACGCCTACACTCTCCCAACATCTGGAATTGTGTTTGGGAACACACTTATTTCATTCATAAGAGAAAGAAAATAGGAAGGAAAAATATAAGAAAATAAAAAATTTTAAAAATAAAAATAGAGTTAAATTTCTACATATTATTTTTATTTCATACTCAAACCCTAACTCATCAATATAAGGATTAAACAATTTAAGAATACCTAAGCTTCAAATAGTTTGAATTATATTTGATTGTCTCTCAAAAATTTCATTAAACAACTAAATATAAGAAAATAATCTTCTTTAGTTTATTTTTCTTTCATTAATACTATGACAACTCGATCAAACAAAGTAGATATTATGCCCAAGGGACTCACTCGCTTTAAAACGCTTATCAAAATCATGCACATAATATCATCATTGTGTCTCATGAGATTGTAGGACAAAACGGACAAACACTTTTATAGGACAAAACGGAATGGATCCTCAAACCTAGGTCACGACTTTAAACTCGCTTCATCGCGCTGAGACAATCCATACTTATATAATATCGCTAACTTTTTTCTCAATCCAATACGATGTGACAAATACTGACACCAACACAACCTTAGATTATGTTTTATTCTTGGAAGATTTGAGGGAAATGCAATGGAAAGAAACTAGATTGGAAAAGTAGATAGAAAGAAATGGGAAGGAAAATAAGAGTAACATTAAAAGTCAATAATTTTAATTTGTACCCTTCAACCTCATTATATTTTATTTCAACTAATTAATATGAAATTAAATAATTTAAAAATATATAAATTTTCTAACTTAGCTTTAATTATGTTTGATTTTCTTGTGTCTATCATTGAACAACCAAATATGAAAAAATCATTTTCTTTACTATTTAACTATTTTGAATAAAAATAATTTTATGAAATAATTTTTATTTTTTAAAACAAAAGTTATTTTTTAAAAATACCTTTAACAATCATAATACTCATCTTTTTATTTTTATTTTGAAAGCACATCTTCCATTAAATTTCAGGCTATTTTTAAAATTATTTTAAAACTAACTATACAAACATTTAAATGATTAAAGATAAAGTAAAAACTATGTTTAAAAATATTAAAAATAAGTTGAAAATACTTTTATTAAAAACTATTTTAGGAATTGTTTTTGAAAGCATGTAAACATGAGAACCTAAGGTCCTGTTTGTTTACAAATTTCAAAAACTATTTTTTTTCCTTAAAAACAAGGAAAACAAAGAAAATAAAAAAAACACAAAAAACACGTTTGACTTTCAGTTTTTTTTTTTGTTTCCTAAAAACAAAGATAATACAAAAAACACTAAATTCATAAAAGAATAACGGTTTCCAGATAACATCAAAATAATATTCTTTGTGTTTTAAAAAATAATTTTCAATAATAATTTTAAAAAATATGAATCAAACAGACCTAATTTTCTATAGTTCCACTATGTGTATAAGTAGAAAATTTTAGGTAAAAAGACATGAATATAGTAACAAGTTGTTAGCAAAAGCCCATGGTTGAATCCCATTAGAGATATTTTTGAGCTTGTTGGGTGGAATGTAATATTTCAATTTTAAAATCAAAATAGTTTCTTTTTTTTGAAAAAAAAAAAACATGAATAGTTTGTTTTGAAAATATTAATCAAACTAGTATTCTTTCCATACAAGTTAACACCCATGTGTAAACAATTGGTGAATACGAGTTTCAGGTAAATTTTAAAACCCCATTTATCAAATACGGTTATAGAGTAAAATTTTAAAACCCCAGTTAATGAATGCGGTTTTAAGGTAAATTTTTAAAATCGTATTCACCAAATATGGTTTTGAAATTTACTTTAAAACTATATTTTACCTTAAAACCGCAATAGGTAAATGTGTTTTAAAATTTACATTAAAATCAAGTATCACCACTCATGATTTTTAAAATTTACCCTTAAAATCATATTTGCAAATACGGTTAAAAATTTATATAAAAACCACATTCATGTGGGTTTACATTAAATATTCAGTTATAAGAAAAAGACTGATTTGATGAAAATTATGAAAATAAATCTATTCATGTATTTTTTTTTTTAAGAAATAACTATTTTGACATTAAACTCGAATATTTATATGAGTTTTGGAAAAAGTTGTCCTTTGTGACAAGAGGGGAAAATTTTTAGAATATAGAATTTACTATTAAAGATATAATTTTTATACTATTAGAAATATAGCATTAAATTTAGATTATTAAAGATGGTACAAATATAGAATAAAAGAACAAACATACTAAAGTGTAAAGTAATGGGAATGAATTTGAGGCTAGAATAATTGCATCTAAAATATATACAAACTGTACATAATACAGATGTGACACTTTTGGTATGTAACAAATCAAGAGTATGATGGGACCCTAAATTAAGCAAAATAAATTTAAGTATAAAAATGTTAAAGTATATTTGATACTTGTTTTAAAATAGTTTTTTTGTTTTTCAAAATTAAAATAATAGAGTGGGATGAGCATATGAGAGAACAATGATTGAATCTTTATAAGAATAAAGTAATCGCTGATGATGTTTTTCAACCTAATCGGGATCGAGCGTGGTTTGATTTTGTTGGGCCGGCCTCACTGGGCTCGCGTTTGACTCCTTCGTAAAAACAAGAGCAAAGGATCGGGCGTAGCTCGTCTAAGCCACGTCCGACGCTTAAGCCGCTTCTTTTTCCTATAAGATAATATCAATCAAGCAGGAATAAGCTTTATACATATGTTCAAGCAGACGCTTACCTTATGTGGCAATTTCTGGTGATTTATAAATTACGATCACGACAACTTTCTGAATCAGAAATGACACTCGAATAAGATGCTTCCTACGGATGATGACATTGAATAATATACTTCCTAGTTGGATGATGACACCTAATAGTATGTTTCATAGTCGAGTGACGATACAACATTTCTCTCACTCGGTATGAGGATTTTATTTTCTTATCGTGAAACCAATTAATAAGGATAATTGATGGGCAATAATCGAAATATCTTTACTTCCATTTGCGGAGATTGGGTGTTTTTCCCTAAACAGATCTCGGGTCGCCACTTTTAAAGGTGAATTGGTCCTTGTTTTAAGCCTATATTTAGGGATGTCATCAAGGGCCTATTGCTAGTAATCGGGCCCGCTTAATAATTGCTTTCACTGTGGTCTTGGGCTTGTGCACCTATTATTTCAAATCCCATCAATCGCCTCAAATTAATTAAGCGAACAGAGGCAAGGGCTATATCGTTTCCTGACGTGCGTGATATCCACGTGGCTACTTAGAAGGGTTTGATTAGTTTTATCGCTTCTTTTATCATCTCTACACCTGAAATCGCTGGGTTTCTCGGGTCAAGGCGCTCGAATTGAGCTTACGGTCTTGTGGCTATTCTACCTTTTCGCGGCCAAGCTCGAAACCGGTCGCTTTGTCTCGGGCTGTTGCTACATTTTACCTTCGAACCGAGCTACGGCTTCGAAACTGGCCGCTCTCAACCGAAGCGTAAGGCCTTCGAACCTAAGCTACATGGCATTTGAAACCGAGCTACATGGCTCCTTGGCTACTCGGGCCTTGAGCAAAGCTATGCCTCTAAAAATGAGCCATCGGACTCCGGGCGCCCGGCCTTCTGCTCAAGCAGTTCTTACAAACTGCTCATCACCCGCTAAGGCCTTCCTGAGTCGTTAAGCTTTATAAACTGAGCAGCTGGGCTTCTAGGCACTGAGGCCTTCCTTCGAGTCGTTAAGCTTTCAGAACCGGAAGCCACGGGCCTCGGGCGCCGAGCCTTCGGGGCTATTAAGCCTCTAACAAGTCGAGCCGCAGCTCTGGGCGCCGAGGCCTTCCCCGAGCCATGCCGTGAACCGAGTATCGGGCCCCGCACCGAGGCCTCCCGAGCTTTAAGCCCGCAAACAGCCACCGCCTGGCACCAGGCTTCCCAGTCGTTGCTTCGCAACCGAGCCATCGCCCGGCCAAGACCCTCCCGCGCAAACCAAGCTACCGGGCCCCGGGCAAGACCTCCCCGCGATATTGAGCTCCTCGCAGTCGAACTACTAGGCCCGGCGGCGCCAAGACCCTCCCACGCTGTTAGCTTTGCGTCGAAATGCCAGTTCTGGCGTTGAGGCTCCATCGAGCCGCGGCTTTCGTGATACCGAGCAACTAGGGCTCGTGGCGCTAAGACCCTCCCGCGCGAATCGAAACGCCATCGCTCCCAGCGCCAGTCCTCCCCACGTTATTTCCACGTTGAGCCATCGGGCTCCCGGCGCTAAGATCCTCCCATCATTAAGCTCGCAGTTGCCATCATCGCAGAACCCCGCGGCCGCTGAGCTTTACGGTGGCCGAAAGCATCGGCCCGGCGCCAAGACCTTGCCGTTGCTTCCCATACAGCCGAAGCATCGGGCTCCGTGGCGCCAAGATCTCCCCGCACCGCCGGTAGCTCGCTAATCCGCTATCTGGCCCTGCCACTTCGCTTTTGTGGCTACACACTCCGGTTGAAATGCTACGCTCAAGTAAGCTACTGGGTTCCTGAGGTACTTGGCTCCATGGCTATACGGCCTTGGAAGCGCGGCAAGGCGTAAACCGAGGCTCCTAAGTTACTCGCCCGTACTGCATGGCCTCGTTGGCTGCCACGTCGCGAATCGAGCTACTTGGTTCCGTATACATGATCTGCTGAACTGAATGACGGGCCTCGAAGCACGGTTCGTACTACATGGCCTGCTCTGAACGAGCCGCGCCTCAGCCTACTTACCCGCTGCCACGGCCCGCTCGAATCTCGTTGGGTTGACTCCCCGAGCTACTTTGGCCTGTATTACATGGCCTGCTCGAATCGGAGTCGCTGTTTGGTCGCAGCCTTCGGGTTATTCCGCTCTCGAGCCGGCTTAGGGTTTCTAAACTCGGAAGCCGGCCAGCTCGGGCTGTCGGGGCCTTTTTGGGCCAGCGCTTGCTTTGGAAAACTCGAGCCGCCGCTCCCGGCCGTTTCGCTTTTGGATATTCGCCTACGTGGCGAGTTTCCTCTCAAACTAAGATGCTTGGGCTCTTAGGCTATTGTGCTTGAGCTGAGCTGGCTCCGTGGCTATATGGCCTTTGTCAGCAATAAGCTCTTGAAAGCCAGGTTGGGTTGCGGGCTCGTACTAACTGCCCGAGTTGAACCCGGCTAATGCATATATGGCCTTAGCTGAGCAACAGCTCGGAACAGCCACTCATCCCGCGCCGAGGTCTTCCTCATCGAGTCGGGATCCTCCGCTCCCGGCAAACCTCCGGAGATTACATGGATTCTCCAAAGGCGACCGATGTCGCGGGGGTCAAGCGCTGACGAGGTGGCGGTGGTCGGGCTCGCCCCGCCTTCCGAGGCCACGATCTACGAGATGTCCACGCCTGATCAAGATCTCAATCTCTTCTTTTTTAGTTTGATGCGCCATCCTGCTCGTGTCCATTTAATCCTGTGGAACTCACGCATGCAGGTCGCTCTTCTGAAAGGGGGTTTGACTTCATCTCGGGATGACCACCAGAACCTTTCATGTTGCACTTCTCGCTGTAGGGCCTCGCGACATTGAGGTCACTGCAGGGTATATTGTCGGTGAATACTGGGCTGCAGAATGTGCCGGTAGTCCCCTCATGATCCCTAATTGCCTCTCTTCACCTTGCTCTGGGACCACTTCTACTTTCTCTCGCTTCCTACTGGGGGATCCGTCTCGTCTGTTTACTGGGGCTGCTTCTTTGTCGCCTCACTCTTTCCTTTTGTGTAGAAGAGCTTTTCGCATGGAGAGGAGGGCTTCTTCACAAGATATACTTCTCTGTTAAGTAGGACTTCGGCCATGTCGGGCCGAGGTTCTTCGAGATGGAGAACATTAGATCTTTCGACTACACTCCCAACCCTGCAATGAAAGCAATAACGACGAACTTCTTGTCGAGGATATCCACCTTCAAATGTAATTTGCACTGTTAAACCTTTGAACATATGACCTTAGGCTTTCTTGAGAGCTCTGTTTTATGGTCAGGAGATGATAACTCGGCTTCTTGTACGTCCTTACTCCAATAAAGTGGGAGACGAATGCGATGGAGAGTTATGTGAATGATGAGACTGGAGGACTACGGAGTCTCATGTCCTGGCTTGGCTTGCCGGGTCCCTTAGTGTGATAGCGAAGGCTCTTGCATTGTACTAATTCGACACCCATAGTTCCATTTGATTTTTGTACATATTGAGTTGGTTTATGGGGTCTTTTGTCCCGTCGAATCGCCTCTGACCGCAAGATCCTAAACTTTACCTGAAGGGGGAAAAGACTCTGAATGGGATTCTGGGCTTGTTGTACAAGGCCCATGGAGACCGAGAGTTCCTGGCCTTTTATCGCCACCTTCATATGGCTGATTGGTCGGGATGTCCCTGAACCTTGCTCCCACAACCTCTCCACGCGATCCTCTCCGGGCCTGGAGGATCATGCTCCAGTCAAGGGGTTAGTTTCTATCCGTTCCTTAACGAGGGTTGAGGTGTCGTTCTCTTCCTATAACAGGGTTTTGGGCTTGTCGAGCTTGTCGTGTCTCCAGTGGCGTCAGATTTGCCCAAAGGAGTTGTTCTAACTCTTCAAAGAAGTGTTGGCTGGTGACGCGGAGCGCCCACTCCGCCCATGTTGGTCCACGCCTCTAACACGCCTCCCGGAGGTCTACCGTCCATGTCGTCGGGCCGGTCTTGCATCCTTGAGGATTACGTTGTTCCCGCCAGGTTCCAAGTTGATACCATCAATCGCCGAGTATCACCATTTGTAAAGGAATTGTCGCTCCCACGTGACGCGCTAAACTCGACATGTTTTTTCAACCTGAATCGGGCTCAGCATGCTAGATTTGCTGGCCTGCCTCGCCGGCTCGCTGAACTCCGCAAAACAATAACAAAAAGTGATCGGCGCGGGGCTCTGCCCGATGCCTAAGTCGCTTCTTTCCCGCGATGATAATATCAACCGCCAGTGAGCTACGTTTCGCGTGATATGTCTCGCGCACACCTTCTACCTTCCTACGGGTGGCCCGGTATTTATAATGGATGATCGCGACAAATCTTTCAATCGGATGACGCATTAATCGGTCAAGATAAGCCGCCTGGATGATGACATCAATAATATGTTTCATACTGAGAACGATACAATATTTCTCACCTGCAGAGATTTTCTTCCTTATCAGAAACCAATTAATAGCTGATAATCGACGACAATAATCGAGAAATATCTTACTTTCCCGATTAGTGGAGATCGGGTGTTTTCCTAATATGGATTCCTCGTCGCTAGCCTTTTTAAAGTAGCTGACCGCCCTGTTTTGGGCCTATATTTGGGGATGTCATCAATGGCCTATTGCTAGTACTGGGCCCGTTTTTTAATCATGTTTTGGGCTTGCGTCTTGGGCCTGCGCACCTATTATTTCAAACCCCATCAACTGTAATGCAATATATGTTATTACGAATAAAGTAAAAATTAAAATAATGAAAATATGGGCATAAAAATTGGTTGTTTTTTTAAATTGTTTTCACTTGAGTAAAAATAAGGAGAACACATTTAATTCTTTTTTTTTTTTTTGTTCAAACCAAAGAACAAAATAAAATATTAAATTAAGTTAACAAAAACGGTTTTAATAAAACACAAAAATTGTGTTCTTTGTGTTTGTAAAAACTTTTTTTAATAACAATTTTAAAAAACAGAAACCAAACAAGTCCTATATTTGTTAGTAAGATTTTTTTTGTTTTTCTAATTTTTGAGAACATAAAATATAATGTTTTTAGTTAACATCTTTTAATTGTCTTTAGTTATTGTTTGAAAGTTGTTTTGAAAAATAATCATATAGGAATGTTATAGACTATTAGAAATAAAAATTATTTTTAAAAGGTTAAAAATACTTGACATTCTCAAACATATTTTGTTCTACCAAAAATATTATAAAAAATGTTTATAAAAAACTAATTTAAAAAAGGACTAATGTTATTGATCGAGATTAGAGATGGCAATGAGACAGGTTTGGGACGAGGTGGTCCCATCCCAAACTCGCCCCTGTTTATTTGTTCAAATTCTCAAACTCGTCCCGTTTACATTTGATTTTTTATTTTAAGTTTTTTTTAATAGTTATTTATTTTTATTATATTAAACATTATATTTCATAAAAATATTATGAATTTTTATAAATTATTTATTAAAAATATTATACCTATTATTATTTATATTAAAATTCAAACTAAAATAATTAAAAATTATTTTTAAATATAATCAGTACAGGAGGTGGCATAGTAATACCCTCGCCCTTGGGCTAAGAAAAGAAACAAACCCATTAAAAACCCGATTATACATAAACTAAACCCGACCCATTAGAGGAGGGGCGAGGTGGGAACCCAAAATAACCCGCATGTTCCCATCCTTGGTAATCAGATGTAAATGAGTAAAACAATTATTTTCTCACGAATCCCACCATTATCCTCAACAATTAATTATCTCTAAATCCTGCTAATATGATGAAAAGTTTTTTTTTCTCCTTTTTAAAGAGCATAGCAACCACAATATATTAATCACAAAAAATACAACTAGAAGCTACCTAAAAGTATACTGGAAGTATACTAAGATAGGCAACAAAGAAACAGAAGGAAACAAAAGGTAAGAAGCAGAAGAAAAACCCACTAGCCCCAAAAAAAAATCATCTTCGACCCATCCAAGTTAAAAATATCCATTAAGGAGATCTGTTTCCATCCACACTGTACACATTGGATGAGACCATAAATTACTAACAAAAGTAGCCTTCATCTTGTGGCTTGAAAATGCTTCGTTTCAAAACACTGTTATTTTTCTTATGCTAGTCAGCAAAAGACAAAGTGATTCGCTTCCTAAACTTTTTACTTTTTCTCACCAGTACCTTGCTGGGCAAATGTGAGAGTTTTGGCAAATATAAAAGGGGAATTTAAAGCTTTGACGAATAGAAAAGCGAAACACCAAGTTTGTTCCAACCATATCCAATGAGAGTTCCCACAACATTCTCACTTGTTGGTAATGCACTAGAAGGTGCTCCATGGTCTCCTCCCCTTTTTCCTCAAAGGTGGAAGTAAATTCTAATGGGCTACATTTATCTGCTTAAGTTGATCCAATGTTAACACCTTACCCCTAACAACCCTCCTAAGCAAAAAAAAACCCACCTTTTAAGAAACTAAAGGGTTCCAATTGGATTGAACATGAGATGTGACTGTATGGGATTGTTCCTACAAAGTATACATGAATTTAACTGAAAAACACCAGCTTTGTTCTCATTTAGAAGCAGCTTGTCCTCAAGGTTAGGGATAACTTTCCTAGGTTGAATAGTGTGCAGAACACTCTCCACCTCCTCTATTTCCCAGTCATTAAAAGATCTTATGAAGTGAGGGGACCATCCTCCTCCTTTGCTTGTGCTATCCCCAAAATCCACCACTAATGCCTCTTTGTGTGCAATCAAACCAAATAGGGTAGGAAAAGATAAGCACAAAGCCTCCTTCCCACACCATAAGTCCTTCTAGAAACTAACCCTCTTGTCATCCGCAACCAGAAACCTAACATTAGGTTAGAGGGTCTCCCATTATTTTCTAATTTCCTTCCACCAAACCAGTCCCATAGACTCCCCTAATCTACCTAGAACACTATTGCTTAGAAGACTCTCCAAACTTCCTTCTAATAACATTCCTCCTGAAGGAATCTTTTATTGGCAAAACATCAATTTCATATACATAAGACTGCCTTATTTAGCTTACACCAACATCTAACTCCCAAAACTCATTTCTTCTTTTTGTACACGTAGTAGGGCACTTGACTAGATGAGGTTTTTGGTCCAAACTACCCCCACCACAAAGAAAATCCCTATCCTTTATAGCTAATTGCACATCACCCTTGAATCCAAAAAAAGGACATGAAATAAATTGGACGGTTGGAAAGGATGATACAAATGAGAGTAATCCCAAACCTTTTCCAAGTAGTCAATCTCCTCCTGAACCTTTCTTCAATGAAATCCCCAACTATTACCCCCTCAGATGCCTAGACCGTTGATTGGATAGAAAGGCCTCATAAGTATGCCTTACTCCTATCAAGGCACCTAATGAAACAAGGCAAACCATGGTGGTGCATGGTAAGGGATGGTGGACCTGCATGGTGGTGCATGGTAATGTATGGTGGGCATGCACCTGTTCCAAATAGGTGGGAGTTTGAATTTGAAATGGGAACTAGATTTCAAATGGAGTAAGAATTCATGTTTGAACTAGACTTCAAATTAGGAGTCAGAATTTGAAAAGGGGAGCCATAATTCAAATTCAAGTTCAAGAGGGAAGAGGCACCTATTGGGAAGAGACACCTTAGTCTATAATAGGACGTTGTCTCTAATTTGAAAAGGTTAGAGAGTGTGCACAACTTTGTAATAAGAAAATCCTTGTATGTAGAGAAGTGTAAGGGCACTTGGCAACAAGTTGGGAAGCAATCCCTATAAAACCAAGTCTCATTTATACACTTTGCGGAGACACGATAGGAAGGTCAAGCAAACAACTTAGCAATCAGATCCATAAAGGTGAAAATCGTTGTCTTTAACTTATGCAGGACAAGTGGTAAATGATCATTTAGTGCGAAAGAGCCGACTAAGGCAACCCGTCAGGTGTGACAATCGTTGTCTCAACTAAAGTTTCTTCGATTCAAGGCTAGGGAAAGAGCGAAGAACGTATCGCCTCTGCTAGGAAACACTTTGTGAGAATGGTCTCGAGGATGAGAAAATGTGATTGCATTTGTCGACTCATTCAGAACGAAGCCAACCGCAACGCTAATGAATCAAGCGACAAGACATGTATAAAGGATTTAGGCTCTAAAACCATCCGGTCATTGATGGTGATTACCAAAATGCAGTTCAGTCCATGGGAGCAGACATCACTATCCTTAAGATGGCAGTGGTGGATGTCCCCATGGCATCGATGAAAGGCGCACCAAACCAAAGCAAGGGCTCTGGGGAAGAAGAAATGCAAGGAATCTGCAAACTTGTATAGGGACATGGAGAAATTCTTTAAGGCTGCTCATATAGCTGATAATGAAAAGGTGTCCTTAACAAGCATATACCTATTTGGTGATACAGAGTTATGGTGGCGCACTTAGATGGGGGATGATGCAGAGCCTGGGAAGGTCTAGTTACTACTCCGGGAGACTTCAAAAAAAGAACTAAATGACGGCCGCTTCAATGCAACCCGTTTGCAAGGGAGTCTCAGTTTACTCAAGGCAAACCAATCTTGTAAGGAATATATTAAAGAATTTATTTCTCTAATGTTGGACATCGAACATGTAAGTCACCAACCTTATTTCGGGGATTAGCAAGGCTC
This sequence comes from Tetrastigma voinierianum, assembly GCA_016808115.1. Lineage (NCBI taxonomy): Eukaryota > Viridiplantae > Streptophyta > Magnoliopsida > Vitales > Vitaceae > Tetrastigma > Tetrastigma voinierianum. The sequence goes on from JAEQBH010003568.1 coordinate 265,328, forward strand.
AAGATGTTAATCAGAGATGTAGAGTTTGATGAAATTCCCCTGGTTCACTTTTTTATAACATGTTTATGCATTTAAATAAATTAAATCTGTATTTTTCTCATGCTTAAATTGTTAAAAACGAATATGATAAAACTCCAGTGGGCTCTAGAGCAACAAATTTGCAAAATGTCAAATGAGGACCTAAGGGTCATAAATGAGTAATGTAAGTGCCAAAGTATAAATGAGATGAAATGAAGAGGAAATGAAAGTGAAATGAAGCTTTAAAATGAAAAAAAAAAAAAGAGAAATGATGAATTAGTTTGTAGCAAACATGGCCTTAGTCATGTAATGGACAAAAGACCAATTTTTGGTCTTTGAATGCCATAACCCACATTTTAGGCAAAAGGGAGGAGAGAAAAGTAACACTCATGACGTTGGAGGGAAAGAAAGAGAAGAACTTGGTGATTTTCTCCATAGGATCAAGGATTTAGATGAACAAAAAAGAAATAAGAAGATTGGAAAGAGATTTGAGGTAAATAAACCAACCCCAACCCTTTTTCAGGTTCAAGTTGGGGAAAAACCTCAAATTTGGAATAAAGGTTTTTGGCTGGTTGCTCTAAGTTGTTTTTGGTTGTTTGATTGGTTGTGGCTCAAAATGAAGAGTTTTTGTATGAGGAAATGTTTGGTTTTTAGAGGAGATGCTGTCAAAATTTTCCTAAAACCCATATTTTTGTTTTGGCCATAACTTGGCCATCACTCATCCGAATTGAGTGATTCAAATTTAAGGCTAATTTATACTTCTAGGAGAACAAATATTCATGAAATAAGTGTATCCAAATTTAGACCCTATTGGACCCAGAAATTAGTCAAAAGTGAGGCTCTGTTTTCGGGTTAATTATGGTTCAATTCTGATACGGTTTTGGTGTTTGGAGCAGTTTTGGTATTTAGGCCATAACTTAGCCATCACTCATCCGAATTGAGTGATTCAAGTTTTTAGGTAAACTAGACTTCTATGAGAACAAATCTCCCCGAAATAAGTGTATCCAAATTTGGAGACCATTGAACCCAAAAATTCGTCAAAATGAGGCATATCGATGCCTAAAAAGAATGATAAGAAGTCTAAGGATGAGGAAATGGGGAAAAATGAAAGGAACAATATACCAGAAGGGTGTCGGGTAGAAATAAGACCTAAATAGAAACTTTAGAATACTCAACTAATATATGATTGTCATTTGTGTTGGATTAGGGGCTAACGAGGAAAAAAGCCCAAGTTAAGATCAAGATTCCAAGGACAGGAATCGAAGGACGACAATCTTTTTGGTTTGTTCTCCACTTCTCTCTCTCTCTAATTCCAAAGTGTTTGAATGATTACAAAGTGATTTGGATTGCTGAAATGATTTATAAGAAAAATCATATTGATTTGTTTTAATTGATTTGAGGCAATTGATTGTGAAATGATTTGCATATGAAAAATTGCATGAGTATTGAAAATAAATTGTTTATATAAATGTATATACTATACTATATTTTGCTATGAATGATTTGAACGCCCTTAATAGAATGTTAACAGTTAAATTCGTGTAGACGATAGATTGGTATACCAATATAATAAATTAGTAATACTCAAACTAACGTGGAATGATTTGTCACTCGAACAAGAGTCTAGCGAGACAAAGATTTATGTTCCCCTAATTGATTTTTAATAATCGCACAAGAGTCTAATGGGACTGATCGTGTTACAAAACAAAATGTTTTTATACCGGCCTACAGCCCAACGAGACTGTGTCGGTGATACCGTTATCCTATGCATCAAAAGCATAAGTTAAATTCGTTTAAGGGCAAATTGAAATGATAAGAAAATTGTGAAATGCATGATTTGTGTTTTGAATGATTTATTGCATATGAAAGTACATATTTGGAATGATCAATTAACTGTAAATGAATGTATATGAAATGAATATATGTATTGTATTGCATTGATCATTCAAAAATATTCAAAAGCTTGGTTTAGAAAAATTGCATGATTTGACTTAAACTGAAATGGAAGAGGAACTATATAGAACCACTAAGCATGAAAATGCTTAGAGCGTTGTTTTTATCATCGCGCGGGTATCGAGAGAACATGTACAAGGACTTAGACCGCAGTGAATCAGAGTCATCGTCAAAGTCATACGGAGGATAATTAAAGCTCTATTACATGCATACATGAAATTATTCGACTCAATTTGTACAAACACTATTATGAAAATTAAACTCTGATTTTGTTTTTTAAATATTTGGTTATTGAAAACGGCTAATAATGCCGCATTGTATAAAGGTGGGAAATGGATCAAGTGGGCATGAAATGTCATATCGAATGACAAAGAGTTTTATGATCAAATAATGAGCCCCCTTTTTGTTAAAGTGTATTTACGAAATATATATATATATATATATTTTTTTTTCATTAAGTATTTGAAATGTGTTTGGAAAAGTAATTGTATTTGAATTATTTGAAATAATTCAAAAAAAAAAAAAAAAGAGGACCACATCCCGGGTCCGGGTTTGACTGGCCTGATCGGCACAATGCACGACCTTGGACACATGAGCCTCAGATTCTTTGTCACCGCGATGGTCAGACCGGGACCTAGGTGGACTATATGATGGCCAGTGCCATCAACACCACAATCAAGTCCAAGACAGATGGGGGCAAGTAGTGTAAGGTAGAGGGAACCTCATTTTACTAAGAAGCTACCGCTGGAAGGGAACCGCAAGGCTATTGTATGCTAGTTGTGGAGACAACCACAAAATATGTGCAGCAGACAACAAGGTCAATGGGATGCTTCATTTGCAATGACCCTCATTGAGCCAAGGACTGCCCCAAGAGAGACAAGCTTACTACCTTGGTCACTGCCAATGACAAGGCTAGCACTGATTCAGATTCACCATCTTGAGTGAATCCTCTACAACTTCTAAATGCAATTAGTACCTGATGAGTGTAAAACTAATCTATGTTTTGAGTTCATTTCACATGCTATTTTGAGTATTTTATATTCATATTCATGTAAAACTCATAACATTTCCTCTAAATTTAGTTTTGTAGGATTTTTGATGGAAAACAAATGATTTAGTAAGAAAAGATGCAAAATGTTTCCAAAAAGAGAGTTAATCGGATGTCTCACAGTGCATTAGTGAGAAGATCAATTTTTATGTATCATCTGGAGCATCAAATGGTTCAACTCTACTCATGATTGCATTCCACATTTAAAGAGCTTTCCAACGCCACTTCACACGCCCAAATTCGAGTTAAAACGAAGAAGTTATGTCATCAACAAGTTGGAGAAGAAAACAAGTCCGTTAGCAGTTTTTGTCGTGACAAAGCTAGCGACAAAATCCAGATTTTGTCGCAACAAAGTTTTAGCAACAAACTTTGTCGTAATAAACCAGATTTTGTCGAAACAAAGTTTTCAAAAAATTATGTTGCGACAAAACCAGATTTTGTCGCGATAGAGCCAGTGACAAGGCTTTCTTTGCAATAAAACTCATTTGGTAAAGAATAAGAGTTTTAGGTATCAAACTCATGTGACAAACCATATTGCCAGCATGTAGGCGAAGCAAATTGCGATTTTGGACGAGAAAGCCTTGATGCATGTTCGGGTGCTGATTAATGGGATCCAGGTAAAGGCAATGGTGGACAGTGGAGCCACTCATAATTTTGTAGCAACCAACGAGGCCTTAAGATTGGGACTAAAGTTGGTAGAGGATGACAATGGACAAAGCCGAATAGTGCAAGGAGAATTAAAGGCATCACAAGGATGTTCATCGTAAGTCAGGAATGGAAGGGTAACAATTTACTTTAGGTTCCATTAGATTATTAATAATGATGATTCTCTGATTTACTTTCCCACTCTAAGGCTGCCCTTATTCCTCATCTGGGTGGACTTATGATCTTAGAGGAAAAACAACCCCCGCTTGTGTGCAATGATGAGCTTTAAAAGTTTATCTATTTTAGTCCATTTTCCTTAATTTTTCATATCAAAGAGACAATTACTTTGCGTAAATATGAAGAAAACTCACCCATCTCGTTATTATGTGTAAAATGGAAGAAAGAAGAAAATGCGAGAAAAATACGCGAATAAGTGGAGGAAAAGTGCAAATGAATGGCGTATAAACGAAAAACAATCGTCGATTCATCGATGCGCTGGGTTTTCAGCGCCGTCCTTCGGTGCCCACACCAAGAGAATTAGCGAATTTGACGTGTCGCCGGCGCAGGTACCCGCATAAGCAACCGGCTGGGTAACCAGAGCTAAGAGAACGACGCGACAAAGATTCGCCAGGTCGACAAGAGTTGATGTCGTGACTAGGATAAAGAGGTCGCCATTAACAAACACCTTTAAGCTACGCGAGAGGTCGGATCATGAAGTCGCCAACTCATGTCGGCGTCGCGACGTGAGATCGTCGCGACACAAGACCGCCGCTTGAAGGTTGAAGCTCTTGGCGTGAGGTCGCGATAGTTACGCCATCGGCGTCGCGGACATCAGAACTAATTATATCAATGACGTGCAGAGCCATAAAAGAGATGTCGCGACAAGATATTGTCACGGCTGTCATGGCGATCGCTGAAGACTCGGTATGAACTGAAGCCGAAAGGTCGCGACAAGATATCACGCCGCTACATCGTGAAAGCAACGAAACTCGCCAGAGTTTATTCGCAAGATTATGTCGCATATCAAGAATGACCAACCGTTTTACATAGAGTAAGTCGATGTCGCTGACGGAGACATAGCGCCGCGACATCGATGATGTCGCGACGTGAGATTGATGTCGCGACGCGGAGATTGATGTCGAGACATCGATGATGTCACGACAAGGAACCAAGTCGCGATTTGAATAAAGGAATCGGGCCAAACCATTTTGAAACCTACGCAGCTACACGGATTAGGCCCAACCAGGAACCCTATAAATACGCCAGCTTATCCAACTCATTAAAGCAAGCCATGGCCATGTACGAGAGGTCCGCATAGCCAAAGCTCATTTTTTTATTTTCTTTATTTTTTATTTATTATTTCCGCTGCTTAGAGCGCATTATGTTCTCGTATTTTTATTTTCGCGGTATTCGAATCGATGTTATCGTCAGCCGTCGACGCGTGTGACCAATCTTTTCAAATTACTACCCGAATGTTTGAAGTTCGACAAATTTCTCGAATTCATTGTTTCGCCAAATCGTGCTTATTCTTATGATAAGAGGACACAGATCGGTAATCTGTGTTAGAACGAGAATCCGCCATTATGAACGTTATAGTCAGAATTTATCTTTCCTGAATGCTTCCAGTGTTCTTGTTAATTTCGCTAATGAGCTTACCGGGTTTTGGGTTTATTGTCTTGGGATCCGACATCGCTTATACCCGTTAAGATTTGCGCTATTGCTCGATTATGAGGTCCTCTGAGCGACATTGTGGAAGACATTCCCAGAGTAATGTACATTTCTTCAAGTGTATACTAACATGCTATTAGGGATCTTTTCGCTTTGTAAGTTCACTTAGATAAATCCTCTTCTCACTTGAACAAGAATCCAGTTGAATGAGTTATCTATTTAAACAAGCAAAGAGTTCACCTCACCCGATAGTGAGGCCAATCCTCTGTTAGTCAGATCTAATCAAGGAAAGGTCATCTATTCTAATTTCGGCGGGCGAGCAATCCTAAGTCAGATATCTCACAATCGATAACTCGGGATCTAAGGTTTACATTCATAAATGGGTATGAAGTATTGCAAAGAAAATAATCAGATTAATGGGTCCCTTTTTAGCTATCTAATTCCCTATATTCGAGAATCAGCCATAAATTAGATAATGGAATGCTGAGGTGAGAGATCCAAAATGCACTACAACGCCGACGTATTTTGAAACTCTGAGATAATCAAGAAATTTTATCGAATTTTAATCCACAAAGAACCGATAGTTCACTATAACTGTTTCTATTGATGTGTCTTCTGAGGATAACTATTCAGTATTCATTTCTTTTATTAGAAATTAACTATTCTTTATTCTTTATTTTCCAGTATGTTAGATGGTTCAGTTATTTTCCTTTTGTTCGTTTAATTTTCCAAAGACCTTAATGTCGGGATCCTACTATCATTTTATGGTCCAAATAGTATGGAATGGAGTAGTCGTAGTTGATTTAGTACCTTATATCTCCTGGATCATGATCTGATTCTAAATCCATTTTATTACTTTGTCGACTGCGCACTTTTGCACATCGTACCAAACCAAACTCAAAATGATTTACTCTAAGAGATTGGTGTTTATATAGTATAATGTTAACAAGTTTATTTAATGCTGTCGGATTAGACAATAGTCCTTGGTAATAGTGACATAAATTGTATTTGCCTTGGTTCTATGAATGTTTCATGATACTGGTCAGATCTAAAATGAATTTTGTAAATCAATATCTCGATGAAAGAAAGAAATACTAATTTGGCCATTTTTAAAAGAAAAAAAGAACAAAATAGCTGCTTTCAAGCAGCTGACTCGTACTCACCGACTCCAATGTAACCCATATTAAACATATTTTATGATTTGACTAATCCTGAGCTGACAGAGTACGTTTATTTCTAAAAAACTTCGATGCACAGGAAACAATCGACCGACCTCCAAATGACACTGAATAGAAAGGACGCCGTGCTTCGAGAAAGACTAAGAAGGCGTAAAACTCAACCATGGCGAGGTTTAAAGGCAGGATCAGGTTGAAATACATAGAAGAGGCTAGAAGGCCTCCAATACTTATACAATGGAGGATTTCCTGAGACCGCACAGAAGAATACTCACGATCGTGACAAATCATAAAGATGTTGACACTTGAATTAAAGCCGCATTGATTACAATGGTCCAACAACATCGGGCCATCCGTCATCCAATCAAGATCCAAACGAAGACCCGGGAAGATTCTCAGATGGCCAATACCGTTGTCAATGGGGTGAGACCGTAAGTCATAAACCGCACCTATTCCCATTCTCTAAGAGATACAACAAAGAACATGGTATGAATCTTTACCATATGGTTCTGCTAATACTGGAGGAAAGAAGTTGAGGCCTACTTGAGGATTCTTTCCAGCCCCAACCACGCAAAGATGAGGAGATCATATGTTCGTTAGTGAAGACAGTTCGCTAGCTCGGGAAAGATTCAACGGTTACGAGAAGATGTCCACAATGGATGATCCCAAGATCATATGGACATTGTATATCATGCCATGAATGATATATCAAAAGGATCATTGATGCTTCATGCCGTGGAGCATCAACTAAAAAGTGCTGGAAGAGGCAAGAGCTATTTGAAGATCCGCAATGTAACATGAAAACTCCTTCTCGAGCTTTCAAGAGGAAACAGAGGAAAGGATCATGGAGCCGAGCAAGATGACAAACAGAGGCTAAGTTGGATGCCATTATGCATAAGGCTAGGCAAGAAGAAAGAAAGACACACACCGCCATGAAATAGAGCAATTGAAAGGAGTTAATGAAGGGAGTACGGGAAAAGAGTAATCAAGGACTTTATGATGTCGAAGAGGTTAATTATTCAGAGCCAAGAGCTTTACCATTTAAACCCAATCCTAACCTTCCAGTACATTATCACCCAACACTCGTGAAACCATGAGAACTTCTCGCATAGCGGAGGGCTTCAAGGCCCAAGGCGTGACGTAACTCCTCATCAAGGGTATCGTTGAATACCATGTCTGAATAGCAGCACAGCAAGGAAATGAGCACGTAAACGAATATCATGGTCGAGGAGCCCCATCTGAGGAACATATGCTGCAGTTTATGGGGGATAATAAAAAGCTGTTGAACCTCCATGAACAAAAAGCCTGGAGAACTGAAGAAACATGCAACACTCTCAACACTACAAATGCATCCCCCGAAGAACTGAGACACAAGTAGGTACCGCCCTAACCCCGGTTAAAGGAAAGATGCCTTCCTGGGCGACACAAGGAAGAACCTAAAGACTGGGCTGCTGTGCAAATTGAGGATGGGAAGGAGTTGTAAGAGAGGAAAGAAAAAGGTGACAAAGAACAAAGAAGTAGCAAGACCAGAAAGGGAAGAGACACTGGAGAATGACAAAGAAGGAGAAAAGAAGAACATCCAAGGATCAAAGCCTGCAGTCCCATTTCCACAAAGACTGCAGAATCAAAGATGGAGGAGCAGTTTGCAAGGTTCTTGAAACTTTCCGCAAGGTCGAGATCGCATGCCTTTATCGAAGTGGTGACTCGATGCCACTTTATGCTACTTCAAGGACATACCGAGCAAGAAAAGAAAATAGTGTTGTATGAATAGTGAATTCACCGCGCACTTCAGAAGGCAAGACCGTGAAAAGAATCAATAAGAAGATGAAGGAAACAGGAAGTTTCACAATTCCTTGTATTGTTGGAGGAATGGAATTCCATGAAGCTCTTCCAGACCAGAGCTAGTATCATCCGACATTCTTTCTCGTTGCCAAGAAATTAAGTTCGGGGGGAGCTATTCCACAACCGGTTACCTTCAAATGGCGTACGATCGATGGAGAAACCCATGGGCCATTGAAGATGTTGGCTATTGTCGGGTTTGGTCTCTGTGTGAGACTTCATAATTTCGACATGGAAGAAGATTCACAAGTACTCTACTATTAGAATAATCATTCTACCATCGATGTACCTTTGATTGACATGCAAAAGGAGTTCTCTACTTTAAGGGTTGAGAAGAAGTTTGTTTAACTTTGATTAAAGAAAACATATGGTGGGAAGCCAAGGCTACAATGTTTCATTTTTGTTCTGCTTCCAACTCGATGTTAACAATGATTGTAACACTCAGCTTTTTATCAATGAAAAGGAGATGAATTCCCAAAGATACCGAAGATGTCTATTCTCGACTTCCATACAAAGCAGCTTCTCATGCTATAGAAACTGTTGAGCTCAAGCAAAAACAAAAGATAATGTGGGGAAGATAGTGAAAAAGAGTGAAATTCATCAAGAACAAGATATGGTCTAGTTTTGAAAGAGTTGTCATGTCATTTAAAGTATGCCTACTTAGAATTACCTTCAAAGAAAAACCAAAGGATCATTTCTTACCTGTATTAAGAGAATGAGGAACAAAGATTGCCTGAAATATTAAGGAAGATATGAATCACAATATCCATCAGTGAGCCGAAGGGTATCACCATCAATTTGCATGCATAAGATTCCCGCTAGAAGAGACTTCAAACCATCTGCAGACACCGTGAGGAGGTCAATCCGGGGTTGACGGCGAAGAGTCGAAGGAGGTGCTCAAATTGTTAAATGTCGGTTTTATCTATGCTATCTCGCATACTGGGTGAGCAGCTCATGTGGTTCCAAAGCAGTGGGGCGATCGTGGATCGAACAAAACGGGACCATTCAACAAGAATAAGATGTTAGACGAGGTATGTATTGATTACGTGAAGTTGAATACAAGAATTTAAAAGATCATTTTCATTTGCCTTCATTGATCGTGATGTCGGGATAAAGAAGCGTGACACCCTCACTTTTGTTTTCTCTCGATGGGTACTCGTGGATATAATCGTGATTGCTATTGCACCGCAGGATCAAGAGAAGACCACGCTCACATGCCCTGCGGTACCTGCATTCGTATGATGCCGCTTGGGTTATGTAATGCTCCAGCTACATTCCAGAGGTGCAATGACGTTCATATTCGCATTCGGCCAGTTAAGTGATGGAAATTTTCATGGATGATTTTATCGTATGGATCCAAATTTTTGATCAATGTTTAAACAATCCGGAAACAAGACTTCCTAAAGATGCCAAGACAAACAATTTAGCACCGACTGGGGAAAATGCCATTTTATGGTAAATTTCAAGGTATTGTTCTCGGGGCATGTAAATTTCGCTTATCGACTAGAAGTCGACCAAATTCAAAGTATCCATCATCAAGACTCTGCACCACCTACCACAGTGAAAGGAGGCAGTTTTGGGGCATGTTGGATTTTACAGGAGATTCATCAAAGACTTTTCAAAAGGCCGTACTAATTATGACATTGAAAAGGATACAAGGTTCAATTTCGATGACTCCCGCATGATGCTTTCATGAAATCAAGATCAGATTGGTACGTGCACTCATAATGGCTGCACTGCACGGAATCAGGATTTGAAATAATGTGATGCCGTTGATTTTGCTATGGGAGCCGTGGTTTGGGCAAAGAAAGAGAAAGTATTCGTGGCCATATACTATGCTAGTAAGACCTTCAATGGCACAAGAGAACTACTCAACCGGTGCTAGCCATAGTATTTGCTTTTCAGAAAAATTTAGACAATACATTTAGGATCCTATGTGGTAACTACACCGACTACAAAGAAATCAAGTACCGTGTCGGTGCTGGCTAAGCCAAGATTGATAAGGTGGGTGCCGCCAAGAGCGGATTGGAATTGAAGTGACAAAAGGATGTGACAATGTGATAGCCGACCACTTGTCAAGAGTAGAAAGAAGCAGTGATGAAGAAGAAAATGTGCAGTTAACAGAGAACTTCCCAGATGAGCAATTATTCAAGGTTTCCTTCCAACTTCCATGGTATGCTGATATTGTGAATTATCCGTTCAGGGAGTAATGTCACCAACTACCAACGTAAGAGGAAACTCGTGAACCCACAAAGCAGATATTATATTTGGGATGACCTAATTATTATTCAAGCAGAGGTGTCGACATGATAATAAGAAGATGTAAAGCCGAAGGTGAACAAGGCAACATTTTAATGAATGCCATGCATCACCATAATGGGATACTGAGAAAGAATGTAGCCACAAGATACTCCAATCGTAGTTTTATTGGCCCACTATCTTTAGAGATTGTGCAAGAGTGGTGAAATTGTGTGATCGATGCAAGGATTGGAAATATCAAGAACAGAAATCGAAATGCCCTTTAAAAAAAGGTATTATGGTGATACAAATTTTTGATAGTTTGGGGAATATATTTTGATGGGATCTTTCCCACCATCATTTGGAAATCCCATACATACTCGCAGCGCAGATTACGTCTCCAAATGGGTGGTGCTAGTGGGCTCGTCCATGAATGATGCTAATACGCTTGTGAGTTTTTAAAGAATATTTTGAGTGTGTTTGGAACTCCCAACTATCATTATGATGGAACCCATTTGCAACAAAATATTCAGAAACTCGGCGATGTGCATGGATCAAGCATGTAATGAGCTAGCTTCGGTCATCCTCAAACCAATGGATGTAAGGTAAATTTTGAATGTGGAGATCAAAAGAATACTTGAAAGATCGTGGAACTCAAGCAGAAGGATTGGTCTTCCAAACTCACGATGCACCAAGCCACAGATCGCATACAAAACCCCATCGAATGTCCCCATACGTAGTTGTTTTTGCAAACCATGTCATCTACCTCTTGAATTAGAATACAAGGCAATGGGTCATCAAGAAGTTAAACTTCGATTTTAAGGTCAGTAAGGAAGAAAGATCGCTTCCAACCTCCATTCGAATCGAAGAACTCGAAATGAAGCCATGAGTAATGCTAACATACAAAGAGCACAAAGAAATGGCATGATCGTAAAATCCCGAGGAAAGAGTTCGTAATAGGGAACAAAAGTCGCTTTTAATTCTAGACCGTTCGCTTCTGCGAAATTAAAATCCACCGAGCTGGCCATACACGCTGGTATCAAGTACTACATCGAGCAAGAATAATCGAAGACCGGAGAGTCAGGGAAGAATTCAAGGTCAATGGACAAAGGTTAAAGCATTATCTCAACAGTGGAAGAGGAAAGTGAAGAACCCAACTGGAGTTCTTGAGGAAAAAGCAAGAACCACAAATAAAGAAGTCCAAATAAGGACTCAAAATCGAGCAAAACAACGGGAGGCAACCCATGAGGATTTAAATTCTGGAATTTAAATTTTGAAATATTTCTTTCTTTTAAATAATGAGAAATTAGGTCATATTTGTTTTCTAGGAAGGATAGATTTAATTTTTAGAAATAGATTGTAATTTAATGAATTTCCTTCTCTTGAATATTGCAAAGGATCTTCAACTGTTAAGACATAATAAAGGCAACTACGTGAGTAATTCCAACAACTTCTGCAGAGGAGTCGGACATGAGAAAAGGGGGAGTAACTTTCTCCAACCCACTCAGGATATATTTGAATTAATTGTTAAATCTTGCTTAAAATATGCCTCGAAGAGATGTCTAAACTGTTAGAATAATAAGAGAATTCAAAGTTTTGAAATCATTGAATTAAGGGCTCGGGTCACTGATAAAGAAGTGGTTATGTCGCGACAAAGTCGTCATTCTACAAAACATTGATGTCGTGACCGCTTTGGAAAGAACAATTAGTGAGTATTGAGGAAGGTAACATGAACAGAATGAAATATTGAGTTCAGAGATGAACAATAAGTCGCGAACCTCGTCAATATCAATTAATTTAAATACTCATCAACAAAAATGAGTCAAGGTACTCCTTACGGTCACACAATCAGTTCAAAACCAAATTCTAGAATTTGTTAGATTAATGGTTAGTAAACTTAGGTGATACAAATTGACAAGAAACGATGCAGTCATTCTTTGGATAGTTTGAGCCATTCTAGCCATCCTTATTAATATGTTGATGCATATACCTTAGTTCCATTAATTGAGCTAAACAGACTGATTTTTAAAAATAAGCCAATGGAAACCCCAACCCATCCAGAGTTCAACCTTCAAAGAAGAACCACAGGATACCAGAATCAAGAAGGAAGAAGAAAATGAAGTTCGGGGGAGTATATATTTTGAGGAACTAAAAAAGGAATGAAAAGAAAAGGCAAGGAGCGTAAAATGCAAATGTAAAAGAAGGTTTCTAGGGATAAGTTTTATCTTATGCCTAACTTTCGAACAATTAAGTTCTTAGTAGTGGCTTCAACACCAACACTTTAATGCCATCTCGAAAGTGGGGAGGTTACAACCCAAAAAGTTCGCTAAGAGTGTTAGAAAGCCTAAAAAGTTAAACATTGCACTATCCTCAGAGGGGTAGGCAAGGAAATTCCCTAGTGAAATTACAAGTGTGAAATAGGGGGGCATACAATTCTGAATTGAAGAAATCAAAGAGATATCCCAAAAATGAAGTTTAGGGGAGTTTATTAGAGAAACTACAATAAAGAAAGGGCAGAAGAAAAAAAAAAAAGGTTCAGGGTAATCTTAACCTAAAAATTCCTTCCATCCTACCCATTACCCATGCCTGACAATATAAGCCCAAAAGACCTGATTGATCTTGAAGGCTGTAATCATCTACATTAGTGGAGATCAATATGAAAAACAAGCCTATGGAATTTGGAAGAAAGGAAACAATCAAAATCAGTGGAAGAACTTTAGGAGTTAAATGACCAAGAATAAATGAGAAAGGAAAACAATTCATTATTCAACAGATCCAATGAGTATATTGTTTGTAAAAACAATTTCAACATGTTAGTTTGCATAGCATAAAGAGAGGACCAACCTTAACCGGACTTGAAAGCTCTAGATGTACAGAAAATTTTGCATACCTTGCATTGCAATTAAATTGAATGACACTGCAGAACAAATCACAGAAAAATGTCCTTAAAAATTATTTTGTTTAAGGACAAACAATTCTTTCTTTTTCTTTACTCGAGGACAAGCAAAACTTTAAGTTTGGGGGAGTTTGATGAGCTTAAAAGTCATCTATTTTTAGTCCATTTTTCTCGCTAATTTTCATATCAAAGAGATAATTACTTTGCGTAAATATGAAGAAACTTCACCCATCCAAGTACAAGGTGTAAATGGAAGAAAGAATAAAAATGCAAAGAGAAAATACAAAGAATAAGTGAGGAAAGTCGGTGGCGTATGCAAACGAAACAATTGGTCGATTCATTGATGCGCTGGGGGGTTTGCACAATGGTTCCCAGGTCGCGACACCAAGAGAATTGAAGGAATTTGGTGATGCAGGTCGCGAAGAAGAAGTGGCCGTATAAGCAACAAGGGTAACCCAGGAGCTAAGAGAACATCGCGACAAGATTCCGAGGTCGCGACAAGATTTGATGTCGCGGACTAGACAGAGGTCACAAATGTAAAACACCTTAAGCCATGGAGTTTGACCATGCACGCCGGAACTCAAGTCGATGTCGCCGCGACGTTGATCAAGCCCACACAAGACCTCGCCACGAAGGTTGAAGTTCTTAAGGTGAGGTCATGATGCGAATATCCATACGTGGACATCGTGAACGCACGCATCACGATGCGTAGCCATAAAGAGATGTCGCCGGCTAGATATTGCCGTCAGCGACAAATACAGCTGACAAGAAGACCACGAACTGAAATAGGTCGCGACAAGATATCGACGCCGCTGACATCAAGACAGCGACGCCGCCGTATTATCAAGATATCGACGCCGCGACATCAGAGAACAAATTGAAACCTCGCCAAGACGTGAGAAGATGTCGCGATTAAGATATTGATGTCGCGACATCAAGAACGCACTAAATCGCTTACTATGGTGGTGTTGATGTCGCCGACGCGAGACATTGCCGCGACATCGATGATGTCGCGACGCGAGATTGATGTCACGACATCGATGATGTCACGACAGAAACTGAAGTCGGATTGAATAGCTTAATTGGCCAAACCATTTTTTGAAACTAATAACAGTTACATTGGGATTAGGGCCCAATTGAGGAACTCCTGAGAATACAATGGTCCACTCATTAAAGCAAACAAGGCCACAAACGAGGTCCGGATAATGAAAGCTCATTTTCTTTATTTTTCTTTTTTTTTTTTTGTTATTTCCGCCGCTTTAGAGCGTGATGCGTTCCTCGTATTTTTATTTTCAAGCAGTATTTTCCTAACTGATGTTATCGCTTGAGCCGTCGACGCGCAATTCAATTTCTTTTCAAATTACTACTGAATGTTTCAGTTCGACAAATTTCACCATTGTTTCGCTTCAAATTGCAATATCTTATGATAAGAGGAATGGATTTGTGGTCATGCATTCAAGAATCGAGAATCCAAATTTCCATTAAGTGAACGTATAGTCGAATTTATCTTTCCTCGTAGTCGCTTTCCAAATAGCCTTGTTAATTTCGCTAATGAATTACTTCGGTTTTGGGTTTATCACTGGGATCAACATCGCTCTTATACCCGTTAAGATTTGCGTCATTGCTCACTTGCCATGGAGGTCCTGAGGACACACAAGAAAGACATTCCGAGAGAACATATTTTTCATGCAGCACTGAACCCACAGATCTGAGCTTTGTAAAGTTCACTGATAAATCCTCTTCTCACTTGAAATCAAGAACGAGTTGAATGAGTTATCTATTTAAACAAGCAAAGTATTTCACCTCTAATCTGATAGTGAGGCCAATCCCTTGTTAGTTGTGACTAATCAAGGAAAGGTTGATCTATTCTAATTTCGAGGAGGAGCAACTGAAGTCAGATATCCTTGCTGACCGATAACTCGAGCTAAGGTTTACAAACATCCATAAATGGGTATGAAGTATTGCAAAGAAAAATACCCGCATTACAGTCCCTTAAAAGTAGTTATCTAATTCCCTGTATTCGAGAGAATCAAATACAAATTAGGATAATGAAAATGTGGAGTGTGGAGAGATCCAACTGCACTACAACGCCTTGACGTATTTTGAAACTTGAGATAATCAAGAAATTTTATCGTAATTAACTACAGAATCGATAGTTCACTATGCAAACTGCTTTGCTGATGTGTCTTCTTCGAGGGATAACTATTCAAGATCTTATTTCTTTTTTAATAGAAATTAACTATTCTTGTCTTTATTTCTTCAAAGATGTCAGATGGTTCATTTATTTTCCTTTGTTCGCTTAATTTTCCAAACATCTTACTGGATCCTCACTATCATTTTATGTCCAATAGTATGGAAATTGGAGTAGTCGTGGTAGTTGATTTAAAATTCCCGAGATCTCTCGTGGATCGATATCCGGGACTTAAATCCATTTTATTACTTGTTTAATTCGTACTTAACACCAAACCAAACTTTGAAAATGATTTACTCTAAGAGATTGTGGTTTATATAGTATAATGTTAACAAGTTTATTACGCGTTGTCGGATTAGACACAAATTTTGGTAATAGTGATGATAACTTGTATTTGTGTTTTGTCTGCTAATAAAGAAGGAAGAGACGGGGGAGAGGCACAGTAAGGTCAGATGGTGTCTCCATTCTTCGCCTGGAAGAAATGGCGAAACGGGTAAGAGAGATACCATGGGCGCAGAAATTCAACAAGACTTAATACGTCAAGTTCGAACTGGCTGGGATACTAATGAAATTAAGAGACATCATGCCTTTAGAATTGCCTAAAGATTTGCCTCCCCGATGACCCATTGATCACAAGATAGAATTTATACCAGGGGCCAAACCTCTTGCCCAAGTCCCTTCTCGGATGGCTCTTGCGAAATTGCTGGAACTCATAAAATAGTTAAAAAGAATTAATGATGGTGCATGATTTAGCTTGGCTCCAGATGGAGGTAATTTGTTTGTCTCGTATGAAGCACACAAATCTGTTGTATATGTGGATTATTGGGCTCTAAACAAGGTAACCATTAAAAACAAGTATTTGATTCCTTTAGCGGTCGAATTGTTTGACATATTGGCAAAGGCTCATATCATAGTGTTAGATCAGATCTAAGCATGGCAAGTCCGACGCAAAGGTGATGAGGCGAAAACCACATGTGTAACTCGTTATGGTTCTAAAGAATTCCTTGTAATGTCGTTTGGGCTCATAAATGCCCTGACAACATTTTGTAATTTAATGAACGATGCCTTGTTTGACTATCTCGATGCTTTTGTAGTTGTCAACTTAGATGATATTGTGGTGTATAACCAGACTCTAAGTGAGCACGAGATGCATTTGAAAAAGGTGTTCCAGTGGCTTAGGGATCACAAACTGTACGTGAAACCATAAAAGTGTGAGTTTGCAAGGGAGTAGATCACGTTTTTGGGTCACAAGATCGGTGAAGATCTTATTCAGATGGATGAAGATGTGAAAGCAAGTGGGAATGATCGCCATCCCCTAATAAAGTGACAGAGCCGCGACATTCGAATTAGCAAACTAGTATCGAGATTCACAAGAAGCGTTACTCAAAGATAGTTTCTTCGCGATTTATTTGTTGAAAAAGGACCGAGCATGGGACTGGGACGTAAGGTGTCGGATGGCTTTTGGAGGCCTCAAACAATCCATCTTCAAAGAACCAATGTTTGCGGCTACCGATCTCACCTTCCTTCAAGTTTAGGACTGATGCCTGATGGCAAGCCCTTGGTGGAGTCTTAGTGCGGGATGGTCACCCCGTGGCATTTGAGAGTCTGAAACTGAATGGGGTAGAACAACGGTACTCAACGCATGAGAAAGAGATGATAGTGGTAGTACATTGTTTGCATTAGTGGTGGCACTACCTACTCTGTGGGATCTTTACAGTGGTAACTGATAATGTGGCAAATACCTTCTTCAAAACCCAGAAAAAGTTGAGTACAAGGCAAGCCCATTGGTAGGAGTTCCTGGCTGAATTCCATTTTGAATGGCTACATCGTCCAGGACGACACAACATTGTGGCAAATGCACTCAATCGAAAGAGGCAGTGGCATATATTATGACCTTGTCATAAGTCATTTCAAATTTCAATGAGTGGATTAAGAAGGCTGCAGGACTTGATGTCGAATATGAAAAACTGAGATAACAAGTTAGAAATGGGGGAACTATAAAGTATTGGTTGGAAGGTGAACTCCATGTGCTCAAATAGGGAAGGCTCTATGTTCCGATGGGTGGATTATGGAAAGAGCTATTAAAAGAGACCCATGATGCCAAGTGGGAAGGCCATCCAGGGGAGGAGTGGACCATGGCATTGCTATCTAGGTTGTCACACCCCGGTTCCCAATCTGACCCGAATGGCGGATCCGAACTGGGTCCGGGGCGAGACTACCGGGACCCTATTGACCGTTTTTCTGGGAGCTGAACTCAGACTGGTAAGTATACAAACAATTTCTGTAATAAAAAAAAAATCATTTACATTTACAAAAGAACTACCACCGGAGTGGTGTCCATCAAAATCTATACACATATACTAGGTCCAATTTACTTATACATGTATATTTGCTATTGAATATATTCAGAGTAAATGAATACAAATATAATCACATTCCTTCATCGAGTTTACATCTTATACAAACACTTATACATATACATATCTAATAAAACATCGGGAGATCGTGGAAGGTAGCCGCGTAGAGCACCTATCTCTGAGATGGCCCGTGCTGCTGGTGTGGAGTGTCCTGTCCTCTAGCCTCCTCTTCAATACCTACACGGATTGAACATCCGTGCTAAGCTTTACGCCATGGAACATACACTGCATTAACCACCACAGACCACAAGCTTATACATATGCATTTCATGTATCTACACATTATATAACTTCTTTATTACTTATCATCTTTACATTCCGTTGCATGTCAATCTTTTCCTGCTACATGTTCTATATGTCTTGGCATATCTCCTATCTATACTTTAACTGTATTCTTGTTTCTATACTTTGCATATTCCATATTATTCATAACTTGTTGTTTCATGTCATTTATATATTCTTTCATACTTTTGTAATTTTTATATATTCTTCTATACTTTCAGTGTTCATCTTCATGTCTTATCATGATCTCATAATTTTAGTATTTCATCTAAATTTTATTTCTGTATTCTCAGATTCAGATACTATCATCGCATAGCGGGTGGTTATGCTTATCATATTATGTCATATATTCTTTATATCATTTGTATTATTCTTTTCATTTTCTTTATGCTCTATGTCCCGCAAATACCTTGTAGTTTTATATGGAAATAAATCAGATGTACTCAAAGGTACTATCACCGCATCGAGACAATGATCTTTATTCGTATACCCGAAGGTATTATCACTCCGATCTAGATTATCCACGCTTACGTAATACGCGACCAAAATTCAGCCGGAGATGCACCCGGGTTGCACATCATCACTTTACAAGACAGTGACCTTTACCATGTAATGATCCAAACATGATCTATGTCATCGACTCCAACCAAATCTCAAGGATTTAAACTCTATATCAAAGAATCAAGTGTTTCTATGTGCATGCTCTATCTATCCTCTACTGTGTTCTAAAATGCATAATCCATGTGTATTTGAGGTTTCGCACATATCTCATATTTCCGAATAATTATGGTCATCCGATAATCATATGCGATATAAAATAATCATTTATTCGAATCCTTGCATTTTTTTCCTATTTCATTATAATGAGGAAGCCAACTATGGTTATCATGTATGCTTATGGTCTATTTACTATCATTCATATTATCATTATAATGGATGAATTCTGGACTCAAAGGGCTTTCCATAGAGTCCAAGAACATCCACAACGAAGTTCGGACGAAAAAGTTATGATCGTCCGAAGTTGGAGGTCACACATGACTAGCCAATCCTAGCTCTACAAGAGCCTTCAGAGTGCCTTAGATTTTAGTAGGGTTATGTTCACCTACTGTCCTCCACAGGTATATGGTTGGAATCTTGACTCAATGGGCTTTTCATAGAGTCCAAGAACACTCAAGACAGAGTTCGGACGAAGAAGTTATGGCCGTCCAAAATGAGGTCATATAGGGCTACAATTTTGCCTAGTCACGTTAATAGCGTGAGTTTACACACGGAGTGCCAAAGAGCTCCTCGCAGCTCCTACGGTGACACTTACCTTAATCTCAAACCATCTCGGAACAGCCCTTGCCCACCGACCACATATCCTTCCAATTGAGTTGCAAAACATCTGACAACAAAACATGCCAAAACACTGAGTAAAAATTATCCAAGAACTGTCCACCACCCAGAATAAAACCATAAAGTCCAATCCATGCCAATTCTACACCTAAAGCATAGCCTCCATACTAAGTTCTTACACAAACCTTAGTAAGTTTCATACTAAAGTCTAACAAAGTCCATACAAAATCCAAACTAATCCATAAAACCCATACACTTCCATACTAAAATCCATCCTCAAAGGGAAGATTCCATACCGCTAACAAGCAATCACACTTTAACACCCTCAAACCCTAGCTCATTAAATAATTCTCTTACATAAAGTCCACAACTAATCAACCCATAACAATCCATACAAACCATACAACAATCTTAGTTTCCATACCCAAAACCATACTAATTCCATACAAAAACTAGACTTCCTTACCAAATCCTAGTTTTCCATACCCAACTCTCATCAAATCTAGGGTTAGGAGAGAAATTCCTATCAAAACCTTAGAAAGATCAAATGCCAAACAAGAAATCATTACATCCAAGGTAATTCCATGTATCCATACCTTAAACTTGACTTCTTCTTCCTTCTTCTTCTTCTCCTTCCCTTATTCTTCTTCTTCTCTCTACGGGTTGCTCTCCCCCACAATGAGACCAAATTTGGTCTTAAATCAAAGATCTCTCTCTAGGCCATGTTTATTCCCAAACCCATTTTTGGGTTAAGTTTTCATTTTATTTCACTTCAGTCCTTAAGTTCCTCTCTTGCAAATCAAGTTAGGCACCTTTCTATTTTAACCCATAGCCTTTATCTATGACTTCATGTCCTTGTTATAACATTACATTATTAAACTGCTTTCTATCCTATACGACCCGGTTTCTCGCTATTTTATTTAGAAAATTAGCATTATTTTATTCCGAAAATATACCTTTTACTTTACTATTCTAAACATGTTCTAAACCACGTATATTTCGGGCACACAGTCCTGTTATCGTCGAATAAAAGATGATGTGCACTATGAAGTCTTGTTTGGTATGCCAGTTGGACAAGAGGGAAAGAAGAAGACGACGAGATTGTTGCAGCCTCTCCCCATCCTAGAAAGGCCATGGCAAAGCATCTCCATGGATTTCATCACGAGATTTCCTAAGGCTCATGAGTGCATATCTATCTTTGTCGTGGTTGATTGGTTCTCGAAGTATTCAGTGTTTTATGGTAGCACTGGAGGCATGTCCTACTGAAGAGGCAACTTGTTTTTCAGTCATGTGGTGAACACTTTGGCTTGCCTAAGATATAGTCAATGATGATGCCGATTCACGGGAACTTTTACCGAACTCTGCCTTGGGGCTGACAAGTTCTTCACAAAGAAATCAATATTCTCAAATAGATGACCGTAATCGGAGGATCAATGCTTGTTGAATATGATATTGCGATCACTACATAGAAAAATCGGGTCGATTTATTTGATACCGTCCAGGCTAGTTATGACCGCATGTAAGCCTTTCAACAGGATGAGCCCTTTTGAGTTGGCTATGGGTTGGCGACCGGGAACTCCACTAGATGTGGCAAAGCAGCGAGTTAGGGGAGAAAGCCTTGCAGCATATCGATTAGCAATTTCCCGATAGGAGATGTTCGATGAGGCACGAGAGAGCCTTGAGAAGGCAGCTGCTAGAAGAATGAAAAAGTATGCGGATCAACATTGACGGTCATTGGAAATTTAAATAAGGGATAAGGTATTGTTAAAACTTACTCCTTAAATCTTGAAAAAAGTTAGTAGCAAGACTCGGCAAAGAGGGTTGAGACCTAAGTTTGAGGGACCTTTCGAGGTGATTAAGAAGGTGGGTGAAGTCGCCGGGCGTCGCCAAAAGACCAAAGTCACATCCAACTTTTCATGTCATTTTTCTAGCCACTACTTTGAAGATAGACCAAGAGCGGGCATGTTTAAACGCGTTCTCTTTTAGTCATGAAACAATTTGATAAAGAGGTGAAAAAGATTTTGAACCACAGAACAATGGGGGCAAGCAGAAAGAATCGGTGAACTAATTACTTTATTTAGTGGAAAGATAGTCCGGAATCAGAGACTACATGAGAGCGAGATGTAACACTTTACAATTTGTTAAATGCAAAGATATCTACTGCGCTAAGTTGACGGTATGGCGACTTTAGCTAAGAGGGTGGTTTGTTACCCCTCGATGCTGGGATCATTGATTGATAGAAGGTCCTCATAGGTAAGCCTTGAAACAAGGCAGACTATGGTGGTGCATGGTAAGATATGGTGGACCTACATGGTAAGGTATGGTGGACCTGCATGGGGGTGCATAGTAGTGTATGGGCGGGCATGCACTGTCTAAACAAGCGAGCTTGAATTCAAATGGGAAACTGTGATTTCAAATGGAGCCATAATTAAGTTTGAACTATAATTCAAATTGGGAGCCAGAATTCAAATTCAAATTCAAGTTCAAGAGGGAAGAGGCACTTGTTGGGAAGAGACACCTCAATCTATAAAAGGACATTGTCTCTAATTTGAAAAGGTTAGAGAGTGTGCACAACTTTATAATAAGAAAATCAAGTTGGGAAGCGACTTGACAATTTTGAGAATTGTAAGGGTACTTGACAATTCTGAGAAATACAAGCTGGGAAGCAATTCCTGTAATACCAAGTCTCATTTATACACTTTTGTGAGACACTATGAGGGAAGGTTAGCTAAATAGTTTCGCACCGTGCATCCATAAAGGTGAAAAATTCGTTGTCTTTAATCAAGGGTGTGACACCAACCATAGTTGAGCTGGGAGGGCCCCTAAGGGAGTAGAGGGGATGAAGACCTAAGCACAACCCAAATTTTTTGAGGATATATTCTATGAGAGAATGAGTAAGTACAATCTGATATGTTTTTTTGAAAAATCTAAAATAAATAAGGATAGAATTGTCCGAACATAGTCATATCTCAAAAGTTTAAGAAGGGTTTAGTTTTGCAAATTCTCATTTATTTTGTCCCTTTTAAACTAATACCCCATATATTTATTATTTTTCATTTTTTTATAATAAAATTAAACATGACACAATAATTTTCCACATTTAATTTTACCATATAAAATAAAATGAAATACAGTTACTTAGAAATTTATGGCGTAAAATAAGTGAAATAATCTTGATGAAATATATAAAAAATTTATAAACTTCGAATTTACTTTTCATTTTTTCTTTCTATCCGCATTTTCTTCCTATTTTTCTCCTCTTCCGATTTTTTCTTTTTAAATACCTATTCCCATTTAAAGGACCTACTCCGATTTTTCTAAAAACTAAACATTAAGGAATATAATTTTCTCACCTCGAATGACTTAATAAAAAATATAAAGAATTAAATATAATTCAAAATCAATAAAAAAACTTATACATTTTAATATTATTTATTATTTACATAAAAATATGTAAAATATATGTTGGCTAAAGGGTACCTCTAATTGAGGTTCTAATGATAACAAACCAAGGTAATTAGTTAATAATGGTTTACTTGAGATAAGTGACAGATGACAAGTGGTTATGAACTTAAAAATTACATTGTTCATCCAAGATTTGAATCAAAATCAAGTTCAAGAAGTAAAACCGGGATTCCAAGTTCAAGCATACCATTAAGACTTTGTAAACATAGGAATCCATGTAAGGTGATAGCATTTGTACACTTAGGATATTATCATTTTTCATGCATCACTCATAACTTTGTTTTCAAATCCAACAATTACATATTCTTTGAAATTTTGAATTCGAGCATAAAACCTTAGGTTTTATACTCATAAAAGATGTTTCATTGAGATACCTAAGGTTTAAAAGTGTTTTAAATAAAAAACACATGAGTTTGAACATTTAGAGGGTCAACTGGTTAAACCGATCGACCAATTGTAGTAAATGTGCCAATCGGCTCTATCAATTCCAACATACCGATGAATCGACGGCCGGTTACTAACCCGGTCGGTGATGCACATCTCGATTGGTTGATCCAGAACATACATCCGAATTGGCCACCGTAAATGGTCGCATCGATTGGGAACCGTGATGAATTGAAAACTCGAATCGGGCTGGATGCAGTAGATATCTAAAGACCGTGAAGAGCAAATGATCATTGAGTGAAATGGTCGACCTGCCTATCTTTTTGGTCAAATCGAACAATTATAAAAACAGAATATTATAGTAAGAACGACCGATGGAAGAAAACAATTGACAACTTATTTTGCTGCTGAGTTCCCACTCTATAAATAAAGTGTTGGAAATCATTTAATGACAATGAGACTTATTGCATTTATTATTTCAATCACCATTTCTCTTGCTAATCAATTCTCAATATAAGATTATTGGTGCATTCATTTCACTTGCATATTCTAAAGTGCACATTTGTATTAATCATAAGCTTGAGTTGCAGTTGTAAAATCTTATGAGCTAGGGAAAGTATCTCATTGTGCTTAAGAGTGAAAACTTCAAGTGTGCATAGATTGCAGGATTTGTGAAGTGCCCATTAAAACCAAAATCTAAGTGTAACATGAAGAAACTCGGGTTGGAGCTTAAAACTAGTGGAACCCTTACCGGTTGAAGGTTGATGAGAAGTTGACATAGATAAGGATGTGTTGAACCACTCTACATTAGAGTTTGCACTTTCTATTATTGTTTCTTTATTTATTGTTTTTGAATTAAATTGAAGATTTCTTATTGTTTTGTAAAAAGTTTTTGAGAAAACCAATTTATCCAATTTTGGTTAGGTTTCTAAGTCATTTTAAACTTCCAATATAAAATTACTTTATTGAATTTAAATATATTGTTTTATTTTATTTTTCTTTTCAAATTTTATTCTTTATTTTTTTTTCATTCATTAGTATCAATAAAAATGAAAAAATATATGTAAAAAATAAACAAATAAAATTTTTAACTTACTTTAAATTAGCCGTCCCTATCTATGTTCCTTCAAGCCCTTGTTGGTTAGGGAGGAGGGGTGATTTTTTTTGTCATTATTGGCTTGAAATCATCTCTCATATGAGTTTATTTTCCAATAAAGTTGTTTTTTTCACATCGATCTAAGTTTGTCTTTATTTTTTATATGTTTTTTTTCATGCTGTTTGTCATCGACCTGTTGCGGTTTGTTTTATCGCTGACTTGTTTGCGATGAGTAGGTTTATTGCTGACGGTTAGCTTCTTCGAGGTTTTTGTATTGGTAATTTAGATGACAAAGTTCGATTCGGTATAGTCATCAAAACAAATGTGTAGGTTTTGAACCGTTCATTTTTGCTATTAATATAGATGTTGCTTTATCTTTTAAAGTTTTTATCGTTTTTGATTATGTTTCTATCAATTGTATTACTAATCTTAATAAATAAATTTATCTGTTTAAAAACATATTTCAAATTAATTTTTTGTATTGTTTTATTTAAACTTAGCGCGTTAAATTATTGGGCTGGTCTGCATGGTAGTTCCAGTACAACTTAGCCCACAAGAAGAAATGGGCTGGTCCAGACGGGTGGGCTTGAAGCCGGCCCACAGACAGCCCTATCACCTGTTATCTCTTCTTGAGCAATTTCCCTCCGCTTCTCCAAAATTTTCCACCGTATCTCCGCTGTCGGAGAAAAACTCCGGCGACCTCTCATCTCCTATCGATGATACCTCTTCACATTCCCATATTCTACCACTATCTTCTTCCATAACGGAAGAGGTTGGTGTAAAAGAACCAGGGAATTTTCCCGAGAAACAATCGGAGCGTAAATGGATTTCACCTTAACCTCTTCGCCATCCATCACTGTAAAGCTTTCTCCGCCGTATCGGAACTCTCCACATCCGTCATTCTTCACATTCAATTCATTTTCCCAGGCCAAAAAGCACCGCGCGGGAACTAGAAGATTCTTAGTGAAATCCCCAAACAGAACCCGAAAGCTTTTGCCAATAGCGAGCGTTTTCCATGCAATTAACTTTCCTGATGATTCTAGAAGCCCAATTTCCGAAAAAGAAGTAGAAAAACCAGTGTTTTCCTTTGTAAAATTGGAGAAGTCGGAGGGAAATTTAGTACAGTACATTGCAAGGCCAATTGTGTTCGCAGTATTTTGCATTGCTGTTGGGTTCTTTCCATTTAGGAAATTTCAGGTACCTGCGATTGCCGCTCCGGTGGCAAGTGATGTAACGTGGAAAAAGAAAGAGAGCGGGAAAGTCTTGGAAGAAATAAAGGAGTTGAAGGGCAAGGATCACGAGTACTCGGATTGCACGAGGAGATTGCTAGAGGTGGTTTCGGGTTTACTTAGGAGTATAGAAGAAGTTAGGTCAGGTAAAGCTGATATGCAGAAGGTAGAGGCGGCTTTAAAGGAGGTTAAATTGAAGAATGAGGAATTGGAAGATGAAATAATGAATGAACTCTACGCCGAATTGAAGGTATTGAAGAGAGAGAAGGATGGTTTGTCAGATAGATCGGAGGAGATTGTTGACATGGTGGTGAAAGCAAAGAGGGAGCATGAGCGGTTGTTGGAGAATGCAAGTGGCAAGGAGAAGGAGATAAAGGAGCAAATTTCAAGGTTGGAGGATAGTATGGTCCGGTTAGATGAAGAATATGCTAAAATATGGGAAAGAATCGGAGAGATTGAGGATCGAATTTTGAGAAGGGACACAATGGCTATGAGCATTGGTGTAAGGGAGCTATCTTTTATCACAAGGGAGAGTGAGCAGTTAGTGGAGAGGTTTAGAGTGGAAATGAAGCGGAGGACTGAAAGGTAAAATTATAGTCATCATTTAGTTCCATGTGTATGGTAGGTTTAAAGAGGATCTTGACTTGAAATACTTGGAGAACTGATCAAGGAAACAGGTAGATCGATTCTTATATTTGTAAATTGAACCTTGCGGTTGAGAAATATGTAGGACAGGGGGTTGTATTTGAATTGCATTTTTATACTTTGATGTTTCTAGTTAAGGGAATATATTGGCTTCACAGAGGGTGTGGTTCATTATCTATAGGCTCTTTGTCAACCTCCTTGAGCAATTAGTTTGGTATGGTAGGCTTTTTTTAGTGTGCTTGTTAGGGTCCTTGTGTTTTTGGTCAATAGTGTAGAGCTAAAATGACTGAAATCCTAGATGATTTGCTAAAAGAGTTTGATTTTTTATGTATACCATGTTGCAGATGTGTCTGATTGCAATAATATGTCAAGTTTGAAGTGACTTGCTAGGTTGGTGTTTTAAGCTAAACTGCAGGACTTGAAAATATTAACATCCTGTATGGTTTTGCAAGTGCTTTTAATTTATTCCTATTATTTACCTATCGAAAAAATCCTGTATGGTCTGCTAAACTTCCTGAGTTTGATGTTTGATTTATCTCATTTTACTCAAGTATCCTGATTGGATAATCTTGCACTTACGGTAAACTTGCTAAACTTGCTGCCCTAACGCATATAAGTATCTTGATTGGATAATCTTGGACATGTTTTTGCTTTCATGGATACAGTACTATTAGTCTACATAATTTTCTTTGATCTTCATGTTGACTGCATTTGTGGCAGAGACTGATTAATGCAGCAACTAAATTTCCATGATATTGTATTTTGTAAATTGTTTTCTCAAAAATGAAACCGTGAATCATTTCCCCTTTGTTCCGTGTCATCTAGGAATGTCAGAGTAATGGAGCAGGATACATATCTAGTTGCAGGATACATATCTAGTTGAAATTAACTTTTTGCTGAAGTTTGGCTGGCTACATATATAAAATCTGTGCTCATAAACAATAGGATTGCTTATATTTTGGATGATTTTAGGTTCAAGCTCATGCAAGCCTTTTCAGTTCTTGGACTGAATTATTGCAACATGAATGCCATGTATTTGTATGATTTAGAAGCACCATACCATATATTACACTATAGTTTGTACAAATATGATCATGTGAATAATAATTGAAGAGTATTAACTCTTGAGGAAAGATGGTATTGGAGAAATAGGATTAATTTTGTTACATTGCCCATTAGCCTTGAGACTTTGGCATAAGCTCTTCAGTATAGCTCATATAGATTGGGTGCCGCCCAAGAGTATCAAAGATATGATGATTATCTCTTGCCTCATTATTCACTGGTTTGTGTGGAAAGAGAAATACTAGGATTTTTGAAGAAAGATGAATAATAGAAAAAATCTTGTAGGGTCTACTTCATTTCTAGTCCCCCCTTTATGCTTCTTACTTTGTTGCTTTTAAGGGATTTCCATTTAATGTTATTCAACTAAGTTGGCTATCAGTTTGTAATTTAGAAGGGGGTGGATAACGTAGTGAGGAGTTGTTCTCATTTATCTTTTTTTTTGTGTATGCTTATGGTCTAGTCTCTCCTTGTATGGTGGAGTATACCCTACTTTGACCAGGTATTGTAAGTTTGTGAGAAAGATCTCTCGTTCTTCTCTCGTTCTTGTATCAATAAAATTTATCTTTGTTTTTTATAAGAAAAATGAAAATAAAAATTCCACAAAGAGGTGAAAAATGTTAAAAAAGGGAATTTTGGAGGAAGAATTTTATGTGCTTAAATAATCAGTCCTAATAAATAGGATATTGTATGACTGAAAATGGAATATACTGAGAAGCTGATTTTTTATATTTTTTTGATAGGTTACTGAGAAGCTGAAAATTATTAACCAACTCATTGAACACTGCCTGCAATTAGAAATCTGGTTACTCCGGATTTCTGATTCTTAGTTGATGTAGCTGTATACCCTCCTATTAATTCTAATTATATGATATTCCTACAATGTTCCAAAAAAAGAAAAAAGAAAAAAAGAAAAATAGAAAGAAAGAAAACAAATAAAAAAAAGAAAAACTTTGCACATGGAGAAAGGGATAATTTTTCCTATACTGTCATTCCTTTTCAGTTTGTGGGAGTTTCCAAGTTCAATTCCTAATAGAGACAAATTTACTATGAATATGTATGGGATGCATGGGTTTAGGTTTTTGCAAGAATAAATTTAAGCGCCAAAATTATTAGCTGATTTTTTAGTGTAGGTTTTAATTTCAAAAGATACATGATATTGCAACATCCTACTCCGGTCACAAGTAAGTTGCTACTGCATTCTATGTGCTCTTCTTGTAGAATAGCTGATGGAGTTTCACTCATTTGGGAACTATAAAAAATTATAGATTTGATGTCATGGAATCAACGAAGTGGAATATTTTCTGCAAATTGTCTATCATATTTCTGTTGTTGTTCCTTCTCAGTTCCAAACATAAATTGGTGAAGTTCCATTAACTAATAATCACTTTAATTGCTATTGGTTACAGTGCGCTCCAACTCTGTGCTACCAAACTTTCTAGATCTGACATTCAGAAAGACTTGGAAACCGCACAAAGAGAATACTGGGAACAAATGATTCTGCCTAGTATTTTGGAAGTTGAAGATCTTGGTCCTCTCTTTTATCAAGATTCAATGGATTTTGTTCTACGCATAAAACAGGCCCTCAAAGAATCAAGGGAGGTGCAAAAGAATATGGAGGCTCGTATAAGAAAAAATATGAGGAAATTTGGAGGTGAAAAGCGTTTTATTGTAAACACACCAGCAGATGAAGTCGTGAAAGGTTTTCCAGAAATTGAGTTGAAGTGGATGTTTGGAGATAAGGAGGTTGTAGTTCCTAAAGCTATTGGCCTTCATTTGTTCCATGGTTGGAAGAAGTGGCGGGAAGAAGCTAAGGCTGATCTTAAAAGAAACAGTTAGAAATATTTATCTTGGCAAACAAATGATGTGGCCCAAAGACAGGTACTTTCTATTTTCGTATTTTTTTAATTTTTTATCAGACCAAAAGACAGGTATTTTATGAGACCATACAATTTCATGTATTGACTTTGTCATAATCTGTTTCATCCTACCTTGGAACATGGAGATCATCTTTGTTGCCTTATATTCCTCTATGAATTATAATTTAGTACTGTCCCGTAAGTGCTTTGAGTTTACCAATTGTTCATATTCAATTTTTCCTTAGGATTGCTTTACAATGGCAAGATGTGGTGTTATTTACTGTGCTCTTAATTTTGTCAGCGATGCACATCATTCCTTGTAATATTTCGTTGATGTTGGGATATTTCTGATTTTATTATGTATCTGTTACCTGAAAATCATCTATATGAAGTATTTGCTCTTCTTATTCATCTTTGATTTTCATCAATTTATCGTCTTGATTTCAAATCAATCTCTTTATGTAAAATGGATTTTTTCAGTATCTGGGTGTTGTTGGACTTAAGGACCACATATTGTAGGAATACATATTCTTTTCTTTTTTAAAAGATGGATTGAGTTTGGTTCCTATTTGTTATCTTTCAAAATGCTATTAAACGGCTATAATCTGTCCTTTCTTATTGATTTCTTTGACAGTTGATCAAGGTTTTATAAGTCTGAGTTTTTCATTATGTTCTAGTACTCATTAAATATTCTACTACTAGCAATTTTTCAGTGAAATAAAGTGATATTATTGCTATTATTGTCTGTATGCGAATGGACTTGACTTGAAGTATTGCATTTCCTGTTATATATTTACTGCAGGAACGTATCCTTTTGGACCGAGATAGAGTGGTTGCAAAAACCTGGTTCAATGAAGAAAAAAGTAGGTGGGAAATGGACCCAGTTGCTGTTCCATATGCTGTGTCCAAAGAGCTAGTTGAGCATGCCCGAATTAGGCATGACTGGGGAGCTATGTACATTGCACTGAAGGGGGATGACAAGGAATATTATGTTGATATTAAGGTTACACACATGTAGTTCCTTTTTCATTTCTCTCACATGAAACTGTTTTTGCATGCATCTCATTTTAGATTCTTATTCCAGGAATTTGAAATAAAGGTTGAAGACTGGGAGGCTGGATTGATTGTATTTGGCATCGCTAAATAGTGGTATTCCAACTGCAGTTCACCCTATGTGTGGATTCCTAGTTGAATTTTCATGAACAGTTTTTCTTGATAATGAGAATGTCTTATCGATGCTTTAATGGATTTTGGAAGACAACAACAGTATCACATGGAAGAGAATGGGTTCTTGAGAAAATCAGAGATTTGAATGATGACATAATGATGATGATTATTTTTCCTCTTGTGGAGTTTATCATCCCTTTTCCGGTATTTAATAAACACATGACACAATAAGCCATAATCTACTGTCTTAGAAATATTATTTTATTTTATTTTATTTTTCATTTTAAAGTTGGCATAAAAATGATGAGTCTGATGTTTTATACATTTTGGTGCTTTATGGTTGCTCTTTTTATTTGATTCTTGCTTCATTTTCTGTTCTGTTACAGTTAAGGATACGGTTGGGAATGGCATGGCCTGAGGAAACTGATCAAACTGTTGGCTCAACATGGTACTTGAAATGGCAGTCTGAGGCGGATATGAGTTTTAGGACCAGAAAACAAGATGGCTTCCGATGGTTCTTTTGGTTCTTTGTTAGATGCTTCATATATGGATATGTACTCAATGCCACATTCTGGCTTATGAAAAGAAAATTCCTAGAATTCTTAAATGCTGCGTAAAGATCCAAACTTGAGGAAGTTGCGCAGACTGGTATTGTTTTGCTTAAATTTCTGTAGTTCCTATAATAGACTATTACATTTCATTGCACACTACAAAGTCAGTAAATCGCCTACGAGATAGGTTCTGTTACAGATTTTTACACTGGTTGTTATCTTGTTGATAAAACCCTGTAATGATTCTTATATTTAGTACCTGCTTTCCTTTCTATACTTTATTCATGTTTTAAGTGGTCCTTAAAATAAAGGAACAGGGATAATGGATCTCACTAAGTATCTCCCTCCATTTTGACCTGCCTCTCATGAGGGTTTTATGGGCAGTGGGGTTCATCTTTACCTCTTGTCAGTGGAAATTTCATGGAAGAAATGGACTTATCTACCCTGTTCTATATAAATCAGAATCATTTTATTTTGTTTTTATTTTAATGTTTTGAGTAATTTTCATGAAGAAGGTGTCTCAAAATGAAACAGTAAGAAAGCTTTGATCTGGAGGAAATTAAGAAATAGAATGAGTGTGGTGGGGTTCTCACTCTGGTGGAAGTGTTTGGAGTGAGAAAAAGATTGTTTGTGAGGTTGGCCGAATAGATTTTCTAAAATCTGCTGCTCCATTCCCTCTTTATATTGGTGAAGCTTTGGGTGGGGTGGTGCTAGGTTAGTGGAGGGGTTCTGATTAAGTTAATATGTTGAAAGTTAATATGTAAATTTTCGCATGCAGAAGATACAATTATCTTTTGTGAAGTGGAGTTGGATCAATCGGGATATCTAAGATGCATCCTTATATGCCTTGAGAACTAAGTGA
The DNA here is from genome assembly GCA_016808115.1 of Tetrastigma voinierianum. Lineage (NCBI taxonomy): Eukaryota > Viridiplantae > Streptophyta > Magnoliopsida > Vitales > Vitaceae > Tetrastigma > Tetrastigma voinierianum. The sequence goes on from JAEQBH010003568.1 coordinate 297,350, forward strand.
TCTCTCTCTCTCTCTCTCGGAATGCAAGAGACTGCAAAAGGGGGCAAATGATGGTTTTCCGTCGATGCAAAATCGTTTGAAATCTCGATGGAAGGGGAAGGAATGAAGTTAAAGGGTTTTATTATGGAAAGAACCAGAGGATCGGTCTCTTAGATTCTCTTTGGAAAAGAGGATTTGAGGAACCTTATGAAGGGAGTGAAATGCTTTATAGGAAGGAAAGGTCAGGAGTCTTTGTTAACATCTTGGCCGGGGGTTGAAGGTATGAGCTGTCATGGTGGAATTGCACTCCTTGGATAGCGGGGTTATTCCTTGAAGGGAGAGAAGTTGGTTCCAAAGGGCCTTGTGCGTGGACAAGCGGCGTGTGTTGAGCCTTGTGGAAAACTCTGATGATGAATTTTCGGAGGAGACAAACAAACGTGTCGAAAGAAAAAGGGAGTAGGGCATGCATCTTTGCAGCTGTGCATATGGTGGAAGCGGTGGCAGTATATCCCCTTAGGAGTTAGAATTGGGTCTCCTAAGGTGGGGGTCAAGTTACAAGCCTGAGCTAGCTAAAGGGTTTGATGTTTTTAGATAAGACACAGATTTTGTAATGACTTCAAAAGGGAAGAAGCCCAGCGGTGGTGGGGGAAAGGCCCGTGGCCCAATGTGGAGAAGAGGATGAGGAAAGTCAAAGGTTGGGGCAAGGGGAAGAATTGTGGGAAGAGAGCTACTTGTTGAAGTTTAGTATTTTTTGGGTCTCCCAACATAGGGTTTTGAAGGGGAAATTTTGGATTTGATGAACGAGAATCGATTGCGGAAAACGACGAAAGATTAAGTGGAGCCACGATTTTATTTAGAATTAAAGAAATTGTGATCTGAGAGAAAGAAAAGTACTTTTTCTTTATTGAATAGTGAATAAGGTAAAATACGGTATAGGTTACCTATTTATATGAGTTAGGAAGACCTGAGGAAACAAATAAAATACAAAAAGGAAGGAAATGATATGCGAGAAAGGAAGGGAATAATTAGAGGCATATCTATGATTCTCGGCACTCCTGGTGGGCATGTAAGATGTCTTGAAGCTTGTTACATATGCTAATTTAATGTCGAGAGAAGGTCTGATCAGGAGGAAGGATCGGATTTGGAGGGTCCCAGTTGGAGAGGGTCCAGTGGAAGGTCCATTGGAGAAGGTCGTAGAAGGAGTTCGTGGAGAGGTCGGGTTGGAAGGTCGGCAGAGAGGGTTCGTCGGAGAAGGTCCGTTGGAGAAGGTCTGACGAAGAAGGTTCGAGGAAGAAGATCCGACGAAGAAGATTCGACGGAGAAGGTTTGACAGAGAAAGTCCGATGGAGAAGGTCTGACGGAGAAGTTCCGTAGGAGATGGTTCGACAGAGAAGGTCCAACAAAGAAGGTTCGACGGAGAAGATTCGTCGAAGAAGGTCTGTCGAAGAAGATGGCTGTCGGAAAAGGTCAGACAGAGAAGATCCGATGGAGAAGGCCCGTTGGAGAAGGTTTGTCGGAGAAGATGATTTGTCGGAAAAGAGGAACACTCTTAGAACCAACCATGACTACGATGCCATGTGGAAATGGAAAGAAAGAATGCTTTTCTTTATTGAATGATGAGTGAGAGTAAAGAAATACAGTATAGGCTCTATCTATTTATATAGGTTAGGAAGACACAAAAAGGAAATAAATAAAATACGAAAAGAAAGGAAAACAATGTACAAGAAAGGAAGGAGATAAACCAGAGAATATCCTATGATTCTCAACAGATTCTATAGTGGATAGTAAAGGATAAAGGGTGAATTAGAAGTGGGGCTCTGGGCAAAGGGCGAGGGCTTACCATTCGAGTTTCTGATGAGGCTTAGAATACTCTCTTGGAATATTAGAGGGATAAATAATGCCGTCAAAAGATAAGTGATAAGGGACCTTTCGAAAATGCAAGTGGATATGCGCCTTTAGGAAACGAGTTCAAGAGTTTCTCATGGGTGATTATGGTTAAGGGTAGCGAGTTTTGAGCCAGGAATTTCATGTCAATGTTGAGGGTGCATTAGGAGGGATTTTAAGTTTATGGGATTCTAGAGTGCTTCGGTTGGTGGGCTTGGAGGAGAGCTGATTCCCTTTATCTTGCAGATTTAGAAACAATGAGGATAACTTTACTTGGGTGTTTATTCAAAGTCTATTATTTATGAAAATGGGAAGAACTCTAGAAGGACACAGGGAGCTATCGGGATGGTACGTGGGATTTGTGGTGCATAGGGGGGATTTCACTATTATAAGATTCCCCAATGAGCGGAACATGGAAGGAAGGCTTTTGAGCTCCATGAGTAGATTTTCTTAGGTGATTGATGATTTGGAGCTAAAGGACATATCTCTTTAAGGGGATCCTTCTACTGGAAAGGATGGCTGAATAACTAAAGCATGGTCAAGTTGGATAGATTTCTAATCTTAGACGAGTGGGATGCTTATTTTGTGGTCGTGGAGCATTTCACAGAGCACACTTCGGATCACTTTCGATTTGCTCGAGAAGGAGGAGGTTTCTAAGAATCCTTGCCTTGATTCAGAACATGTGGCTTAAGTGGGAGGTTTTAGGACTTAATCAAAGATTGGTGACAACTTTGTTTTGAGTTCCATTTATTTACGTCATGATGGAAAAAGTTGAAGACTCTTAAGGTTAAAGTCAAAAGAAAAACTAGAATAAGGATGCCTTTGGGAGAGTGGAAGAAAGGAAGAAATCAACCTTGAAGAAGGTGGCCCATTGGGATGACCGATGAGTTAGAAATTCAGAAACCCTTAGCCTTGAATGAGGTGGAGTAGAAAGTGGCCGCGATTGAGGGCTTTAAAAATGGTCATTGTTGGAAGAAACTTCGAGAGGCCAAGAAAATGAGAGATTTGGCATAAGGAGGGGTGTAGAAACAACGGTTCTTCCATGAGATGGCAAATTCTCATAGAAGGAACAACATTGTTAAGTTGAGAATAAATGGAGAGTGGGGAACCCGGGAGGATGATTTTAGATTAGTCATAGTGAATGCTTTCAAGAATCTCCTCTTTGATCCTAGGGTGAAACTAACCACGAGGGCTTAGTTTTCGAGACTTGATGGTACTGGAAGCTATGAAGCTGGAGCTACACTTTGGTGAAAGTGTATCTTTGCTTTATTTGCGGGTTGAATGGAACAAGGCTCGGGAGTGGGATGACTATATTGCTGCATTTTGGCAGTTTAGGTACACAAGTGGGTTTCTTTGCATGGAAAGTTCGGTGGGGAAAGGATTTAACCGTGAAGTAGCTTAAAAGAGGGGTCACCACTTTGCAAGCAGGCGTCCCTTTTGTGGAAAGGCTAAAGAAGTCTTGGAGCACCTTTTAATCCATTACCCTTTGGTTTGAGGGATGTGGGCTGCTCTCATTTCCTTTCTTAAAGCTGATTGGGTTTGTCATTTCTTAGTGAAAGAGAGGTTCCTTGGTTGGTCTTTTCTCCCCGTAAGGAAGAATGTTAGAAAATTGTAGATGGCGACTCCTCTTAGTCTCTGTTGGGCAATCTGGAAGGAAAGAAACATGATAGTGTTCAAAGATGCCACATGGGATGAGCTAATAGAATGAAGCTCTCCTTTATTAGTTCTCTAAAGCCTTGGGCTGAGTTATATTCTAATGTAGATCACTATTTTGATAAGAATTCTATTGTCCAGTCTCTAGGTCTTAGGCTCACTTGGTAGGATCATAATTTTTGTTGCCCCAACCTTGTTGTACATTCCTTTGAACTCTATGTACTACTCTGATGTCAAGGCGGTCTCCTTGGCTCCCTTTTTTTGTTCTAATAAATTTTCTCGTTTACTTATCAAAAAAAAAAAAAAAAAAAAAAGTGAGAAAAAAAGAACTCTTTAAGGAATGACTGTCAAAATTTCTATTAGTCTCGAAAGGAAGTTGCTTTAAGAGTTTAGTAAAAAAACAAACAACTCACAAGTTTTTCCCCTTCCATAGGAGTAGGATGCCCAATGGGACATGAACCTGCAGTAATCCCCCACCTCAACTCTTTACCACTTGAGCCAAGCTTCAATGTCTTGATTCCTATTATTTTTCAACTAGTTTGAAGAATCATGTTATCTGTAATTGCTGTTGCTGGTGTTAGAGCTTAGGATTGGTGGTAAATTACCAGTTCTTACATTAAGATTTTGCTTGGGATTCATTGGTTTAAAAGATCTGCACTTTCTGGTGAAGTGAGGGGGATAGCTTGTGTATATATGACCTTAATGGACTTCTTAGATGGGGTTAATTCATAGGTAATTTTCTTGTCTGTGTTTCTTTTTTTGGAACAGTGCAATTCTGATGGTCATTCAGGAGTGGAATGACTGAATTTTGGAAGACAAGATTGAGAATCCTGGTCCCCACACATTGTGGAATAGGACTTCGTTACTGGTTTTGCAGTGGGTCTCAGTCATGAAGAATTTCAAAAGAATAGAAGGAAGTGCCTAGTCTGTGATTGGAAGGTTGTTACATCCTTTGATCCTCTAGAAAGAAAGCAAACTGTAAGCCATTTACAAACATGGAGGCTCTCTCCGTATATAATGTGAAACTCTGTTTTGATAGTTACCTATTAGGAACACTACTCAGATTGATGTTGAAGCATTCCTCCACATGAACAAAAGGTATTTCTTCCTTCTCTGGCCCAGGGATTAGGAGACGCTAAAAAGGCAAAATAATTGGTGAGTGCAAAGGCATTCTGTTGGCTTGGGGAATATTATAGTGGAGAAGGAAATGCCTAGTAACCACAAGCTAACCAGGGACAAAGAATTGAGGCACTTTGAGATCTGAATATATTGTTGTTTGTTAGACTGGTCGGTGGTATAGAGGGAGACTCCTGATGATGGACTAGAGTCAACACCAACATTAGACTGATGGGCGGTGGGTTTCTATGCTAAGAAGTTAGTGTTGGATGAGATACTTCAGAGAGGTCTATCACATTTTTGTAAGGCAGTTTGAGGGAGAAACTGTACACATCTCTCTCTCTCTCCCGTCTCTTGTTTTGTTTTGTTGTTTTTCTTCTTGGAGGTAGGACACCTCATTCCAGCTTTTACTTTGTCTTTGCTCATTTTATATGCATACATTGTTATCCACCTATGAAAAGAAAAAAACACCAGCCTGTTGACTTACGAGCATCTTGCCACTTCTTTGTTCACTAAAGCTCAACGAATTTTAGAATTTTCATTTGATTTCCAGGTTGCAGGTATATTCACTGTTGGTCTAAATGCTGTCTGTGTTTGTAGGTTTTATGTGCAATTTTTCTCTCTGCAGCAGTATTTGTTTTACTTTCTATGATTGGTAACTAAGCTGATCCTTAGCCATTACCATGCTGACCAGCTAGTGGCATGTCAAACTTCTCAATTTTTGGAATTTTGCCTCCTATAGGTTGAGACTAACATATGCCATTTCAGATCCTATTAAACATGATATTCATATTAAACCAAAATCCTACAAGATTGAACTTTTAGGAAAATTGGTCGTTTAATATGGTATAAGAGCCTGGTTTGGCCAGTCTTGGGTTCACCACACTCTTTGCAATTAATTCCATTGTTTATTTGAGAAAGTCCCATGAAGAGTCTTGTTTGGTTTTGTTTTACTCTTCACGTGCGGGTTTAGGGCCGTACGTGAGGGAGGGTGTTAAGAAGCATGATGTTCATATTAAACCCAAATCCTACAAGTTTGAGCTTTTATGAGAGTTGGTTGTTTAACAGATCCCTGTTAGCTTCAGTAGAACAAAGAAAGAAAGGACATTGTTGAGAGTTATGCTCATTGATGAAACAATTTTCACTTTAGTCTTTAATAAAATCTTAGAAGATTTTTTTTTTGATGGGTAAATAATCAGCATGATACCTATCTTAGAAGATCATTTACATCAAATGGTACCTATCTTATGTGGAATTTTTGGATTGGAGCTGACTGATTGCAAATATCATTTCTATGTTATCTTGCAGAAGGCTTATTTCAAATATAGAGTAATGAGAGCAAAGCGTAAGAAAAAGGCTGGCATTGATCCAATAAGGACTGCTTTTGATCAAATGAAGGTTTACTTTTGGCAGTCTATCTATATATATTTTTCATATAATATAGTCATGAATATGTTTATCCTGAAACAATTTGTGAGACATATGGCTGATGCATTTGCAGAGGGTGAAGAATCCACCAATTCGATTGAGAGATTTTGCTAGCATTGATTCTATGAGAGAGGAAATTAATGAAGTTGTGGCATTTCTGCAAAACCCTAGTGCATTTCGAGAAATGGGAGCACGTCCACCTCGGGTATGTTACACTAAAGATGTTATATACTTGTGTCTCCTTTATTTGATATCATACTTAATATTTTTCTGTTATAAAAAAACGACAATTTCATTGCATTCAATTGGTAAATTGAAAGAAGGAAGAGAAATCCTTCCAAGAAGTACAAAATTCTGTATTCAATTTATGATATAAAAGGTGGATAAGTGTATACTAATGCAAAAAGGCAAATCTAGATACAATTCAGGAAAGCATAATATCTTCTGTAATAAAACATATGTCTAGCTAGCTCCACATTTTGCTAACACATTCGTCATGCAATTGCCTTAGTGAAGAGCCTACGGGAAGAAACATTCAAACTCTAAACAAGTATCAGTAATTTGGCACAACCATTCATCATCAAAATCTCCTAGAAAATTGAAGTGACTCAAAACGCATTTTTAGTAAAAACAACCCCAAAAGGGTTTGAATCTCCACCCCACTGGCTAAACCTTGACCTGCAGGTTTAGAGAATGCTCTTACCACTAAGCCAAAATGGTCACCATGCAATTCTCCAATCCCTGGCTGCTCAAAGAACACTCATCAGTATTTAATTTAACAAAACTGATAGATAAGAACCAAAGAGCGTGGAGGATAAGACACCCAGAGAGCCCAAGCATAACCAGCATGTTTGGCAAGTATATTCTAGACGGGACAAAAGGGGACATGTGGAGAAGGGAGAGAGGACCAGGTGGAAATCAGAAAACAGATTCAGTTATTTGAAAAGGGCGGAGGATGCTGTGTGAGGCAGGCTGGTAGTGGGAGAGAAAAAGGGGCAGAGATCCTGGGCTGTGTTCAATCATAGACGTTCTTATTTTATTTGCTTGCTTTACCTTTTATTGTTACTTGTTGTTTTCTTTTCATTGATCTAGAGATGTTGGTTGATGGAAAACAGAAAAGAATAGCATAATAGAATTTACCAGATTTATCTTGCCTTCATTCTTTGTTTGCATACTGTTAGTAGAGAAATTCGTTTAAATCTAGAACATAACTCTTATTTTCTATCATTGGTGGAGCCTGCGAGAATGGGAAAAGGCCCGAGGACTAGAACCAGGCTCGCTTGGATGCTCCAAGATGACCATTAAGCTATTAGCCAGTCAACGAGGTCCTACAGTGAGCCATAGCCATTATTCACTGCTTTAAGAGGAATAGGACAAGTTCCAGGGAATGGTAATGCAATGGATGAATATAATTGAGAAACAACCAGTGATAGTAGATAGCAAGGGAAGTCCTAATGCCTCCATTGTTCTCCCCACCTCTTCTACCCCCACCACCCACACGAATACTGCAGGGCTTCACCTTCACGAATTTACACAACCTTCCCAACCACCTTTCGCCTTCCACATGACCAAGTAGGTCAAGCTTCCTCCATTTTCTAGGTTAGATCTACGAAGATGGCTAACATGAGCAGGAACTTATTTTAGATTCATGGCACTCTTGAGTATCATAAGGTTCCTTGGCTCATGTTTGTATGAAGAGTTGCTGTCCATTGTTCTCTATTCTCACCTTGAGCGAACAGGGTACATGTGGGACGATTTCAAGAAGGAACTCCTCAACTGATTTGGTGGGTGGCAAATCTTAGTCCACATGAACAGGGTGCGCCACTTTGTCGGCGGGATGCGTCAGTAGAATACATTGATCACTTTGAACTTATAGCATTCATGATTCCAAGGGAAACGGAAGCACTATATCTTAGTTACTTTATGAATGGGCTATGGGAAGAGATAAAAAATTGGGTGCGCTTATTGGGACCGAAAACTCGCATCACGGCCTTAACCACGACGAAGTGTGAATTAAAGCTGTGTGAAGACCCGACATTTGGGGTAGTTCTCGACCTAGGGCTTGTGTGGAAAGAAGAGAAGATGGTCATGTGATCAACCACACCCTCTTTAAAAATATGGGTTATTCAAAAGTGGGTCAAGTCGGGTCTCCACATCTCATAACCCTCGAGCTCCAACTTCTTCTTTTGATCAACCTAGGGCTCCTGAACATCCTCCCATCCATACGCCAACTCTTTGCCCCACTAAATCCCCACGGCACTAGGGCTTCAAACACTTGACTCGATTGGAACTAGAGGATCGATGCCTGAGAGGATTATGCTTCAAATGTGGCGACCATTCTCCTCGCAACACAGATGCCTCGAAGGTCAGTTATGAGTCCTCCTGTTAAGTGACGACGAAGAACTTGATGATGATGGTGAAATTGTTCATCTTCATCAGGAATCAGACAAGGGAAAGGCCAAAGAGGAAGGAGAATTCCAGATCATGGACTTCGTAGATTAATGACCTCTGCCACTTCCCATGAGCCACCCCCAAAGCTCGAGGCACTACATGGGATACCATTCGAGGTCTTGGTCGATAGTGCGCTTCGAGATTTCATTTCCATGGGGTGGTATCGAGTTGGGACTCCCATGTGATTTTCTGGTGATTACATATAAGGTTGGGAATGGCATGGGGTTTGAGTTCGGGAAATGTAGTACCTTGATGTAAGAATTAGGAGTTTTCACTGTGTTAACATCTTTGGTTTTGAATTAGGAAATTTGGACTTGGTTTTTGGGCATGGCACGTGGCTATTGAAGTCACTTTCATGGTGGAGGGAGCACCCCATGCGGTTTAAACAAGGGGATAGATGGGTGGAATTGAAGAGCGATTCCTCCACTTTGGATTCCCCTTTCTCCTTGCAGGCGGACTTGACGGAAACCAAGATTTTATTGGGCGGGAGTAAGATGGTTAATGAGCAGTTAGACATCGGTGGGAAATCTGTCTGAGTTCTACAATGACAACAATTATTCACCTTGCTAGAGAGGTATCTTGGAGCCTCTTCCACTGAACCTCGAGTTTGCCTTAGCTCGTTCCTCGACCATACGATGACTTCATTGCAATGAGGGCGATCGGGAAAGAATTAACGCTCGGGGCAAATTTCCCGAGCTGAGTCTTGAGGACAAGACTTGTCTTGATGGGCGACGTGATAGAAGATCCAGAGGAGGTGTGGAGGATAAGACACTCGAGGAGGAGGCAGAAGCATAACCCGACTTGTTTGTGAGTATATTCCTAGGAGAAAAAAGGGTACACGTGGAGAAGGGAGAGAGGACCAACTGGAAATCAGAAAATAGATTCAGTTATTTAAAAAAGGGAGGAGGACGTTGTGTGAGGCAGGTTGGTAGTGGGAGAGAAAAAGGGGCAGAGACCCTGGGCTGTGTTCCGTCACAAATGTTCTTATTTTATTTGCTTGCAGTACCTTTCATTGTTACTAGTTGTTTTCTTTTCATTGATCTAGAGATGTTGGTTGATGGAAAACAGAAAAGAAGAGCATAATAGAATTTACCATGAGCAGGGCAGATTTGTAAAGAATCTAAATGCGATATTTCTGGTTTTAATACCCAAGAAACAGACTATGGAAGACTTTAAGGATTTAAGGCCAATTAGCCTAGTGGGAGGCCTGTACAAAATTCTGTCCAAAGTGTTATCCAATAGGATCAGAAGGGTCATGGACGAGGTAGTTTCTAAGTCGGAAAATGCTTTTGTAGAGGCGCGAGTGCGGGCCCATTTGTTTTGATTGTCAACGAGATTGTGGATTCAACCATGAGAAGGAAAGAAAGTGGATTGGTGTGTAAGTTGGATATAAAAAAGCTGTGTGGTATCGGTGGGATTTCTGCTCGAGGTCATGGGCGGGATGGGAGTTCAGAGGTGGTGGCTAATTTGGATAAATAGTGCGTCTCCACCAGGTTTCTTTCTAGGTCCTCGTAAAGCCGAGGTCCCACTGTTGGCTTTTTCAAGTTAAGTGCAATGACGATCCCCTACCGCCTACCTCTTTGTTATCGGAATGGAAGCTCTTAGTTGTTTGATAAATCGTCTTTGTTGAAATTATCGAGTTGGCGGTAGGATTGCGATCGGAGAGGGGAGATCTATCATTTCCCATCTTTTTCTATCATGAAGCGACACGATCCTCTTATAGAAAACGTGATAGTAGTTAAAGTTTATGAGTTGGATTTTGATGTGGTTTGAAGCTATGTGGGTTTTTGAAAATTGCTTAATAGCGAAATTATCGGTGGACTTTGTGACTAATGCGGTGGAGTTGGCATGGGGATTGGGATGTAAATGGCTCCTTTCCTACGTCATACTGACCTTCCCAGGTGCTAAGCATAAGAATCTCTCGGGGTTTGGAACGTTGAAGGGGTTCGAAGAGGAATTTGGCTTCTCTGGAAGGTTCGAGTACATACTCTAAGGGTGGTTTGGATACGCTCGTAGCGAGTATCCTCTCCAGTCTCTAATTTGGCCCATCTTTCTCTTTTGAATGCCTCGAAAGTGTGCACAGGTGGAAAGGATCAGGCGGTTTCTTTGGGGCAGGCAGACAGAAAATCTCTTTGGTGAGATGGGCCACCGGTGTGCTCGAGATAAGGTAAGGAGATGTGGGGATTAAAAGTTTTCGAAGATGAATAAGGCTCTGCTTTGCAAATGGGATTGTGATTTATAGCGATAAATATACTTTGGAGAAAGGTTATCTTGCAAATATAGTGAATCGTGGAGGGCGCTTTATGACCTCAGAGGTGGTTATGGGACTAGCTTATGGAAGGAAATTAGAAAAGAGTGGTTCGGCTTTATTTAGAATGCAGTCTTTGTCCTTGGGGATGGTAGGAGGATCAACTTCTGGAATGAGGTTTGGTGCGATGAGGAGTCTTTGAGTTCTAGTTTCCCTGCTCTCTTTGAATGCGGTTGTGAGCAAAGAGTAGGGTGCAGGATATTTGGGAGAGGCAGAGAGGAGTTTGGATGTTGGTTCCCAAACTTTCATGAACCACTTATTGATTGGGAGCTTGAAGAGATGATAAGATTCACAAGCTCTTGATGATCAAAATTTTTCGGCCCATGGGGAGAGGATAATTTGGAGTTGAAGATGCGAAGAAAAGGTTTACGAGTTAAGATGATGTATAAAGTTTTAGTGCTTACCTATTTGTGGAATTCCATACGGCAGTGTGGAATCATTTGTTCCAAAGGTGGAGTCTTTGCTTGGGAAGCTTCTTGGGGTAAAGTGCTCATGATGGATCTAACTCAAACGCCGAGGTTTGACTCTTGTGAATAGATGCGTTATGTGTGAAGAGGATGAGAAGGCCCTTAGGCCCTTATTGATTCACTTTGTAAAATCTTTTGTAAAATGTTGTAGGATCTCTTTTTGTGATTGTCGGGATGGTTGGGTCTTCCAGCATTCGGTCAACCTTCACACCCTTTTAAGCAGCGAGGAGCGTGTGAAGCGAAAGCTTGTAAAAAAAATTTGGTTAGCGACCTCTTTGTGCTGTTTGGAATCTTTGGGGGCGTTAGGAATGGAGTTGGTGTTCGAGAATGAGGTTTATTCCTCCCCAGATTCAATAACTTTGTATTCAATTTGTGGACATGGGCTATTAATCTGTATGATCTTAACTCACATCTTTATTCTGAACCGTCACTTGGATGGGAGTAAGGTTGGTGTTGGGGTATTCTTTTGTTGTTTTGGCTCATTTTGTTATGGCTGTGTGCGTTGGTCTTTGTGCTATATATAATATTTGCTTTCTTGATAAAAAAGAATTTACCAATTTTTTTGATCGATGCGAGCTCCTCTATTAAAAATCGAACCTGGCTCTTTAAAAAGTAGAGGAGTGCAAAGGGAGAACACCACTCTCTATGCCGCAACCGGGTTGAAAGCTGCTTAAGAAAGGAATTTAAGTTATCGGCATATACAACTTAGCCAGGACCATGGGTGAGCCAAGGATTTCATCCACGGCGGAGGGTCTCGTTCTCAGCCTTTGTTCCTTTGTTCCACCGGCGTCAGGAATAAACAAATGAGGCGCTTGACGAGCTATTTTAGTTTTCCACTACAGCACTTTGCGCGGCGAAGGGATTGTGGCCGTTAAAGGGAACGCCCGGGTTATAATCCGTAATGGCGAAAAGGTTACAAACATCTTAGCTCTCGAGCAATGTATAAGCAAATGGTATTGTTTCCACTCCTCCTCTTCGCAAAAACACTTTTATTCTAGGGGATTCTCTTACTCTTTAATTAGTGAGAGTAAGCCCATCTTGCCCCAAGGAAGCTTCGATGCATGGAGTGACGAGAAACCATCAATCCTGGTCTCCTTTAAAATTAGGCTATCCTCTTGAAAGGGCCTAATTTTCCTGTTTTGAAGGAAAAGAAGGAACCTTTCCACCACCTCCATCTCGATCGTTGAAGGTCTTTTGGAAGACGGGGACCCCGACCCGAATGCGTCCCTTGAAGGAGTCACTGAAGCATCACACCCTTGCGTCTTTGTGACCCAGGGGTGAGACGGAGTGGGAAGGCATTTGCAGCGTCATCCCAGGCACAGGGGATCCTTCCCGAATCGCGACCTCAGGCCGTTACTGGGAAGAGGTAGAGTTTTGAGAAAAGGTGAGTCATTCTTTTTGATGTCTTTTCCCGTAACCTCCTAATGTCATTGGTGTTCTGACCCACATCATACTCACAAGGAATTTAGTGCGATCACGATCGCGAGAAGAATCCCTCTCATTGGCAAGCCTTGACACCGCTTAAGCAATTATATTGTCTTGGAAGGCTTCTCACCCCAAGACCCCCACACCTTTTTTCAAGGCAAACTGTTTTCTAGTTGACGAGGTGAGGTTTTCTCTCTAGATTACCACCACCCCAGAGAAAGTCTCTCTGAATCTTCTCCAGTCTTGAACAAAATAGCTTTAGCGTGCGAGAGAAGCAGAGTAAATGGGAAGAATTTAGGCGAGTACTTGAAGGAGTGTGATCCTCCCCCTTTGAGATATCTTAGTCTTTTCCGGGTTGCTTCCAACCTTGATACAAATCTTCTTGGTGGAATCCCTGACCCTAAAGCCTGTGAGGCGCCTAAGTGGAAGAGACCCGAGTATGTTGGGGAGGGACCCGATAACGTGCCCCAGTCAGGGGTGGTTGGCTGACCCGTCGGCGCGGAATATTAGTGGATGTCGGGTTGCCCAGGCACCACTCCCTGGCGGGCGAGTCTCCGCTTTGTCGTGGGCTCTTGCGTAGTGCATCCTTTGTCCCGATCAACGATCACATGGGTAAAAACGGACTCTTGGGCGTATGCAATACTCATCATGATATATCAGCTATGTCCAAATAGTTTCGAGTTAATAAATTACTCTTATCTGACATATATTAAAATTACAGGAATTCTAATAAATGTATCTGATGTAACACGAAGCCCCTGGCGAGCTTTCTTCTAAAAGCGGTCTCTAGGATGAGCCGTCTCACTCGTCGCGCTCCACATTGCACGAAAAATATAATCACTCTGACGGTGGTATCGCTTAGTAGTGGAATCACCACTAAATGAATACTTCTGGCACAAGTGCATATCACGATGTCGAATAAGCAACGCATTCAAGCGGAAATACATGATCATAGCGAGATATGTCTACGCTGAGCTTGACTTAGGCCCATCAGTCGCCAATGTTTCTCTGGCTTTGCTGGCGTGTATGAGGAAGCGTTATTTCAAGCAAGATATTTGTTATTATTTGTGGAATTCTTAGTGATATAAGTAGTGGACCGACCACAGATGTTATAATTTGTAGTGGGTACCCTCAGTGTATATCGGTGGGCCGACTCGGAAACGATTGATATTTATATGGACCTCTTGATGTTTATCAGTGGTATTTCCAGACGATTGATATTTTATATGGGTACCACTGCGATAGTCTTATTATTTAGTGACCTTAGAAACTGTGAGGAATGCTTATACGCTCCACTCTGTTGTTACAGGGTGCTAGGTGCATATGGAATGCATGATGCCCGATTCCATTACAATTCTATAACACATGCAAAAATATATATAATCATGTATATTCCGCGTAATTTAAATCACCTGAAACAAGTTATGTAATTTCGTATTAATTCTGTAAAAATTAAATTTCATTTAATTTAATCATCAAGCTCACAAGCGGTCGATTATAATTTTCTGACGAAGCACATTTTCCTGAATATTTTGTGAACAACATTCATGACGGTGAAATCCTCAGGTTCTTGTTCACTGAAAATCTGATATCGGTTCACTTTGTGAACACAGAATTTCACTTTGTGAACGAATTTCTTGCCATTTCGGCCTCATGCACATCCTGACACAAATTGTTTCACAATTTTATACAATTTACAACGGCGGCAGTGCAGTCACGGACGGCATAAATAGGTTTAAATTTCCTAACAATTAGCTCCCAGTTTTGGGGCCCGAATCGGCTTGACCTTTGGTGCAATTCAGCAGAAATATTACTTGGCACTTAAATAAAGTGTAAACCCAAGTAAGGATAAATCTCCTATAGGTTGGCGAAAAGCTCAGCCGAAGTCGCGTGTAGGCTGCCGCGTAGACGCCTTTTCTTCTTGTCTCGGCAATTAGGCGATTAGTTGCCGTAAATGTGAAAGTTGGACACTCTCCAGTAGAAATAATGAATCGACTCTTGGATCTTTTCTCCTAACTCGCGTTTGTTATACTTTTCAATGTAGAGACAACACTATTCAACTCTTTTGTCTTTAGTGTCATTTAAATTTTAAATAATGACCATTATGTCCCTTCTTTCCCCAGTTTTGACACTCGGCACTATCTTGGCCGTCCATTTATATCATTTCTCTACTCATGCCACTTATGGCACATGAGTACGTGTTATAGGTGACTTTTGTCACATCGAATATCGTTCTGGTAGCGAAAGCGATGCGCCGGCGTCTGAGTGGCGTGCCGGAGTCGTGGTCGATGTCTTGCCCAGATTCCTTGAGCAATTCCAACGGTGAAATCAGTTTAGATCATCCAGAATCAGAAATAAATTTCGGATTTTGGTGAAATTACGATTTTACCCTTTTGAAAATTGGATTTTCTCGGGTCTTACCTGACCCAGCCAAACTCATGCTAACACCTCCCACATTGTCCACCACACCGGAGGGATAATCACTTTTATTGAGTGTCTTCAAGCTGAAAAGACTGAGCTCCATCGAGTCACACAGGAATACATTGGCGCTCGAGTTGGCCGCAAAGGATAGTATCATCAGCATATAAAGATGAGATATATGATATCTCTATCTGCAGCCTTGACCAGGAAGATAGAGTGCCTTCCCTTGCATGCTTAAATTATCTGACTCGGGGCTTCGTTGGAGTAAAAAAGGTAAGGGAAGGGTCCGCGTCAGGCCCCCTTTGGAGCTCTGAAGAACCCAGTGGAAGAGCCGTTAACCAAAAGCGAAAAGAATTGGAATGCACCATTTATTGACTAATCCATTTAGAGCGAGCCCATTCTCTATAATGAAGCGAGGAAATCCCACGTACGATGTGATCATAAGCCTTTGATATCCGACTACGGAGAATCCTCTCTTTTCCTTCTTAGAATAAAATCACTTTGCCTCATTAGCTATTAGTCTTGCATCGAATTTGCCTCCCACTCTAAGCGCATTTTGAGGCTTGCAGAAATAATCGACCCAGCCTTTTGATTGTTGCATGACACTTTTCGATAATATTTATCTGAGCTCAGCTAAAGCGATGGGTCTCAAATCCTTTAGATCCTCGGCGGTCGTTCCTTGGGAACTGAGGCAAAAGAATGTAGCATTCGAGACTTTTAATGAGCTAGTTGTGTTCGAAGAATTCCACTGAAAAATCCCAAAAGCCATCTTTCACAAATTTCCAGCTAAAGACCCGAAAGGCGAGGGAAACCATAAGACACGGGCTTTATCACCATTAAACCTTGAGATTCTTTGCGAGGATTTCCTCCTACGTAACATTTCTTCCAGTTTAGAAGCTTGGTCAACCCTAATCACTTTGAACCGAAGATTAGGGAAAGGCGGGCACCAGTTGCTTGAGAATTTCATGGGAGACTGGAAGAGCATGACTAGACCTTCTTTAATCTCGGGTCCTTGGCCAGCGTCTTCTGCCGTTGCGTGTTCTAATGGGTTCCTCCTCATGGGGAGTTGGCCGTGCAGCCAGAAGAAAAGAATCTTTGTGTTCTGTCCCTGCTGACGAGTTTCCCTTTAGTTTACGTCTCAAGGGGCCTCTTCGGAAATCCACCGCTGTAGAAAACTCCCCTCTAGCCTTTTCCCTCTCCTCAGTTTCTTCCGAGGGCCCGGGGCCTTTTCCTTCTCAGTCATCTAAAAGAAGTCACCTTAAGGCCTCCTTCTTCTGTAAATCAACTATCTGAAAACCTCTTTGTTCAGAAACCCTCGAAATACCTTTAAAGAGACCTTTAACTGGAGGCGGGAAACGAAACTAAAGGATCCGAGGAGAAGAGCGAGCTTTGCCACGGCCTGCGAGAAGGTCCTTGCCCAAAACCGTAATTTCAACCACATGATCTCAAAAGGAAGGCAGGTGGGTGGCCCTTCCTTGTCTAACAAAGCGGGGCGATGGTGTTGGACCTTGCTGGTCTCGAAGTACTTTGAATCGTGCAGGCGACTTTCCCGTCGGTAGTTGCAAAATCCTGTCAGCCAGGGACATGCAACGATTATTGAGACCTCCACCTCCGGAGGTCCCGCATGGCCTGCCAAGCTGTGCAAGGAAGATCTCTAAGCCCCAACTGCGTTTCATAACCGGCGCCTCGTAGGTGTGAGAACACCTTGTTCCTTTCGTTGGAAAGGACCATATTAATCCACCAATGTACGAGGCCCCTCCTAAACCACTCACCAGGCTTGATTCTTCCCTGAAACAATTTCGATTTGCTCCTCTCCCACACCCAGACGTTAACTCAGTGAAGGCCCATTGGAACCTATCCTCCATATTTTTAAATATGCACGTAACAGAGAATTGACCAAGTTAAACCTTAAATACCTCAGGGTTTTCTTTTTATCCCAAGCAGGCCCCTGCGGTTCCCTGCCTCCACAACCTTTCACTCTTGATCTACCCCCGGACTTGAGCCTCGGCCAGACATCTCTTGAATCTTGGTTTCTTGCGAGTGAGCCAAATCCACCCCTCGAGACTAATAAAATTTACAGTGATCTATTCCCTCTTTGTCAGGATTGTTCGCTCCTCTAACGTTCCACGAAAAAAACTTTAACTTCAGCAAAAAATTCCCCCTATCTCTTCCCTACTGCAATTTTTTGGCCCTTCCAGCATAGTTTATGGTGCATTCGACTTTCTTAACTCCCTCTCACTTCTTGACTTTGTAGAATGCTTTTCTTTGTTCTGGCTGGCGAGACACCATTTTACGTATGACTCCAATATCTCACTCAACGCAACCAGATTTGGGATCTAGAAACTCGAATTTAATCGAGCGTTTCTTCCATTATCACCTTGAGCCTGCAGTGTCTTGGGGCCTCATAGCTCATGTTCGACCTGTCTCTAAGTAGGCGTCGAGTAGAGCCTCGAATGTCTTCTCCATTATCTGAAGTACGACGACACCACTCTCGGCCATTACATATCCCCCTCTCCTCATGCGTGTTAAATCCCCGAGGCGGAAGGACCCCAGTAGGGTAGGCAGCGACGAGAGGAGAAGAACAATTGGATGAAGACAGTTTCATACGGAGGCGAGTCACGACCGGTGATCCTCGGATACTTAGCTTTAGAGACTTTGAAACCCAGTTCCACTTGGAGTGCAGAGCTTGACCAGCCGGAGATCCTTTTTCTGTGGGCCCTTGGCACGAAGAAACCAATAATGGACGATCAGAAGACACCTCCCACAGCCCCTCTTCCCCACAGCTCTCAAATCTAACACAATCCATCAACCCAGTCCTCTCTTCGTGGACATCCAGAAGGGGGCCACTGCTGAGATCAGCGGGGATCGACGGAGAGAAATTAAAGTGTGATAGGCCCTTCTCCTTGAGGTTAGGCATGGCCGTGCTTCACACCTCGTTTCCAGCTGAACAATTTAAAACAACCTTTGGGCTGGGAGAGCTTTACATTGTTTCGTCTCCGGGACCCCTTTGGTCTGTTTTTATGGGCCTTTGGGCTTTGCAGGCTCGAGGCTATTTTGGCCACATCAAAGCGAGGCCCTCTGTCCGGACAGCGACCTCCTTGTCGGTGTGGGATCCGGTCTAGCTGGGACACTTCTCTCTCTTTCGACCCCCTTTAAACTTTTTGTGTTTGGAGCCTTCTAACGGGGATCAAAGTCTTTGGCCCAGTTGAGGCCCTTTAGCCCATTTACAAACCTGACCTATCCCGAGTTGGGCCCAGCAACCTGGCGAGACCCGGCCCGCTGGCCAGCTTGATCAGGCCTTTTCAATTGCCGATCCCTACATGATCTCCTCTACGTAGCCCCGATCGTCTGTGCCCGGACTTGACCATACGCCTCTGAGGGCCAGCTGTCCCAGATTGGACTCACACCATCCTCTTAACCCAGACATCATTGGTGGGGCGGGATGATACCCACTCTCATCTCCGCGCGTGCCGCTCCATCTTCTTCTTCCTTTAGGCTTTTTGCAGCAGCCCTAGCACGCACAGGATAGACATCGGCTACCCATGGAGGGACCTCCCACCAGATCTGAAGTTCGAATGATCTTGGACCTTCCAAAATGTTGACAATACTTGGCCAGGCGAACCTGACGTCTTTATCAAAATTTTGGCCCACTTCATCTCCATTCTCAACTCTGTAACTTTGTCTATGGCTAAAAATCCTCCACAAGCGTCACGTATTTTCTTTAGGATCTCCGTTTTCCACAGGTGGAGTGGGAGCCCTACCACTCTAGCCCATTCTTCTTCTTGAACCTTTACGCCCTAGCCATCCGAGTACGGATTCATCGCTCCGAGTTGTAAGACCCTCCTCTGAATTTCTTCTCTCCTCGACTCAAGGACCCTTCGCCTCCTGGCGAATCGAGCTCCGGGAGCCAAAGATGTCTTCGTTTAAGGGTGGCGGCCCTGAGCCCTCATTAAGCCTCCGGGCTTCTCTAAACTGACCCTTATGCATGCTACTCGGTAGGAATAAGCTCAGCTTTTGTCTTCCACTTCCCCACAGATCAAGCACACCAGCTGCCGGTAGCCACAGCGCCTTCCGGGCCACAATCTCCGGCACATCCACCCGGCAGCGTTATCACCTGCCGGTTTCCTTCTTCCCTTGCCTTATCGACGACATGTCCCCCAAAGGAGCTTTAGCTTTACTGGGACCATTCCTCTCCTTCCCTTCCTCCTTTGTCGGCACTGCTTTAATGAGGTTCATAGGAATTTTCTCCTGTAGTTTGAGACCCAGCCCTCTTAATTTCTCTGCCAACAAGGCCCACCCATTTAAAAAACCCCTTCCTTTTGGAAAAAACAGCCTGTGTTTTTTTCCTTCAACATCCTTAGCTTAACAGAGAAGGTATCTTCCATCTTTGTTCTCCTTACTCTCCAGCCTGAAGAATCTTCCATTCTCCCTCCATACTAAGGACCTACTAACTGGGGTAGAGGCGTTACAGCACTCTTCGACACCCTTGAGGTTGGATAACACGTACTCGGCAATTCCACGATGCTTTCTCCCTACACTCTGGATTACGTAATAAAAAATTATTTTGTTTTTACCTTCACCTTCCACCGTAATCTCAAAGGATTTCACCTCAACAGCAAACCAGTTTCCATTTCTCTCATCTACACGCATCCTTCCAAATACAAACTATTAATCTAAGGATCTGGATGAAAATTGTCCACCATGAAGATTGCCGTTTCTTCTCATGAATCTTACTTAGCAAGTCCAAAGCTTTTGTTGTTTTACCTTACCAGAATTTATCTTGCCTTTATTCTTCGTTTGCATACTGTTAGTAGAGAAATCCCTTTGAAATCTAGAATAGAACTCTTATTTTCTATCAAAAACCCATAGGATTTGGCAGCCATTTGGAAAATGTCTCCTTACTTCTTAGTTAACCTTGTAGTTCTACAAACTAGGTTCCAACTTAGCGAAGTGAGGCTTAAACGGGTACCTGCCAAAGATTCATTGGTTCCCACAGGGAAGAGAAGATGATCAAAGTTATATTGCATCATCCTTATATGTCTGGTTGGAAGTTGAATGCAGAAAAATGTTATTTTTTTAATTACAATTGGGACAATGATTAAAGTTGAGCTGTGTTATAACATGAAATGATCAGTTTGTACATCTTCTGACTTGAGTACTATCTAGGATTTATATGTACAACAATTGCATGTCTATTATCATTCAACTTTTTGGTCTTGACAAAATAATCTATTTGATCAGTGAAGTGTTTTTCTTTTATCATTACTTAAAATGGTTTTGTTATTGTTATTTTCTGACTTTAATTAAGGCAAGGTAGTTCTAGAATATGTTGAAGCTCTAAGATAACTAGGGTTAATATCACGTATGCTTTAGGAGATAAGACAGAATCAAAGTTGCAGCTTTTGCACCTTTTTGCCTCTTGTCTTATGAAGCATACACCTCATCCGGCCAATTTGTTGTAGTATTTTTGAAGTAACCAACTTATTTGCCATTAACCAATTTCTTGTTTACTTTTATGTTTCTCTTTTTGTATTTTTCATTTATTCTTTCTTTTTAGCTAAAATTTGTTGGTTTTTTAAACCCTTTTTTCAGCTTGTGGCTTACATCTCACCTTTGAGGAGTAAAGTACAAAATTCACCTTTGCAGACAATGTAAGCGAGGGAGAAATATTTCTGAGAACTGAAATAATCCATTCTAAATAGTAGTGCTGAGTTCACAATACATGGGCAAAAATATTGTGGTATTAGAAAATTCAGGGAAAAGCTTGTTTTCAACATATTTACTAAGGGGCCTGTTTTTTATCAGTACAAATTTCATTCTTTTTCTATTTATGGAGACTAGAAAATGTTCTTAGGATGATTGATTCCTATTGTTCATGGAAACACTTGACAGAAAAGTGAATTTTCAGGATACAAATTTGATTCTCACAAAACAGAAAGAAATGAAAACAGAAACATAAAAACTGACTGAATGCAGATATCCTAGCTACTTCCACCACATCACTACTGACACTATCTTGCCAACAACCTCCACTCCAGTATTTCTGTGCTGCCACAGCACAATCCAACAGCTGCACCATGATAACCGCTATCACCAGCACCACTACATTGCCACCATTGTTTCTTGTGTGAAGTAATCATTATCACCAGCCTTGCCCCTCTGGTGGTCCGTGTGCTTTTGTTTTTCCATTCCTTTGTTTATATGTTCCAGTTCATGATTGCATTGTCTCTTTTCTTCATTGCTATGGTCACTTATGCTACAGGATTCATGAGTTGTATCAGGTTGCTAGGATTTAAGGGTTAACAACTTTCGTACCTGTTTTACTTTGTCATGCGTTTTACATAGAACTATCTTTTGGATGGTAGAAGCCATAAATGAAAATGGTCATCTTAAATACTTATCCTCAATTACTTTTTCTTCATTTTTAGCTGACACTGTTGAAATGCAATGATAGGTTTTGAAACATTTGACATTAACTATTCTAGCAGATTGCACATTTCAAATTTCATTCAAATGATTGTTTAGCATGTAACTAGAATGTAACGGGTTACATTGTATTAGTATAGTTTTTCTTGCTCCTAGTGTTGATATATATTTGATGTCTTGTTTTAGTTGGTATCTGAGATAGTTGACCTTTATATTGCAGGGGGTTCTTATTGTTGGCGAGAGGGGTACAGGAAAAACATCTCTTGCACTAGCTATAGCTGCTGAAGCAAAGGTTCCTGTTGTAGAAGTTAAAGCCCAACAGTTGGAGGCTGGATTATGGGTTGGCCAGAGTGCATCAAATGTTAGGGAACTGTTTCAAACAGCAAGAGATTTGGTTGTCTTCTATAACCTTGTTAATTTCTCTTCTTTCTCAATTGTGAAAAAATTAATTAAATTCTTTTTGATATTTAAGAGATGTGAGTTAACAAAGATTGTTCAAAAATATAAAATTTAGGGAGCATTAAGTCAACTTGAGCAACAATTTAGACATCATAGTCAAGTTCCATATAGTTTTGCACTGAATGCAAGAGGATCTTCTTCTGTGATTCTCAACTTCAAATGCAATGTAGTCATTGATACGTTATAAATGAAATGAGAATGATTAATTTATTTATATCTCGAAATTGCCTATCCTAGAATGTTGATTTGTGTAGACTTTTCCTTTCCAGTTTTTGATAAATGTAAGTCTTTAAAATTTAACGTGATGTTTAGCCATAAAATATTATTGGTAACCTAAATCATATCTATCTCTGAACTTTGAAGATAGTTTTACTAGTTTGTATATATATATTTTTATCGATAAAAAGCAATATATTGATAAAAAAAGATAGTATATAAGGAGTATACAGGAGAGGCCCCTAGGACCAACAAAAAAAGACAAGGAGAAAGGAAGAGACAAACAAACCAGCCCAAAAAGACCATACACTAGGCATAGACATGTAATCTATACAAAAATAGTAACAAAGGAGATATCCGCCTTAGGAGTGAAACCAGCCCTAGTAAAGAGAGAACGGATAACTGAAAGTTTCAATCTCTAAGAAGAAAAGTAGCATCATCAAATATAATTTCATTCCTTTCTTTCCAGATTGCCCAAAACAAAAGAAGAGGAGTTGCCCTCCAAATAGCCTTAGCTTTCTAGGCGGGAGTGCATGCAGCTTTCGATAAGATCTTTAACAAGGAAAGAATGAGTCCGAAGCCCGCGAGAAAGAAGATGGAGTCCATTGTCCACGAGTGTAAGGCGGTGGATTGGGAATATGTTCCAACTCTTCTTCCTCCCTCCCACAGAAAGGACACTTGCTAGCCGTTGGGGGAAAATGAATTTTGTATTCTCATTAATTTACAAAGGAGGAAACATACATATTTATACTCTAGTGTTAGGGCAAAAAAGAATAAAGTTAGAGTTTAGTTAGGAGACTAAAGAGAGAAGGAAAAAATCCTAAATAGATTAGGAGACTAAACCTTAACACTCCCACCCTCGGCTTTGGGCATATCGGTCGAAGTGCAAACTTGTTACATATATACTTTATCCTAGGACCTTTAAGAGATTTAGTGAATATGTCTGCTAGTTAGTCGTTAGAGTTGACAAAACTAGTAGTCATCGTCCGTCTGATATTCTCTCTGATAAGTGACAATCCATTTCGTGTGCTTGGTCCTCTCATGAAGAATGGGTTAGATGAAATATGCGAGCGGCAGTTATCACATATAAGCTTCATACATTCATCCTTGAATCTTAGGCTCTTGGAGAGATGTGGCCAGTATGAGTTCACATGTTGCTAAGACGTAGTTCGATGCCCGGCCCCGACCTTCAGATGTCAGCTCTTACATCTTGTTTCTTATTCTTTCAGGATGTTAAGTTACTTCTAATGAACCGCAATGCGATGTAGAATGCATCGTAGGTGAGCATCGGCTGTGTGACAATTTGGGTATGGCCCTGATACCAATGCAGCCTTACTTGACTTGGTGTACCTTTGACAACGGAGGGAATATGGCTGCGGCATCGATGACTATCCGCAGGTGATTGTAGGAGCTAACCTTCGTTCCGGAAAGAAATGTTAAGTAGAGTGATGGCGAGATAGTTTAGTTTACCTCTGAGTCGATCGATATCTCCTTTGGATCTTGTAGAAACTCCCCACGACTTGGTCTGAGTTTGACATTGGTCGATAGGGTGTGCAGGACTTCTGATCAACGTACAGGTGTTTGCCGATATATCTGAGGTATACTTTCTTTGAAATAACCACTCAGAAAATGAGTTAATTTACTTGATGCCTGAAAATGCTTGAGTTTCCTAAGTCTTTTTGTACGAAAGTGGGCGAAGAGGTGTTGTTGAGGTTTAGTCAAATCTGGTCATTTACTGTAATGACAATGTCATCCATAAGCAATCAGTAAATACATTGTCCAATAGAGATATGATGATAAAAAACGAATGGTGCGTGCGAATGTGCCGAAACTCTGAACCCTTTGACTAAGCCCGACTAAACGAGTTTGAGAGATTGTTGGAAATATGGGAGCAGCGTAATTTGTATGCAAACCAGGCTTCACATGAGCAACGAGGAAACCGAACGGTTAGCTTCATATAAACCTCCTGATGAGATCACCGTGAAGAAGACATTCTTGATATCCAGAAAAAAGGGGCCATGGCGCATAGCGACCGTATAAAGCAATGGTAATGATCATGGCCCTTGGGAGAAAAAATATCATAATAGTTTGACCCGTATTCTTGAGTGTTTTGTGCGATGAAGCAGACCTTAAAGTTGATCAACCCAGCCAGTGGATCCACCTTCTTTGTATAATTAATGACGATAGCGGAGACTTGTGAGGGAAGGCGACAAGCTCCCATGTGCCATTGGAGTAAAGAGCATCCATTTCCTCAGCCATTGCCTGTTTCCATCCCAGATGAGAGAGAGCCTCATTAGTGCTTTTAGGGGTAGAGATAGAAGATAAGGTGGAAACAAAGGCAAAGTAGTGTAAAGATAAACAATAAAAGCTGAGGAAATTATAAATAGGATGTGGGTTACAAGTAGAGAGGGTATCTTCAGAGATGGCTTGATAGATAGATCATCGGATGGTTGTGGGCAGATGAGGAGAGATGACGTGGCATAGAAGATGCTTGATAAGGAGGCCTTGGTGGGAGACGGGACGGCGGGTATAAACCTAAAGGGGTTGTGTCATGACATCGTGGTGGAGGGAAATGCGGAGATGGTAAGGCAAGAGATATATAAGACATCGGAATAGGAGAAGCGTCTTGTGGGGGAAGAAGGAGGATCCTCTCGAAAGAAGGTGACATTAGCAGATAAAGTAGCGATTAATGTCGGAGAATAACAACGATAATCCCTCCCGAGGCGAGAATATTGAAGACATGCCGTGGCTTTGGCTGAGAGCTGTCTTGCCACAGGTAGAATGAGCAAAGCAGGTGTGACGAGAGCGCACGAGGAGGAGGCAAAGGGTTGATTAGGTAGTAGATGGGAATGAGGGATCACGATCATCTGGCTCAGGGATGAAAGGGGAGAGTGCGAGTTGTCTCAACTAAATGACGGTTCTTACGCTCAGCCATTGCATTATGTTGAGGAGTGTAAGCACAAGATGATTGGTGAAGAATCCCATGGGAAGACATAAAAGAAGAGAATGACATAGAGAAATATTTTTTTGCATAATCACTTCTTAGAATACGGATAGAAGTATTGAATTGAAGTTGTGAATTTGACATGAAATTTTTTTGAAAGATAAATAACTCAGCTGAGTTTTCATTAAAAATAACCAAGTACATTGAGAATAATCGATGCACATAAAAGTAACAGTAATAAAATCCTAAAGGAAACACGGACTAGAATGACCCTAAGCATTGGTGTGGAATGACTTCCAAGCAGAGACTTTGTGAGGATCCTACGCTGGGAGCAGAGACATGAGTATGTTTCCCAGTTGACATGACTCACACTCAGCGAGATAAAGCCCAGAAAAATGAAACGACTTCGAGAAACTTTGGAGAAGACTTGGATAATGAGACGATTGTGAGAAGGAGGAGAGGAAATTTGTCGTGGAAATCACAATGGTGGACAAAGAGGCTGGGAGTGAAAAGACGCTGTATTCATCATCTACTGTGCGATCTTCTTCTGGCCTTGGTCACTTGTAAGGTTCTGAGAGTTATTATTGAAAAGTAAGTACAATGAAGGTCCCAGTCGACACTATTGAAATAAGATTAAAGGAAAATTAGGAACATAAAGTATAGAAGTAAGAGGCAAGAGGGAGGTGTGAGAGTTTTGCCTTGTCTGCTGTTTATGGTTTGAACCATTAGCTAAGGTAATAGTGGAGTAAGGAGGCGGAAAGGTTAGAGAAGAAAAGATGTTATTACGGAGATATGATGCGTAGGCTCACAGTATCGAGGATCGAGGTGTAGATGAATGTGTAAAGGCCAGTAGAGACATTATCGATTACGAGCGATGAAACTGATGTGAAAGATTTGGTTGCTTGAGTGAGGCGAGGTACTCGTAGTCGCCAGAGCTTAAGAATGACCCCCTGAGGTGTAGATGAGCTCCCTGAGACAGAACTCGAACTAAGTGAATGATGGAGGCCGAGCGAATGAAGCGAATGGGAGGAGTCAAACCATGTAGCGTGTATCGATCACGGGTGTCTACAGAAGCTATAGGTAGTAATATTACATTGAGGATGTTGTCCTCTACCTCAAATTGCTCTGATGTCCACGCTGAATAACCGAGAATGAGATTGAAACCATCGAGAAAGAGACATCTTTCATGACCGTAGAGGGTCCTTATTCGACCATAGAGATGAAGCCATTAGGAAGTCATAAAAGTAACGAATCAGTACTTCGGAAAGACGAAACAACTCTAGATGGTGAGAGGGCTTGGTGGTGTAGGACTGGCGAAAAAAAAAAATCTAAAGTATATCTTCGCCAGAAGAAAAATGGAAAAAAGAGGGTGATGCAAGTGTTGGATTAGAAAACTAGGGACATAGGCTTGTAGATCGTCGACAGGCTGACTCAGTGTGGTGGATTCGGCCAGGAGAAGGCGCCTGTGGCCGACCGCATGAGGGCGATGGAGGTGCGTGGACACAGCTCGTGGAGATGTGTGGACTTTATCGCGTGGGGGCGGCGTGAGGGACTGCTGGCCGGAAATTTTGCATCGGCGGGGAGCTTAGGCTCAGTGATCACGGTGGGAGTGTCGCAGTCGGAGTAGGGTTGTAGGAAAATCTTGTGAAAATTTTTGGCGATAGGTTGTTCGACGGTGGGCGTAGCTCTTGAGGCTTTGCGGCCAGTATGTCTGGCCCAGGTGAGAGCCACGGTGGGTTTAGATAGTCGTCGGAGTGTCTGTGAAGGCTTAACCACTATATTCCCGAACTCTTCTTTGGCTCGATCATGTTGAGAAAGGGGTTCATATTCTGTTGTTCTGGAGCTGTATGTTTATACTCTGAGTGTTAGAAATGAAAAAGTAAGAGTTAGAAATTAGGTCAGGAGATTAAGAAGGGAAAAGAATCTAATAGATTAGGAGACTAAACCTTAACACTAGCTAAATGAAAACCTATTTTCTTCAGTTGAGTTGAGGTGGGAACATACCTTCTAATATAGGCCCGAAAAACTGACTTTGAAGGGATAAGAGAGTTCCTGACATTTTATAAGGAACTTTATAGGGAGCCTCATTCAGCCCGATTAAAATAGCCCTTTGCAGTGAAACAGCTTGAATCATCCCTTCTGAAAGCAGGTTTATCCTTTCGAAGAAATTTTTTGTTGCCCGGTCGAAACCTACTGCTCTGGATTGCATTGACTTCAATCATTAAAAGATCTCGAGAAACTTTGGATCTAAGCACCTCCACCTTGTCATACCCATAAATAAATGACCTTTGCCCGCTTTGTTGGTGGCAATGCTATAGAACCGACGACCTGAGGGTTATTTACCACGAGTCTTCGAATTTGATCTTCCTGCCATCCCCTAGAATGAACACATAGTCTTTCTTTAACTGATCAGATTCTTTAGCAATAGTTTCCCAGCCCGGCCTGTGGCTTTCTCTAGGTAAAAAAGAAGAGAGCACCACCCCACTCGATCTTGTACTTAGATTTGTATAATTTAAAGGTTGTCTCATGTGAGATCTGACCCTCTTTCAAAGTGGCTATGTTTAGAGATCAAGCCTTACAATTCCCGAACCACCACTCGCTCAGCGGTTTGACAATCACTCCATGATTCCTGGTGGAGTTTTCTAGTTGAAGAGACACTCCCCTAGAGAAAATCTCATGGGTACTCCGACACCTTTTGACACTCTTAGGCATCCTGAACAAGGAAAGGAGGTAAGTAGGCATATTGGATAGCGTACTTTTGATGAGCGTAAGTCTTCCCCCTTTCGAGATATACTGTCTCTTCCAGCTGCAGACCTTATGCCTAAATTTTGTAACTTCATTTAACGCTCCTTATGTTATAGCAGAAAGTAACCTCCCCCTTTTTGCTTTATCAATCAAGAGAGAGAAGACTTCCATTCCCGGCCTGAAGAGATAGAGGATGAGATCATAATCATCTGCCTTTAAACTTCTCGAACTCATTGATAATCCCAGAAAATTTGTTTGAAATGCACCATTGAATCTAGCCTATCCATTTGCTGCCAAAACCCATTTCCTTGAGGACTGAGAGGAGAAACTTCCAATTTAGCTTGTCATAGGTTTTCTCTACATCTAATTTGCATAAAACACCCTTTTCCTTTTCCTCACCATTGAATCAATCGCTTCATTTGCACCATTAAGGGATGCATCAAGATTTGCCTTCCACTTCTAGCTGTTTGGGCCTTGTTGATCCAGCGAATATCTTTTCCTTTATTAAATTTAAAACGTTGGCAACCGACATATAGACTCCTACTGAGGCTAATAGTGCAAAATCCTTAAAATCATGTACCCTTCATGCTTTGGAACCCATCGATATGGTTGAGTTGAGGCTTTTCATAAGATTTTAGATGAAAAGAAATCCCTAAAGGTTGTATAACCTCATCATGTTCGCATCTATTGAATTGCCAAAGAAGCGATTTATTATTTTGTGACCAGGAGCTTTCTCCCATTCGGCTGTGAAGGGAAGCCATTACTTCCTCTTTCGAAAAGGCGGAAGCTCGGGCTGTTGCCTCTGATTTTCGGTTAGAAAGTTTGACGCTAGGTGGTCCAATCCCCAAGGTTTGAAAAGCATTAACAATACCTTGTTGCATGTCTTAACTTTATTCGTGTCCTAAACAATTTGAAATGCTTGTCTCTAATTTATTTATAAAAAAAATAACAGGCTTGAGTTTGATTGCAATTTTTAGCACTTCTTTTTATGCTATTTTGAAGCCAAGGATCCATTCATATTGGACAAGTATAGGATTAACATGCAGGTCTTTGGAATGAAGCTTCTCATCCTTAATGACCTCACATGCTCTTACTGGTTTCAATTCTTATTTCTCCTTTTGGTATATGGGCTTCTACCAAAGGCTAAATATTTTGTTTTTGTATATTGGATTTTTAGGCACCTGTGATCATATTTGTAGAAGATTTTGACCTCTTTGCTGGTGTTCGTGGAAAATTTATTCACACTAAAAAGCAGGATCATGAGGCTTTCATTAACCAACTTCTTGTGGAACTTGATGGGTAATTCTCATAATCTTTCATTGTTCATTAGACATTAGTGAACATTTTTTTCTTTTTTATTTTATATTAAGGGTGAGATATCCTTTAACAATATACAAATTTGGTCAAAATAAGAGAAAAAATTCATTAATGATGAGCCATATAAGTTGAACGGTAAAAAAGGGTTTCAAAGATTGCTTTAATCTGTATAGTGAATTCCTTAACTTGCAGACTTAGGTTGCACTTTATTCTTGAGCCCAAGGATCTTGGGTAGATGAAGTACTTTCTTGGGATGGAAGTTGCAAGATCACAAACAGGCATATCCATCTCACAAATGAAGTATATTCTTGATCTACTCAAAGAGACATGGATATTAGGATGGAAACCTGCTTGCACACCCATGGACCCTAATCATAAACTTAGCACAAAGGCCAATGATCCTCCTGTTGAGAAGGGAAGATATCAAAGACTTGTTGGCAAGCTGATACATCTATCGCACACTCGCCCAAACATAGGATTCGTTGAACTTCCTTTTCTAAGTCCTCATTTAGGAAAACATTTTTCACATCAAGTTGCAAAAGAGGCCAATCATAATTAGCATCAAGAGATAATAGTTCCCATATTGTATTTAACTTGGCCACTAGAGCAAATGTCTCATGATAATCAATTCTATAAGACTGTGTGTAGCCTCTAGCAACCAATCTCGCTTTGTACCTTTTAGTACTTCCATTTGCATTATACTTCATAGAAAATAGCCATTTATAGCTCACATTTGACCTTGACCTTCTGATGGGGAAATTAGTAATGTCCTTAGTGTTGTTCTTTTCTAGTGCCTTTAATTCCTCTTCAACGACTGCCTTCCATTTAGGATCTTGCTCGACTACATGAAAATGGGAAGGGATGTGAATTTGATTCAACTTAGTCAAGAATGCTCGATATTGTGTGGATACTCTGTCAAAGGACACATAATTATCTATAGGATGCTTTGTGCAGGCTCTAACCCCTTTCCTCAAAGCTATGGGCTTGTCATCACACTTAGAAATCAGATCATTATGTCCTTGTTGTTGTTGTTATTTGGAAATTTGTGGATCGAGGCTTTCTTTATTGAGCTCGAGTTGTACTTTAGAGTTTTGGAGGGGCTAAGTTGTTGCAGGTTGCTGTGGGACCTCCTTAACGTGTCTCGACCTCTGTGAGATGTCCTCAATATGTCTCGACCTCCTAGAGTACACCTGTACGGGTTTAGTCAAAAAAAATACGAGAAATTTGGAATAACTTAGGTTAGGTCTGACAAAGGTGATTTATGAATTTGGAATAAGCGGTTCGAGGTGCAACAAAAGGTGATTTGTGGGGCTGGAAGATTAGGTGAAGGTAAAGACACCCAATTGTGCAAGTCCTCATTACTCTCCCCTTGACTTGTAGAATTTGGAAAAAAAATTAAAGGGACTTTTAATGGGGTGGTGGTAACTTGGAGAGAAGAATCCACTTGGTTAGTTGGGGAGTTGCGTTCCTTAGTAAGGAAAAAGGGGGCCCTGGGAATTCGAAGTCTCACTATTATGAACAAAGTCTCTTATGGGAAAATGGGGGTGGAGGTTGCGGTGAAGGGGTGACTCGACTTAGAAGAAGATGTCGGGTTGAAATGTCGGATTGAAGGAGGGTTGGTTCTGAGGATCCTAAAGGTAGCCGAGTGGGTCACGTGGAAAGATATTGGTGAAGCCCGACGGTTGAAACCTGGTATTATTTTACTTGTGGTGATGGGAATGAGTTAAATTTTGGGAAGACACCTGGTGTGGAGAGGGCCCTTAGTGTGAGTTGTTTCCTTCCCTTTATGCCTTGGCTGGGTCAAAAGGTGCAATGGTGGCTGATGTATGGGATACCACAGAAGGGAGTGGAACGTGGAAAATCCAAGGTTTGTGAGATCTTTTAATGATTGGGAACTTGATGTTGTCTAGAATTTCATTCATTTGATCAACAGTAAAAAAACCAACCATATGGAGAAGGATAGATTACTTAGGAAGGGGGATAAAGAATGGCACGTTGTAGTTAAAGCAAGTTTTGTGATCTAGAGCGGAAACCTCAGGATAGTTCCTTTGAATTTTTAACTGGAATATTGTGTCACCAGTGAGTTTTTGTTTGCAGGAGTTTGGTGGGGAAAAGCTCTAACCATGGCGCAACTTGAAAAGAGGGGTTTTCAAATGGCTAGTAAGTGCCCTTTGTGTGGAAATGCTGAAGAAGACTTGGACCACCTCTTGCTTCATTGTCCTCGGTGTGGGATTGTGGGCAACTCTTACTTCCATACTCGACCGTCAACAATGAGCTTGTACAATTGGCATCCTTAGTGCACTTCCAATCAAAAACTTCAAAAAGGTCAAGTGGCTCCAATAATGCGTAAGGTAATTAAAATATTTCGTCTTAGTGGCATCCTTGTCTGAGATCATGAAAGAATAACCGCTTCAAACAGCTCAACCGAGTTTTTGCTGCTTTCGAATCGTTCTGAGCCACCTCCCAAATAGCATGGAGGAACTTCTCACCTAACCAATCTCGGGTACCATAGAATTAATCAGCCAAGACGCAGTCTATATTATTTTCACACTTCCACAGTTTGAAATCCGGAGCATCAGGTTTAGGAGGGGGCTGCAGTGGAGGAGAGAAAATCATCTTTGCCGCGGCTACACACATACATCATGACAGACTATGATCGTTATCAGAACGGTGGAGGAATCATCAGAGACAAGAGGAGCAAGTGGTTCAATGGGAGAGGTGACATTCAATGAGTTGTCATGTTGGGAAGAAACATCCCGAATTTATTCATGAAACCTGACCTGGTGCAGCAGCTGGAAGAGGCGGCTGGTAATCGTCTTGAATCCTGGAAGAAAAAAATTCATAACTGGTTGGTATGGAACAAGAAATCGTAGACAGGCCCCGGACTGGAACAAGGAATCATGGACAGATAGGTTGAGAAAATCAGAGACGAATCAGCCACCAGGGTTCAGGCATTAGTGGCTTTGTCATGGAGCTTTGTGAAAGATTCTGAAATTTTGCATTGAAGAGAAGATGATCATACAGCCTTGAATTTGACCTCTATCTAGGAGAATACGAAAGGAAAGCAAAACCACACCATCTGACTTAAAAAAATACCAAATGTGCCACCTAGAATATTGCTAAAATATTTAATATAATAAAGACTAAATAAACTAACTAATAATTATTTTCTATACTCTAAATACACATTTGACTTTCAACAATTGATATGCACTCTTAGTTGTTACTAACATGAAATCTGCTTCTGAAACTCTCAAGCAACCCTAATGACCGTCTTTTTCCCACATGATTAAACCTCATGGATTCCACGAAATTATTTTAAATTCCATCCACCAACCACTGTAAGAATCCAATTCATTTCTGTTGCATAGCCACCATAATTCACTGACCACACAGTTTTAAAAGTTCTCTTTCCTTTCACAACTTATCTCTGCTTTCATTTTTTTTTCATATGGTTGCAACTATATCAACATGATAATATCCTCTTTACTACCTTTATTGATAAGCCCAAATATTGAAACCCACTACTTTTCTCTACACTTAGGAGCCTTTCTTCTACATTTATTATGTTTGTGTTATCTGATCTTTGAGAACCAAAATTTTCTTGTAAAACCTTGAAAGATAGTTTCTGTATTGAGTTTATTAAGATCAACATTTCCTGAAATGTGTACCCATGTTCTTTATATTTTATTTTTTGGTTGCATTTTGAAGCAAGGGATGCCCAATTTCTTTATTTTCAATGTAAAATTCATATTTGAAGGAGTTTAGAAGCAAAGATGGGGTTGTCTTGATGGCTACTACTAGAAATCTTAAGCAATTGACCCAGGCATTGCAGCATTGATCGAATGGATGAGATATTTTATCTTCAACAGCCAACTCAAGCAGAAAGGGAGAAGATATTGTGCATTGCTGCCAAAGAAACTATGGATAATGATCTTATTGATTATGTAGACTGGAGAAAGGTCAGTACAGCCAATTGGTTTTTAGGTTTTTGCATATGCATTTTGGATTGTGTTGACTTTGACATCAATGACATTGGTTGCTGGCAAGAATGTACAGAGTAGTGTCAAATCTGTTTGTTCTGCCTGTCCTATTGCACTCACTTTTAACATTTATTAATAATATAATTAACATCCTCTCTTATTTCTTTTTACTTCCCCTTAGATTTTGTGGAGGTAATTTTTCCTAGAAAGAGTCAATGAGTTATTTGACTGTTCTCTGTTGTTACCTATATAAGCATAATTTGATCTAGAGGCCTTGATTTCATAACACTTTATATATTTTACTGATCGTACTCCTATATAGCGACTAAGTGTGATATCATTTCCTCCATGCTTGAAGTATACATGGTAGGACATCCCTAGGATGGTTGCCTACAAAGTAGATGGACTAGGGTTTTATTGTTTAGGGTTTAAGAAGAGGATTAATGAATAAAATTGAAAATATAGAGAAAAAAAATATGAAGGATAGAGATAGAAAGCTTAAAGTCTCACTAAAGCCTTCAAGGAGTCTTACCTAGAAGAAAATCAATTGAGTCTCACAATTGAGGATTGCAATATTTGTAAGGAAAACAAAGTATTATTATTATTATTGATAGGTAAACATTTTTTTTTGTCCAAATTGGGACTTGAACCTGGAACCTCCCATAACTCCATCCCATCCTTTTATTGCTTGAGTCGGGCCTCAAGGGCAAGGAAAACAAAATATTATTAATCAATCAACTCTTTTTTCTTTTTTTTTTTTTAAATTTACATCAATTAGCCTTATTTATTTTGCAAACCTCTAGATCTTATTAGGACTCTAATAACCTATTATGAATTTAATTCTAATTTGCTTTTTTTGATAGATCACTTTAATCCTAATTTGGTTCCAACAAATAATCCTCATTTGATTCCAGCTACTAACTGCTAATCCTAATTGACTCTAATTGCAATTAATACAAATTCTCTTTCTTGATGTATATCTTAGAATTGTCTTGGAAAGAACTAACAGGTTATTTTTCTGTTTAACTCTCATTAATTGAGGAAACGATAAATTCATTGTTTTCTGTACATTGGGGTCCTAGTTATAGGGAATTTTAGAGAGAGAAATCAGGGAAAATAGAAGGAAACTCCCTAAAAAAGACTTTCTCGGCAAATAAGATTTCTAAATAAAATACCTCTAGCTGCACGACTAAAATCTCTGCTGGTATTCTTGTGATACAGATAATATTATATACAGTGGGTGACGGAGAAAGGGTTGGGGAGGGGGGGGAGTTTGGGCAAAAAATGCTGGGTTATTTTTAGTGGGGGCCAAAATAAGGCACAAGTCACTACACTTGGATGGTTTAATGGAAATTGACTTTCACTACAAACAAAATTTTTTTTCCCAGAATTTTAGTGGGGAGGCTTGGCTACCCTACAGAGCTCTATATAAATCACTTCCCCCTGATTATATAATTTATTTTTTCAAAATAATTTATAACCTATATATTTTCTAAAGATTTGTATCTTGAACTATATTTTATTTAAAAAAATACCCTTTGTTTGATTGTGATATTAGTTTGTTTTTCTTCTTGTGAATTTCCATTTACAGCTTACTGATCTTAATCAATTGGGTATTTTCTACTATGTAACTTCCCACATTTGTAGCATACCTGATCTTTAATCAATTGGAATTATTTTCTACTATATGTAACTTCCCACATTTGCAGATTATTATGTAGTTTAGATCTTTTTCTTTCCATAATGTATGAATTAATGTTGCTCTAGAGAGCAGCTTGCGGAATAATTTGCAGAGCTACTTGCATATCAGTATTCTATCTTCAAAGTTTTGAAATGATTTTCTCTTGATGCATGAAAAATTTCTGCCTTCAGGTTGCTGAGAAGACAGCTCTTGTACGCCCTGTAGAACTAAAGCTTGTTCCTGTAGCCTTGGAAGGTAGTGCCTTTAGGAGCAAATTTCTTGATGTCGATGAACTTATGAGCTACTGTAGCTGGTTTGCGGTAAGAAATAGCTGATGTTATGCCATTATTCTGATTTTCAGGTTTATCATTTGGTTGAATATGGTGCATTATTGGTTTCCTAGCTTCAGTTGTGTTTTTTCATATCTTATTTTTTTGATAATGTGAGACCTCTTCAGTGAGATCCCATTCCTCATCTGTACTGATTTGAAATATCTTGTATAATTACAATAGGACCTTCTCTTACAGCTATGTTGCTTGGACTCGGGTCTTGGGTGTCGAATCTTAGATACATATCTAAGAGTCGGATTTGTCAATTCTCAAAATTTAGAATACGGGGATACAGATGATAAATATCCAAAATTTGGATATGGGTTTAAGGTTGTCAATTCTCAAAATTTAGAATACGGGGATACAGATGATAAATATCCAAAATTTGGATATGGGTTTAGGGGTGTGTTTGACAAAAATAAGATTTACCTATTGGGAAAGAAATGTCGAGTTTAATAGTTTAGAAAAGGTTTCCAAAGTTAAGCGTTGAAGAGCAACCTTAATAAAAAAGTATGAATGTAGGTATAAGCTTTGAGTCAGCAGCGAAGGTGCTTGCTAAATCAACCTAATAGTTGTGAGCCTGAGGCTTAATTTAAGTCATTAAATATATTAATAATGCTTTGTAAAATAACTTCATGTCACACCTTAAAGGTAAAGAAACTTTTAAGCATGAAGTTAAAATGATTCAACAACTGTGTGCAAAATCTCTTTGCCCTTTTTACCCTCTTTTGGTGAGTCTCTTTTACATCCACAACTCCACATCCAAGACTAAATTCTTTTATCATAAACATTTTGTAGTTATTTTATGTGCTACACACATAAAAAAAGTGCTACACTACTTCTAATATGGATGTGATTAACAAACAGATATATTGCTTAGAAATAATGAAGGTAAATATCAATTCAAATTAATGAGGGTAAATATTAGTTAAAATTAGCAGGATATGTTGTTTATGATATTTTAAAAACATTGAAGTCAGCTTTACTAAAACTTATTAACTGCGTAAAAATCAAGCAAAAAGGTTTTAGTCAAGAATTTAAGAATAATCTAACTTAGTCAACTTAAGTCATTAACTAATCAATATTGAATTTTATTAAACATCCTCTTAGTCATAATTTTACTTAAATTCATCTTAAGTCATTAAGGCTTAGGAGGTGTTTGTTTTTTTGGCTCTTTTCTAAAAGCAATTTGTTTTCAGACTTCGCACTATTTGTTTTTAATTGTTCATGATTGATTGCTGATTTTTTTTTTTAAATTTTTGTCTGAATAGGAAAATCCAGAATTTTAGAAAAATATTGATTTTCAAACTCTTAAAACAAGAGTATGAGAAGATCATACTTTGTGATCCAATTGACACTCTCATGATTTGTTCTAATGCTAATTAAATAAAAGCACCTACAATTCTTAACTTTTATTTAATTTCTCAAAATTTAGATAAAAAATAAAATGTTGATAGCTTTTTTTTTTTTCTTTTTTGATAGATAGGATAATAAAAGGTTAAATTTTTTCTCGATAACATATGAATTTAACGTGTACAATGAGGATGATTTTTTCCTGTGATATTTTATTTTTTAAAAATAACATAAAAAGGTAACATAAAAATGAAGTTATAAAATTAGAATAATATGACCTATGTCATAAACTTCATGATGTATCATGAGTGAGTGGAATTGAACTTATGTCGAATCTATCTTGCTTTTTGAGTACATAGCACATATATATAAAAGAATAATAATGATAAATGATTTATTATAATAATTTTATCTTTTATTTTTCATAAATATGTTTAAATGTTATACAAATATCTTAATATATTACCTAACATCATAATGATAAAAGTTAAATTATCATTGTACAAATAAATATTAAGCTAAGTATTATCTTTCTTAAATACATTAAAAGATGTTAAAATGTTAATTTTTAATTACGTAAAAAACAAATTGAATGTAATAAGTAAGTGTTAAAACAAGCAACTAAATACTTAATCACACAAAGCAGAAACCACTAACCAGTATTAGTTAAACAAAAGTTCTATTCAGAATTAAGTAACAAAAAAACATATGCCACCTAAGTTTTACCAGCATTGCTTGCTTTTTGAAATATAGTTTTTGCCACCTTTTGTTTTCTGAAATGTAGAGAAGGGCTGTGATATGTTGGATATGGAAAGAGAAGCATGATAGAGTGGGACCTATAAAAAACTGAGAATAAATTAAAGGTTTGTGTTGTCTGATGTGTGTATGGGAGAGTGGCATGCTATGTTTCTTAGATAACAAATCAAATAAGCAGGGGCGGTGTAGCAGCTACCTGCATAAGCTGGTTGTCCTATTGGACTACCCTGCTTGCAGTGACTCTTGTTTTCGGTTTGATTGTGTGCATTTGTTGGGGTTGATGTTGTTTGGGTTGCAGCAGTGATGAGAAAGCGATGGGAAGGAAGTGGAAGGGTGGGTGCCGCCATTATTTAATTTAGTACATTTAATTATCTGATTGGTTTTGTGAAGTCAATAAATTGTTTGCTTGTAGCACATTTATAAGCTATGCCTTGCTGAAAATATGGGTTTTAATTAGAGCACTTTACAATTATGATCTATGGATGCTTTTTCTTTCATTATATTCCCTACTTTATAGCCCTAAGCCATTATTGTCTTCTGTAGACTTTCAGTGGTTTTGTCCCTAAATGGGTGAGGAAAACAAAATTGGTGAAGATGGTGAGCAAAAGTCTGGTGAATCATCTTGGACTGACATTGACAAAAGAGGATTTGCAGAATGTGGTTGATTTGATGGAACCATATGGTCAGATAAGCAATGGAATAGAGTTTCTGAATCCTCCTCTTGATGTAAGCAACTCAAATTTTCAATCAGGTTAAATATGGAAAATCATATCGCTTCTACTCTCGTTGGTTAATCTCTGTAGTTTCTTACCTGATTCAAGGTTTTCATTTTTGATTACTTTACCAGTTTCTCTTATGTGAAATTTCCTAAATCTTATTACAAGATAGTAATTGTCATGTTCCTGCATATGTGCATTGCTAGTCATTTTGTTGAATTCCTCTCCAGTCCTTTTTCATTCTACTTTTATATCTGTTCATAATGCTCCAATCAGTATTGAAGAATATATATATGCAAACAAAAGCCCTTGGTTTTAAAGCCACTAGTCAAAAGTACTGAGAAGATGTGGAATGGCATTCTTGTGGGATGAATGAGAGGTATAGTGTGGGTCTGCATTTATAAAGGGAAGGAGTCAGGTCTTTTGATAGCAGATTGGCGTTCCAAGTGGGCAGTGGTTGGAGAGTGAGATTCCGGAAGGACATGTAGTGTCAGGATGAGCTACTTTGTGAGTCCTTCCCTTTATTTGCCCTCTTTCTTGAAGGAAGCTTGAATGGGGGGGGGGGGGGGGATGTTTGGAATCCCAAGGTGAAGAGGTGGTTGGACCCCTTAGTTGTCTAGGACCTTTAATTGCTAACAATTGGAAAGTGCTAAGTATCTTTTGTAGAAGCTTCAGGCAACATATGAAGGTAGATGACAAGGTGACTTAGCCTTAAGAACTGGTAACTTTTTGGTCAAATCTCACTATTCTACCTTCGAATTTGGGGACTCTTTTGTTTTGTAGTAACATCATTTGGAGATCTTGTGCAACACTTAAGGTAGCTTTTCTTTGCTTGGGAGGCAACTTGAGGGAAGTCTTAACGTTGGACCAGATTCAAAAGAGGAGGTTCTCTTTGTCAAATAGATGATTTCTTTGCCACTCTTAAGGAGGAATAGTCAATCATATTCTTCTCCATTGTGCTGAGTAGCAGGGTGTTCAACATATGCTCTTTGTCCTCTTTGGGGTGTCCTAGGTTATCTCTTGCTCAGTAACCTAGAGAAGTTGCTCGATTAGTAAATAACGCATTCGAATGAGGTTACCTAATGGTCACTAGTTCGAGTCACCTTAGTACTTTAGATGTTTACTTGACGAATTAACCAGTACTGTGTGGGATTAGTTAAGGTATCGCATGAAGCTAACCCAGATAACCTGATTATCGAGAAAAAAGTTATCTCTTTAAGTTGAGACTCTTTTCTTGGGTGGCATGGGTCCTTTGTCGATAAATTCCAAAGAAAGGCTTGGGAAGTGGCTCCTTTATGTATATTTTGGATAGTGTCGAATGAAAGGAGCTTGCTAGCATTTGGTAGTGAGGTGCTATTGATCCAAATATTGATTGAGCTAGGGCCTTAGGCTTATGTTGAATACTTTCTACATACTTAGGGGCAATATTTTGGTGTCTCCTCTGTCTAGCTATATTTTTTCTTTACTTATCCAAAAAAATGTACGCAAACAATTGCAAATCAATGGGCTTTGGTTGGATTAGTTGTTATGAGATTTTAAAGGTGTTTTTCTTCTCTTACACTTTCTTTGCAATTAGACAATGCAGTACACTACTTTCTTTATTTCTTTCCTTATTTCGGTTTTAATTTTAATTTTATTAGAAAATAAGAGAAATTATTGAAAGGCACCTAACAAAAAGGTTAGTGCTTGGAGATTTGCTCCGCTTATGCAATTACGGGCAATTTGGAAGGAAAGGTGAGTCTTGTTTGAAAATGAGGTTTCCCTCAGCAGAGACTTAGAAGTGCTTTTGTCTATCCTTTTTGTTCTTGGGCAGGGTTGGTTGTAAACTCTAATTCTTTTGTAGCTAACCTTATTGGCTATGGGCTAATCATAGGGGCTGGGTGGATCTTTTTGTTTTTATTTCTTTTTTGTATTGCCTGAGTGTTGTATACTCCTTGTATACTCCCTTGGGGCTAGGCTTTTTAGTCCCATTTTAATAGATTTCCTTTTTTACGTATAAAAAAAAAAAAGGTTAGTGCATAAGGATTCGGTGTCTTCTTTCGTCCATCCTTCCTTCCTTTGTGTAAATGGTGTTGGCGGAATGTTATTGTTAAGGTTTAGTCTCCTAATCTATTTAGAATTATTTTCCTTCTCTCTTTAGTCTCATAATTGGATTCTAACTTTATTTCATTTTTTACCCTAACACTAGAGTATAAAAATGTATATTTCCTCCTTTGTAAATTAATGAGAATATATAATTCCTTTTCTCTCAACATGGTATCAGAGCCATAGAAGAGTTTGGGAATATTAAGGTTAGGGTTTTGTTGTGTGGTCAATTCTGATGACCCATCCATTAAGCGTGCCTCACTCGGTCGTATTACGGTCGTCCTTGGCCTCTCGAAGCCATAACCTTTGTTGGAACAGCACATTGCGGAAAATTTTGAGATTTTAAACAGCCCGCCTACGGCGTATGGACCTCCACTTGGATCGTGAAAGGAAGCTTGAGCTCCCAT
The DNA here is from genome assembly GCA_016808115.1 of Tetrastigma voinierianum. Taxonomy (NCBI): domain Eukaryota; kingdom Viridiplantae; phylum Streptophyta; class Magnoliopsida; order Vitales; family Vitaceae; genus Tetrastigma; species Tetrastigma voinierianum. Next base: position 337,899 of record JAEQBH010003568.1, read on the forward strand.
TAGTCTGAAATCCGGCATTAGGTCATCATGCGCCTCACGCGCGAGCCCGTGTCTTGCGTCGTCACTCACGTCTTTGGCTCGTGAGGGCGCATGGTCGCCAGACTTCACCACCTCAGTCGCTTGCCGCTGATCTACAAGCCTATATCCCTGGTTTTTCGATCCAACATCTGCATCACCCTCTTTTGTCCATTTTTCTCTCTGGCGGTATATACTTCCAGATTCTTTTTTATTTTTCGTCAAAGTTCGACACCACTGCAGCCCCTCTCACCATTTGAAGTTGTTTTGTTCCTTTTGAAAGTATTGATTCCGTTGTTTCTATGACTCTACCGATTTCTCATCTCTATGGTTGAACAAGATGTCTCTATTGAACTCACCTGTGATTGATGTTATGTCGAGTTACATCGCCAGGCCTCCAGTCTTGCTCATTTATTCGATCTTCTAATCATTCGAGAGTTCGAGAGTTACGTCTTAGGAGCTCACATCCACACCTCGGGGTCATTCTTACGCCCAGTGAATATAAGGAGTACCTTCGTCTTACCAGTAACCAAATTTCCTCATTATACATTGCTTAGACCGGTAATGTCTCTACTTGCCTTAGACATTCATCTGCACCTTGGATCCTTGATATTGGAGCCTCTGATGATATCTCTGGTAATAAAGACCTTTTTTCTTCTCTTACCTTTCCGTCTCCTTTACCCACTATTACTATAGCTAATGGTTCTCAAACCATAGCTAAAGGCATTAACCCAGCTTGTCCCTCCCTTCCTTGCCATACGTACTTTATGTTCCTGATTTTCCTTTTAATCTTATTTTCATTAGTAAGTTGACTTGTGACCTTCATTGTGTACTTACTTTTTCACACAACTCTATAACCTTGCAGGACCGGAGTACGGGGGAGACGATTGGCATAGGGCGTAGTCCGAGACCTCTTTCCTCGACTCACCTCTTTGTTCCCTTTGCTTGCACTTCCCGCGGAGCTCCCCTGCTCCTGCATTCGTGCGATGACCGAGTTTCTCGAAGTTTTGGAAGTTGATTCGCCGTTTTTCTAGTTTATCTTCCGGCTTGAGTGTGAGTCATGTCGGCTTGGAAGCATGCACGGTGTCTGGTTCCTAACATTTAGATCCTCGGACAAAGTCTCCATTTGAGCTTGTCCACACTGATGTTTGGAGTCCTTTTAGGTCTGCGTCTACTTTAGGATTTTGTTACTTCGTTACTTTTATAGATGATTATTCTCGATGTACTTGGTTATTTTTAATGAAAACTCGAGTTGAGTTATTTTCTATCTTTAAAAATTTCAAGTTGAAATTCGCACTCAATTCAATACTTCTATTCGTATTTTAAAAAGTGATAATGCAAAGGAATATTTCTTTATGTCATTCTCTTCTTTTATGTCTTCCCATGGGATTCTTCACCAATCATCTTGTGCTTACACTCCTCAACATAATGGAGTGCATGAGCGTAAGAACCGTCATTTAGTTGAGACAACTTGCACTTTCCTCCTTCATCATAAGGTTCCTCAACGTTTTTGGGGTGATGCTATCTTAGCTGCTTGTTATTTGATTAATCGTATGCTATCTTCTGTTTTACATGATCAGATCCCTCATTCTGTCTTACTACCTAATCAACCTCTCTTTTGTCTCCCTCCTCGCGCCTTTGGTTGTCTATTTTGTTCATATTCTCACTCCAGGGCAAGACAAACTCTCAGCCAAAGCCACGAAGTGTGTCTTCTTGGGTTATTCTCGCCTTCAGAGGGATTATCGTTGTTATTCTCCCGACATTAATTGCTACTTTATCTCTGCTAATGTCACATTCTTTGAGGATTCCTCATTTTTCTCCTTTGCAGCAAGTCCTCCTATTTCGGATGTCTTATCTATTCCTCTTGTCTTACCATCTCGATTTGTTTCACCGACCTACAAATGTCGACACAACCCCTTTAGAGTTTTATACGCCATCCTCGTCCTCCTCGAGGCCTCTTGTTGAAGCATCTTCTATATACCCAGTCATCTCTATTAGTTCCTTATTTGTTTTGATGATCTACCCCATTACCATTCGGAAAGGTACCGCTACACTTCTAACCCGATACATTTTATAATTTTCTCGGTTTTCATCGTTTATCTTTTTATTTTCCTTTGTTTAGCCTTGTCTTACGTCTCTACCCTAAAAAGCAGCAGTGGGCTCTCTCATCACAGAGGCCGGAAGCAAGCGATGGCGAGGAAATGGATGGTCTTTCCTCCAATGGCACATGGGGGCTTGTCGCTCTTCTTCCTGCAAGTCTCTCGTTGGCTGTCATTGGGTTTATACAGTGAAGGTGGGACCCGATGGCCAGGTTGATTGGCAGGTCGTTTGGTTGCGAGGGTACGCCATGATATGGCTTAAGCCCCAATATGATACTTTTTCTCCGGTGGCCAAGATTGCCTCTGTTCACTTGCTTCTTTCTATGATTGCTATGCACTCTTGACCCTTTTTGATTGGATATCAAAATGCTTTCCTTTAGACGATTCTGTTACCGATTGTTTATGTGGATGACATTGTCATTACGAGGCGGTGACCGAGGATGGTATTGAAACTTCGATCAACACTTCTTTAGCCACTTCGGTGAGAGACTTAAGAAACAAGTATTTCTAGGCATTGAGGTAGCTTAATTAATTGGGTGGTTATTTCTCGGAAGTATACCTTGGATATATTGGCCCTGTAGTATGTTGGACATGAAAGCGGACACTCTTGTGAATCCGAATGTCGAAGCATGCAGGGTCGAGAGGTATCTGGTCGGGGGATGCTCGATAACTTGTAGGTAAGGCGAGACTATCTCTCATCCTTTCGGCTTGGCCGTTTCTATGAGTGTAGTTAGTCAATTCCTACAATCACCTTGTGATAGCCATTGGAATGCTGCAGTTTGTATTCTCCGTTATGTCAAAGATACACTAGGTCGAGGGGTGTTGTATGAGAATGGAGGTCATACCCAGATTGTTGGCTGCAGTGATGCAGACTGAGTAGGCTCACTCATAGATAGACGTTCTACATCAGGGTATTGTGTGTTCATTGGAGGTAACTTAATATCCTAGAAGAGTAAGAAACAAGATGTAGTAGCTAGATCTAGTGTTGAAGCCGAGTATCAAGCTATGATTTTAGCAACATGTGAACTCATATGGTTGAAGCATCTCCTCCAAGAGCTAAGATTTGGGAAGGATGAACAAATGAAGCTTTTATGTGATAATCAAGTTGTCTTGCATATTTCATCCAACCCAATTTTCCATGAGAGGACCAAACACATCGAAGTGGATTGCCACTTTATCAGAGAGAAGATTACATCGGGATGCATGACTACTAGTTTTGTCAACTCTAATGACTGACTAGCAGATATCTTCACTCAGAAGTAGCTTAAGGTCCTAAGATAAAGTATATATGTGTCAAGCTTGGTGCTGACCTATGCTCCGACGAAGTGTTAAGGTTTAGTCTCCTAATCTATTTAGGATTCTTTTCCTTCTCTCTTTAGTCTCCTAACTGGACTCTAACTTTATTTCCTTTTTTGCCCTACCACTAGAGTATAAATATGTATGTTTCCTCATCTATAAATTAATGAGAATACAAAATTCCTTTTCTCTTAACAGTTATTGAATGCGATGCCTTTTGACTTGAGGGCCTCTTACTAGTACAACATTTTCCTTGACCAATTGAGCTACTCTGATGCGTTTCTTAAGCTTTCCTCCTTGAAGGTCCGGTTATTAAGCTTTGTTGAGAATCATAGAATATTCTCTAGATATTTTTTGGTTTATCTCCTACCTTTTATGTACATTATCCTCCTTCCTTTTACACTTTATATTGTTTCCTTTTTGTTCCATTATTTTGTATATATATAGGTGTCTCTATACTATGTAATTCATCCATTCAATAAAAACCCTATTCTTTCTTCTCTCATTCGCATGGTTTAGAGCCGTGGAAGGTTTAGATTAAGGTTTATTTGTGTTTTCTCTTCGACAACCATCCCAGTGCATGTGTCTCCCTCGACACCTCACCTTAAATCACGAGAGTTTGAACCCCTCTCTGCCTCCGTTGGAACCACCTACTTGGTGGAAAAATTTTATGGCTTGGCTTTGCTCTGCTCTGTTTTGTGACCATGTGGTGCGCTAGGACCTGATCTACCACTTGGAAGAAACTCCGCCGTCAACCAGTGGGCGACGCGCCTCCACACACTGTTTTCCTCTTTAGCATTGTTCACCACACGCAGATGCTTGTGGGTGCGTGGGCCACTTTCCGGCAACGCGCCTTCACCTGCAGACTCGCCGACCTCCGACGAGCACTTCTAGACCCTTGGTCCTTCCATCTAAAACTTGTAGATGTGTGTTTTACCCATTTTTGTCTCTGATAGACTTTGAAACCCTAGTTTTTTGCCTACAACTCCTCCTTTGATTTTTCTGAGGATCTACGACATCTTCAGGCTATCGGGGAGTTGTTAGGTGCTCTCCCGAAAGATGTGTTCGCTTCCCGGATCTCTAAAATTGTGATTTCTGATTCTTCTAGCTTCATGGTTGACAAAGGACCGAGTTTTTCTTCGTTTTTGTCTGGAACTCCAATGACCACTTTAAATAAACTCAAAGGGAGCTCATCCACACCTCCGGGAGTTATTGTTGGGAACTTGCTTGAGTATTATTACTATTACTGTACTTTTGATTACTATTACTGTTATATTACTATTATTATTTATTATTATTACTATTACTATTATTATTATTATTATTACTATTCTTATTATTATTACTATTACTATTACTATAATATTACTACCACTACTACTGCTTTAGTTCTTTATTAGTTTCTGGTAATAGAGAACACCAGTACGTGCTGGTGTTCTCTGCAACAATATTCCTTTTATTATCATCTGTTGCATTAGTGCTTCTTATTGCTTAATGTTTTAAAGGCTTACATCATATCTCTACTGAATTATCTTGATGTTTTGTTTAAATAGGAGTTATTGGTATCAAATTTAAAGCTCACTAACACAAGGGGAAGGAATTATTTACTTCTCTGTTTCCTGTTCCTAGTAACCGGACCTGATTCTTATGATTGGAAGTTAGGCAATGCTTAATACTTTCAGGAGAAGTATGTAGTTAAAGTATTATGCATTTTTATCTCCCTCGGCCAACATTCAAGTTTTCATGTATGATCTTTTTGTTCCAAGAGATTGCTAAGTTCTTTGTATTTCCGCTAACCCATCCTCTCGTAACATGCAAAATGTCTAGAAGTTCTCAATCCTATTCTATATTATATTTCTTATCCCAGCAGATAAGTGCTCTTTCCTTTTTTTCATTTATTTTTTCCACATGAGTGAACTCACAGTGATACGGATAATAGCATTAACTCCTTCTGCTGCTGTTATTTTGAAATTGATAAGAGTTCAATGATTTGCTAGTGGACAAGAGAGGCAAAATTACCACATGCTGTCTGGGCTGCTGGTCGTGGTCTTTGTGCCATTCTTCTGCCCAACTTTGATGTTGTTGATAATCTATGGCGAGCCTTGTCGCCTTAGGTTAGTTACTTGCACTTCTTGTGGTTATATTTATGGAGAATGTGTGCATTATTCTGCAACTTAAGGATAACGATTGTACAATAAAGAGGTTTTTGGTGTGCACTATTCTCAAAACTCAACAACAACGACAACAACAACAACGGTCATTTTATAAATGTTGAATCATTTTTTTCAGATGTTGTATCATTTTTTGTTTGGGTCAGAAGTGCGATTAATGATTCTTTCCCATAGAATCTGGAACCTTGTGATCCCAATTCAACCTTTTGGCCATCAGAACCAGGCTTCAAGAGCTATACGTTCATGATACAATAATATAGTATTTGCTGCAATTGACCCTTACATGCATGCATATACATCAATTGAATCATACATAGGTCATTTGGTCTATTGATTGCCACTCTTTTTTATCATATCTTTATTGTTTCCATTTCCACAGAATCTAGAACCTTGTTATCCCAATCCAAACTGCTTGCCATCTGAATCAGGCCTCAAGAGCTATATGTTGTGATTATTTCCTATAATAATGTAATATATGCTACAAATTATGTCTAGGTGCTTGCATATGCATCACTTAAATCCATACATACACCACTTTAGTCTACTAGTTGCCACTCTTTTTATCATTTCTTTCGCATTTTCATCCACTGTTTCAGGTAGGTTCTTTTGTTGTTTCTAAATTCTAGCTGATTGAAACTCTGCTATGTGGCTGGTTTACCAAAACAGGGTGTCAGTCTCAAATACTGTATATTTCCTTTTGCTTGACAGAGATATTAGTTGCCATGTGAATAAACTTAATACAATCTGGTTATAGTGGTACTGAACTCTAATTTGAGGCTTCTTGCTCTCATTACCTTCTGTTGGACTAGCAAATGAACTTCACAAAATTACATAGAAAATCATAGTTATTTGAGGTGCAAGGCGCTGAGGCGCAAAAGCCTCTTAGGGCCTTGAGGAGCAAGACACACTTGAGACCATAGTTGTTAAATCGAGATTCGAATCGAGAATCAGAATGCTTGATTAGTGAATCAGGGTAGGGAAATCAGTCCGAATATTAAGGTCGTTTGACATTTATAATAATAGTTAAAAATGCTTATGTAATTTCATATAATTCATAAATTGTAAGCTATTTAAATATGTTTAAATAATAAGCTTATAATATTTTCAAATAAACCATTCAAAGTTACCAACCAAGTCTAAAAAAAGTTCAAAAAGATCCAAATATATTATAATTGTTGAATATACTAATGCTAATAAAAGCATTTAGTGGTGTTAATTAAAATTCTTTATTGTTTATCTACAAATAATTTAAATAAATAATTCATTATTTATTTATTTATAAAAAGATAATTCATTATTATTTTTTTGAAAAAATAATTCATTATTAATTTATTATTTGTTATAAACGAATGGTATTTTATTTATTTAAAATAACAATTTATTATTAATTTATTAGATAAATCAAATATTTTAATTAATATAAAAATATATTAAATAAATAAATATATTAAAATAATATTTTAATATATTATGAATCATTATAGGCACAAAAGCTACCAACACGCAACACCCACGACTTCTTTTCCCCTCTTCTTCTTCCATTCTTCTTCTCCTTCCATTCTTCTTCTGCTTCTCCTTTTTTCGGATCACTTCTAGTTCTAATACATTTAGGTTTTTTCTTCTTTTTTTCTTCGATCTCCTTCCAAGTTCCAGCCTTAACAATGTTTTCTGTTTTTATTTCGACAAAAATAAACATTTTGCTGAAAACAACCTAGATTAGGGCTAGAAATTGGTTTGTCATCTGATGAAGAAGAAAGAAGAAGAAGAAAGAAAGAAGAAGAAGAAGGAAAGACGGAGAAGCAACAAAAGAAAAAAAAAAGATGGACGAATGATATTTTTCTGCAATGGTTCAATGCATGTTTTTCTTGAAGAAGAAGATGAAAGCTTGATAAAAAAAAACATACGGTACATACCTGAGGGCTGAAGCCGAAAATTCCAGGTTTTTTTTCTCCTTTTTTATTCTTCTTCAACTTCTGGTTTTTTCTCCCTTTTTCGTTTCTTCTCATAAATTCGTTATACTTATACCAAACTGTTGGTGTTCTTCTCCCTTTTTCGTTTCTTCTCATAAATTCGTAATACCAAAGGTTGATTTGCTTTCCCGTTAATTAATTCCTACAGTTGGCAATTTTTTTGGTATTTTAGTTTTTATTTTTGTGACTTTTTGAGGATCTTGGTCCCTTGAGAATCGGTATTAAGTCGATTCATGTGAATCGAGTCGCGATTCAGCGAGTCAGTCTTCGATTCATGCATATTTTCGATTCTTTTAAAGAGTCGAGGATCGTTGCCCCGAATGTCGTGGATACGTGCGATTTTGATAGCAGTGCTTGGTGCCAAAGATTTTTAAGTAAAGGGTGCACCTGCACACAATATAAATACAATTATATATATCTCATTATATATATAATTTTTTAAGCAAAGTGAGAATTGCACTTAAGTGAGCACACCACTACCTATATATCTCACGATACATATATCCTCAACTATCTCTCACCCTACCTATAAGTGAGGCGCGGGCTTTTTAAATTGAGAATGCTAATATAAATAAAAATTATATTTATTTATAATAATTTTTAAATAAGAAATTTTAAGTGAGGCCGCAGCGCACTTGAGGTGTGGAAGCTTTCTTGGGACTCTCGTGCCTTTAATGAGAAGTCCATCGCGCCTCCTGAGGGAGAGGTGCCGGTGGTGAAGTGTGGTGGTAGCAGGTTTTCAAACGCGTCTTTCACAACTATGTATTAAATAGTGAAAATTTTCATTCAATTTAAATCTCAAGGATGAAGCCCAACAAAGTCATGTCTAGTTAAGGAAAATTCTTTCCTTTTGTTATTCTTCTTATTCTTTTCTTCATGAGAAATATTATGATTATTAACGTTTGCATCTTTGACACCTTCCATATATAGTTGGAACTTGTTAAGTTAAAAACTAGATAAGTTAGATCAACGGACACACTTGAGGAGTGAAATATATGTGCATATGGAAGATCTTTGGGTGTTCTTTCAATTGAACTGTTGGATTAGGCGAGTTTAAAATGAAATGGGGTAAGTTTTTCTGGCTGCTGCTGAGGCAAGGCATTGCACTTTATGTATCTTGGCAGTTTACATTCTCTCATCTTTACACCGCTACTTGCATCACTGCATTGTATTCTCGGACAAGGTGGAACCTAGAATGAATTTCTTATATCAGCTCAGGGAGGCAGATAGCAATGATCAAATGATTCATGGAATCATGCATATAACGATGATGATGAAATCTGTGCCCTTGATTTTGCAAGGGAATGGCTGTACAAAGATCACTTTGAAAGCTAAAAATAGAAGGTTCCATGCATGAAATGTGGAAACAAGATGTACAACGAAAAAGACTTGTGTTTTGCTTTGGTTCATATGTTGCATCCCAGCTGTTGCTTCCTTTGGGAAAATATACTTTTCTTCTTCAAAATTGAAGCAGGCAGAGGTATTGATTATCTGTACCTTCACCGATGTTAGTTGTTCTGATACTGTTTAGCACATTTTTAAAATAGGAGATGCAGTGTTGAAAACGCGCCAGTCACTCTTTTACCGTCTGACCGGATATTTCAGCGGATGGTGATTTCAGCATGGATGGGCCCCGAATGACAGTCCTGATTTCGCTGTATGTGCGGTACATATCCACTTACCCAAAAGCTACATACTTAACAAACATTGGTTCTTGGGGGCCATGGATATACATTAATGAAGATATTGGTATGGTACTTAAGTGATTAATGTGTTTATAATTTGGTATGAAATACCCAGGTTAACAGATTTATTATATGGATCAAGGGTAGTTTTGGTATAAGGGTTGTCTTTGGGGAGGATGAAACTCAATTATAACCATATATGGATGTTTTAACAAGGGGGCTTTTGTTTTTACTTAATCTTTGAATAGAACTTTTATTAAAATAAGCTTAATAGTATTGATATTTAGTTGTTTGTTTTTAATACGCCCATTTTTATTAAGTATTTAGTTTGTTTTATGGGTTAAAAATCAACATCTTAACATCTTAGTGTACTAAAAAGATAATTTAATTTAATATTTATTTGTATGATAATTTAATTTTATCATAATGTGATAAATGAAAATATTTATATAATGTTTGATTAACATTTTAACATATTTATAAAAAATAAAAATAAAAATTATTATGACCAATTAATTTTCTAAGGATTAATTTTTAAAAAATAAAATACCCTGAAAAAAATCACATCTGACTATATTTAAATTCAAATATAATTTGAAAACTAACATTTTACCCAAATTTTGAGAAATTAATTTTTAAATAAATAATTATCTTATTTATCAATTGAGAAGAAGAAATCAATATTTTAATTTTTATCTAAATCTTAAGAAAATAAATTTAAAAATAACATGCGTTTATTTAATTAGCATGAACAAATCATGAAAGTTTGATTGGATGATAGAGGATGATTTTCTCATACTCTTGTTTTCAGAATTTGAAGGTTTGGTTTTTTTTTTTGAATTGAAAAAAGCAATCAGAAAAAGTCAAATATTTCGGCCTTTTCTATTCAACCAAAAATTAAAAAAATTCAGCATTAAGTCATGAAAAACTTAAACTCTACTTGAAGTAAATAAGACAACTTTCATGACAACCACAAAAAATAAAATACAAACTTTTCTTTTTCAAAAATAAATGAAAAATATAGAAGATAATATAATTGATATTCTTCTTAAAAATAGGAAAAAAATGATTGTTCAAACACATTCAAACGGGGTTTGGTTGAGCCAATCCACCCAAGTTACACCCCTCTGTGTGGATATTCTTTTTCACCTATGATTGTTCAAACACATTCAAACGGGGTTTGGTTGAATTTTATTTCATACGGCTATCGGATTATCTGGTTAATAGTTCATTTTACTTCCAGACCGTCTAAATTATCGAGGATTCCCAGTAGTAATATCTTTAGTTTGTTTGGTTTATTGAGTCTGCTGCCAGACTGTTCAAGTTGAATATTTTTGTTCACTGACACAGGTTAGCACATTGAGTATGAAACAATACAGTGCATCTGGTGGCCAAAATTGAAAAAGGTTCATATTGCGAAGTACATTATGGCCAACCAGCGTTTTTAATATACAGATAACACTTCAGATATAATGTGGGAACTAACTCCATCAATGTTAATCAGATTGATATTGAGAGAACATTCTTTATAAGATGCCGTGATTCTAGATGTATTTTTTAGCTTATGATAGAGCAAAAAAAAATGCTCTGGAAAAACCGCCGCCTTCTTGAAAAGATTACATGGATAATATGCACCGAGTTTGAGATTTTGGCTTAGGAAGGTAAAGAGAACTCTTAGCAATGCTCTCTTTAAATGAAAGTAGCAGCTAAAAATTTTTCCAGACACCAAATTTCCAGTTTCCAGACAGTGATTTACTTCTCCTGATGCAATGTACTTTTGGTTCTATATTTTCTTTCTTCTGGTTTCTCCCAGTGCTTTCAAATCTATGCTTTGGCCATATCAACCATGCTCTTACTTGAATTCCATTTTTGCGCATATGTTCACTTTTCTATTATTCGGCAGTTAGGATCATAAAATTGTAACTAAACTATGCATGTCTGGGATTGATGAAATCAATCAGGCTCAGCTTCAGCACAGGACCTCTGCCACTTGGGACCCCTAAATCTCGTAAAATTTTAACATCCTCTTTCAATTTACATATCTATGCTGTCCACCAAATACTGCCTTAACCTCAACAAAACTATGTAAATTTTAAAAATAACAGGATATTCTGTTTAGGTTGCTATACCTGGAAGGAGCCTAGCAAGCAGCGTGGAAGAAAGTAGACAAAAATATCCCTTCTCTTTCCTCTCTCACCCTCTCACTTCCATGCTCTTGCTTATATCCTGGGAGTGCGTATGTGTTATACTCACTATGGTGTGATTGTGAATTATTTCATAAATGAGATAATAAGATGGAAACCCTTGCTTGTATGAGATATAATATTTTAACGATAATCGGACTATCCTCTGCTTCTGGGGAAAAGTATCCTCTATCTCTGTCCTCTGTATCTGTATGCATCTTTGTCGCCTTAACACTGTGCATACTCTCCAGGGGCCTTGCCTCAGTTACACTTTAATTTGTGATTAATGTTGTAAATACTACCTCAGTAATTTTCTTGTCTTAAAATGAACTGACATTGATTAACTCTGAATGCCTGAGCTGATGTGAAGAGCTACACATGATTTATAATCAATATTTGTAATTGCTACCCTGTTATTTTTGTTGTTTTAGAAATGTATTAAGAGCAGTGAATTGTGGATGTTTCCCTGGACTTATGAATAAATAAATCTGTTATTTTACATGTGGCTTGTGGTTCACACTGTATATTTCCATTGTTCATGGAACTGCCCTTTTTTGCTAGACATCGTTTAATGGATTTCTAGTTGCATATTGAAGAAAAAGGAAAGTGAAGGAAAGATGGTGGTCAAATATTGATCAGTTGTTAATCTTCTTCAGATTTAATTAATTCATGTTGCATAATTAATTCTTCTCCTTTTTCATTTTTGTTGTGCTTGTTTTTGTCACAGTAGAAATGGGTTTCATATTATGAGGTTTCTCATTAGTGTTGTATTCTATGCCAAAAATTATTTACTTAAAGTTTGATAGGTAGTCATTGATTACGCTATCGTCTAACTTAATATTGCATGCCATGTTATATATGTTAGTGGACTACTAGATAACTGAACGACATTGCTTATTGTGCCTTACCTCACCATATAGATATGGTGGAATGGTTCCTATGCTTGTGTTTGGATCATACATTTTATTCTTATTTGTTGCATGGACTCGGGTATGGTGTCAAGTAGGGAGGGATATATGACTAATTGTTTGATCCTTCACATCTACAAATTTTAGGATATGAGACTTAGCTAAAAGAATCTTAATAATGGTTATGGACATTGAATACAACAAAATAAAAGAAAAGAAAGAAAAAAAAGAAAAATCTATTAGAAATCAATTTAAAAAGCAAATAATGATTTCTAAATAATAAGTGTATATTCATTGGATATATTTACTACTTATTTGTAATATTTTAAGAATGAAAAAGAGAGAAGGCAAATATTCTATTTGGGCTAAATTTTCTTAAATGAGTCTTAATTTTCAAGAAATGGTCAAAAAGTACATCAAGTCAACTTTACACTAAAAGAAACAAATTCCAAGCAACTTCGATCTATTTAGATAGTATAATCTGATAATTTTTGCCCCAATTCTCTAATACTCCCCCTTAAGACGGTGAGTAGATGTTTCTATCTGTAACTTGTTTGTGATGGATTAGTACGGTTGTGTTGCAAGTTCCTTGGTCAACATGTTGGCCAATTGTCTTTAAGAGGATATATGGGGGGTGCATATGACCTCACTATCCAATATCTCCTTGATGAAATGATGAGCAACTTCAACATGATTAATTTACCTGTGTTGAAGTTGATTCAAGGCTATATTCATAGTCAAAACAATAGTCTTATCACATTCTTCGATTCTTTATATAAGATTGCTAAGAATAATTTTTTATCCAAAGAAGCTCACCAAGTTCATGCACCTAAAAGAGTCAGAACTCTGTTGCTTCATCACTTGACCTAGCAATTATGAACTATTTCTTACTCCTTCAAGTTACCAAATTCTCTCGTAAGAAAGTACAACAGCCAGATGTTAACCTCTTGTTAGTGATTAAATGATGTTGAGTCTAATGTCTTTTACCTTTCCGACAATATTATGAAAATGACGACCACCCAATACATTGGAACTAGATTTGAGTTTGAGTGTCTTCTTTCCAGCTGATGATTTGAGTAGTGTTTAGAATTTCAAAAGTAGCTTGCATTCTCCTTCTCCTTGAGTAAACCTTGAGTGATATAGCATATCTCTCCTCTCTTCTTTGGATGATAGGATCGTGAATTATAGATTGATACATAATGAGTTCATAGCTGGTGGGCTTTGGTGAGTTTAAATGACCTGAAGATTCTTGAGACTATTAAAACATTGATTCGTAATTAGACTTAGAAGCAATTTTAGCGTGTGTTGAACAAACTTCGAGGAAGTAATTCCTTATCTTACGCAAAGGCTCCCACTAAAGATGAAGGGTTATGGAAAAATGTTCCTTCATGATAGGTAACATCTATAAACACTAAAAATTTCCTGCAAGTCAAATTGTATCACTTATCTCCTTTTTATGTATTTATGTTACGGAGAATAGCCAACAAAAACATAACTAATAGCTATGTATCAAGTTTTATTTCGTAGTGGGGATGAATATGAATGAAAGCTATACAACTTTAGGGGATATGCATTAATTGTTGGGTAGTTTTACAAAATTGACTCATTGGTGATAGGAAGTCAAGAACTCAAGAGATTAATGTATTAATAAGATAACTGACAATAAGGACTGCTTTGAAGGTTTTAGGAACATTAATTTGAAAAATCAAGGCTCTAGTAAATTTAATAAATGCTATTTTTCTCTTTAGCAATCTCTAAGTCATCCTTGGGCATCAGTATAGAGAATAAGTGAAAAATGCTCTCTTTTTGTGGGTATTTATGTTGGCTGGCCAGTTAGAGTATTCCCTGTCATTATCAGATCTTAAATGTTTGATTTTTTTTTAAAAGTTAAATTGCATGTTTACAATGTCGCAGAAAAATGAGAAATATGATACTGACATGTGACTTTTGTTTCTTCAATATAAATCTAGGTAACTCTTGTACGCTTAAGTCCTTGTGCTTGATCTTCCTGCATTCAATTCTTCCCAAGTTTGTGGCTGGGGGCAATAGCAGTAGTATTGATGATTACCTTCGCCAGGTATGACAATAGTTTCTTTTGGTTGGACAGTAGTAAAATGCTGGCAGGCCATCTATAGCATTCCTGGTCCGACATAACACCTCTGTCCTTTTTCCTTCTAACAATTGCAAAGCTTCTCTAAAAGAAAGAGTCTATAACAATATGACTGAAGAATGATTGAAACTCATCAAACAATCGAACTTTAGAGCAGGGAGTTCAAATGCTTTCTTCCTCTGTTTAAACTTATGATGTTGTAGTATCTTTTCTCATTCTTGAACACTAAATCTTTTGTGGGCACATTTATATTATAGAGTATTTGTGTGTGATTTATATAAAATTTAAAAGTATATGTTCATATTTTTAACATAAATATGATCTTTGAATTTTCAAATTTTATATTTTAAAATTTTATGTTTTTTTTTTTTTTAAAATATGCTTAATATTCTATAAAATTTTTTAAAATATAAAACTAGATTCAACATATGAGTTTTATAAATATAAAAATATTTTGAATATAAAAGAAAATAAATTATCTATTTTAATGTATTTTATATTAAAAACTAATCTATTTTGATGTATTAAGTTAATACAAAATTTTAACATTAATGGATAAGATCATAAGAGGTTATTTTAAAAAATAAAGTAAGATTAATTATTATAGTAAATATATTTTGTAATAAAGATTAAATTTATTTAATATATTAAAAAAAATTGAGTATTCTGAAAAGCCCAAAAAAATAAACAAAAAGGAGAGGAGGGGATGAGTTGGCTGCACATGGCCGTTGTGACCTAACAACCAACTGTGTTGTGCTGTGAGAGGGTTTTAAGTGGGCTTCACGGGAGTAACATAAGGGGTCTTTTAGACGAAAAAGTTTGGTGTGTGTTAAACGACCAACTCTCATAAAGGTTAAAGCTTGTAGGATTTTGGTTTAATAAGAATATTATGCCTTTAACGCACCCTCTCTCACGTGCAGCCTCAGACCCACACTTGGAGAGTCAAACAAATAAATTACTCCATGGACTTTCAAATCAACAAATGGAGAATATAAATTGCTAAGAGGTGGCTCGAACAGACCTTGAAGCCAGACACGAGGCTACGATACCATGTTAGCTGATAATCCTCTAGCTCAAACTTGTAGGATTTGGAGTTTAATATGGATATCATGCCTTTAATATAAGTGCAAATAAGATATTTGGTAAAATATAAGGGTTTTTTTGCACCTTTACCCTATAACATTGTAATGTCCAAGTATTGGAATATTACTTTGTTGTCAGGAGTTTTAGTCTTGAGTTCATACATGCGAGAGCATCTCTACTTGTTTGAATAAGTTTGATGAACAGCCTTTGTGTATGTCCCTCTTTGTAGAAGTTGCATTGAGTTAGTTGACAAGATATTATCTGAATCGCCCTTCTCCGGCGTTGAACTTTTGGTTTTTCCTTACTCATCTTTGGCAGAGTGACTCAATTTCCCTTTTTCCTTTCAAATATGTTTTCACCAACTATCACTACTCTTGGTTATTAACTTCATTTAGTTAAGATGTAGCTGGAATACTATAGCATTCTCTTGGACCGGGACTAGATTTTGAATGCCAATGGTTGTTTAGATACTAATGAAAGAGAAATCAGATTTTTTTTTTGTACTCTTAGGGTATTGATTGAAAATAGGATGACATTACTGTAATGGGGAGGACAAACCAAAAAGAAAAAGGAAAAATGGTTTTGAACCAACCTTGGCAATGAAGCCCGATGCATGCATGAATAATTCCAGAAATTGCAATTACCATCTGCAATTGGAGCCAGTAGACAAGAAAATAAATAAACTATTGAGCACAAGGATCTAATACCATGAAAACAGAGAACTACTTTTTAAATAGCACATGTATATTCAGTGAATACTTAACCATTTATAATGTTTTACAATGAAAAAAGGAAAAGAAAATGACTCTATTATAAGCCTATAATTGCTTCACTAAATCAATCCCTAGTAATACGAAAGAAATCAATAAGTAAATCGTCAATTGTGTGGAAAAGGAAACTAAATCCAAACAAATCCCAGCCTCCAAGCAATTACTTTACCAATCCAACCTATGGCACAAATGAAACAAATTAAAAAGTAAACCAAGTCAGCTGTACAATAAACAAACAATTTCATTCAAATCCTAGCTTATTTGGGTTGTATAATTGATAATTATTGCCATGATTTTCTAATAGAACTCTTAATATTTTCTTTTATGTATTTGATTTTCTTTCTTGTCCTGCAATGTGCATGCAAGTTCCATTCCTCAATCTTTCTCTCTCTCTCTCAATACAATTATTTGCCAAAGAAGTTAAGAATAAAAAAGTTAGTAATCTTAATCAACAATCATATCCAAAGAAAAGTGTGGGTATCCAACATGAATCTGATGCACATACAGTGTCATGTTGTCTCAACATAGGTGCATTGAGTGAAGTTTGTTAGTCCAGGTAAAATAGGCCATTACCTTCATTGCTGTGGATTCATATATGCAATGCCATTTATAACATTATGTAGATCATTATCTACATCATTCACTGCCGTATTCTGGCCATTTCAGTTGTTGCTTGTTCTAGTAAACCTTGTTTGCATGTTTAGTCTCCGATACTTAGTCACGGTAGTAATCTTGCGACAGCAGTAAAAATTTTGCCCAAGTTTTAATCAGTGTTATACATTTTGACTTTGTTATTGTGCTTCCAGGAAATAAAATCTTTCAATTAGCATAGTGTTATCATTATATTAACTTTTCATCACATTAGCAGGATTTAGAGAGAATTGTTGAAGAGAATGGTGGGATTTGCGAGAAAGAGCCATTTTTCCTTTCAGAAGTCCATGAGAAAGAGGTAAAGTTGCAAACTATTTGAAAGTTGGACACCCATAGGCATTATTTCAATATATCAGATGGAATAAAACTTTTGTCAATTGAACCTTCATCAATTGAGGGTCCATTTGGTACATGAATAGAGATAGGAGTAGGAAATGAAATGGAGGTGAATAGCTGTACAATGAGGAAGAGAGTTGAGATCTGTACAATAGTGGCTTTTGGTTTGCATGATAATGATTTTTTTTTTTCTTCCTATTTTCATTTCTTAAAAGGAATCCAAACACAATAATGAATAAGAAATTGAATGAATTTGAATCTCAACACATCAATGAAAGGGAAATTGAATGAATTTCCTATTCCCATTCTCTGTTCCCCCATAGCACATGCATCTAAAGTTTTGATAGTTTGTGGTAGGGAACGTATAGCTGTCAATGATGTTCCGCTTTCAGGGTTTTCTTTGCAGTTCTGTTTACCTTCTTAACCTTCCCAATGAAAATTGAGACCAAATGTGTTTTAACCTTTTGATATCGCTACAAAAATCATGGATTTGTCACTAAATCTGTGACATTATTTTAAGTTTGCATCAAGCATGTTCTTTGTCTAATATGAATACTGTATTCTTATATGCAAACATCTCTCCCCAACCCAGATCTCTCTCAGCCTGTATCTAGCAGCTTTCTTGATAGCGGCAATGGATTCGGAACTTCTCTTTAAAGACATGGCGTAGGATCAAAGCAGTGCAGCTGGTCTGGAGCTAATACTGCTTGTATTTTCTTTTAATGATTGAATAATATTCTTCTGTGCATTGAACGCTATTTGCAACACAGAAGTTATTGCAGGATTGAGAAGAAACTCCCCTTTTCCTTCTCAAAACCCATTAGTTGTCTGTTATTTGAAGACTTTTTGTTTTATCACTTGTAGTTATAATAATTATTAGATGGCTGTCAAAATCTTGTATTTATAATGTTATCTATTCTTCTATACTATATCTTAAGTATTTAATGTACTCGATATCTGTTGATAATGTATATGTTATTACTTGCATACACCTTATCTTTTATACTCTGTAGCTGTATATGTATTTTGGGTTCAGAATGTTTTGTTCTATCTCTAGTTCCTGAAGACTTTGGATCTCCAGTAGCCCCTTCCCATCTCTTTACCACTTGAGTGAAGCCTCAAGGGAATTGCCCCTTTCCTTTTTCTCCCTTTCTAGAAAAGAATTATCATTGAAAAAGTGATTTTTACCAAGGAAATTATCCTCTACGTAATAGTAAATAAAAGAAATGATGCAGGTTAGAAAGATTCTTTTGTTTTAAAAATATGGGGATGCTTACAATGGGGGAACTAATAGAAGATGATAGGGGTATGGGTAATAAAGGGATTGGGTAGAGAGTTTCTTTTTATGCTAAGAAGATAATAGGCGTACAAGAAAATAAATTAAAAAAATTTAAGTACACGATGGATAATGTTTTTAGTATGTGGTAAAGATCTAATTATAGAAAGTGTGAAATGTGGTAAAAATACCACCTTCATATTAATGGGTGAGTGGTATGTAAAATTATGGATAAGAGGGTATTTTTGAGCCCTTAAAATAAAATTGTAAGTATCATTTTAGTTATGATCCATAGGTGGAGAAGTGAGATCGATATTCTACAGTCAATTTAGTATTATTGAACAGAGAGATGTTTGAGGAGAAAACTTCCCACATAACATGATCAATCCAGTAAACTAGCAATGTGTAGGAATGATATTATCAAAAATCATTCATGCTGCTTCACATGACATCATTGCAGTGTATAGACAAAACTATCCGAAGGAATCTCTTGATTTAGACTAAAGACTTATTGAGTTTTAGATCAAAATATTTTATTTGAAAAAAAATAATTCTAAAATTAGTTTGGAAACCAAATTGAAGACGAATGTAGTGCATAATGCCGCTGTAATGGACAACGACAATTGGATAATCAAATGTTCACGTAAAACAGCAAGCAATTTGAAAATTTTAAGCTGATTAGCATTTGTCATGAATGACTGACGTTTAAACGATTACGGACAACGACATTTGAACATTTTAAGTACGATTGCATGATAAATGGCATTTAATGATTCGATTCTTATTTGTTAAATGTTGACAGTGATCTTATTTATTTTGGTAGTATTTTTGGTTTGGTAATTTAATTTTTCAAATAAGTATTTGATTAAAAGCTGGGCTTATCGGTATGGATGCAGGATGATGGATATAAGAATGTGCATAATTTGACTTTTGGGGATAGAGGTTGTCGATAAGAACTCTGCCAAGTGGTTAAGGCTTAGGTTACGACCTTTGGAGAGGGTTTAGGGTTCAAGGCCCGATGGGACGAATTTGTGAGAAGCAGAACATAATACTATGATGTAAAAAAAAGGGAGATGGAGGATGAGATTCCCCTTCTTCTCACACTTATTGGCACCCAAAACTCAACTCTAACATCTATCACTTGAAGTCTTGAACAATATAGGGCTGAAATAACGCTATTAATAATATCAAAGTCAACATAAATACACAATCAAACATTATATAGTTTTGAAGGTCATTCATATGGGGAAATGGTTTGTGGTTTTATTTTCTTACATCATAGTTTTCTTCCTCGGATTGGGCAAGGTTTCACTTTTTGCTATACTTTTCTCATACACTTCTAGCCGGGGAACCCAAGGAACGTGTTTGGTTCCTAATTTTAAACATAAAAAATATAGAAAACATTAAATTCATAAAACAAGAATAATTTTAAAAAACATGAACCAAACAGACGTTTAGATTTCCAAAATTCATGTTTAAGGGGTCTTTTAATCAAATCACTTTAAATACAAAATACAAACTATCTTTGGACAAATTTCCTTCCATTAATTTAAAAAATTATAATCCCAATTAATTGTTTACACAAGTAATCACTTCATTATAATTTTAGCCTTTAATTTGATATGGAGAGAATTATGTTTATATGCAAGGAGGGGAAATAAATTGCAAAAGTAGGTCTAAGTCTGACTGTGGGTATCGTTTTGAGGTTGGATAAAAAACGTCTTCTGTATTTAATTTGTGTTTAAATACCTTAATAAGCCACTCGATGCTATGTGGTCTCCTATTTTCGTCGTTACATTTTAATTTTTTGGATAACTCTTATTTATTATTAATAATAATAATAGTTCATAATCTAATAAATAAATATTAAAATTTTAAATAATATTTTATAAATTTGATTTTCTTTTTTCAAAAATAACTTAATACATTAAAATAAATTAGTTTTTAATATAAAAATACATTCATCTATAATCATTAATAATATAAAAAATAAGTAATTATGAGGAATTTTACTAATATTTCCTTATATATATATATATATATATATATATATATATATATATATATATATATATATATATATATATATATATATATATATATATATATATATATATATATATATATTATTTTATTTTATATTCATAATATTTTTATATTTATAATTTTCATATTTTGGATATGCATGTTTTTAATTTTTTTATAGAATATTAAACATAAATTAAAAAAATGCTATTCACACTAGTTAAAACTAATTTTATTTAATTTTTATAAAAATAGAATAAATTTTATTTAATTCAACAAAAAAAATTAACAATGATAAATTTTAAGAGTATTTCATTATAATAATTATAAATATTTTTAATTTGCAATTACAAATAATTACAAATATTTTTAATCTGTAATTACAAATAATTATAAATATTTTTAATTTATAAATACAATTATTTCTATTTTTTTAAAATTAAATATTACTAATTTTAATACAATTTCACAATTTCTATCATAACATCTTGATTTTTTTGACAATTTATTTAATAGTTATTTTTAAAATCGTAATTATGATAATAAAAAAACCAAAATATCCTAGCATTTATAATTGTATTTTTAAAATGGGTATTGTTGTCACGTATCCTCTTTTGGTAGACGTTGAAGTTAAAAGAGCGGGACATAAGACGGGGATCACCAGGGTTTAAGTTATAGTGGGGATAACTTACTACATTGTAACAAAATGGTTAGTTGCCAAAAAAAATTGGTATTGTTATTTTATGGTAAAAACATTATTATAATATATTTTGATACTTTTAGTATTAAGACTCTTACATATAGATAGATCAATGTTACTATTTACTATGCAAGTAACAATATTGTTGTAAATAGTAAATAAGCAGGGTTACAATCAATGAAGATAATAACATTTTTAATGCAAAGTGAATAGATGTTTTTTTGACATGCTTTCAAATATTTTATTGAAATATGCCAATAAAACTTAGCTCATGTGGTTAAGAGCATAGGTAGACATGAGAGGAGAGAAGTCTAAGGTTCGAATTTTAGTGGGATGAATTTGTGAAGAAAAGAATACTATGTTGTAATATAAAGCGAATAGATGTAAAAAAAAATTATAATGAAATACTCTTAAAAATTATAATTGTTAATTTTTTTTTGTTGAATTAAATAAAAGTTATATTAATAAATTTTCATATTATTTATATTTTTAAAAATTAAATAAAATAGTTTTAACTAGTGTGAATGACATTTTTTTTTATTTTTTAAAAAAATTTGTGTTTAATATTCTATAAAAATTTTAAAATATAAAACTAGATCCAAAATATGAAAATTATAAATATAAAAGAAAATGAATTATATATGAAATATTAGTAAATCTTAGAATTTAATTATTTTTTATATTATTAACGTTATATATGAATTTATTTTTATATTAAAAACTAATCTAATTTAATGTATTAATTTATTTTTGAAAAAAGAAAATCTAATTTATAAAATATTATTTCAAATGAATAATTGACATGAATAATCTCAACTTTCACCATCTTCTTTAAATAGTCTTACCTTGTGATTATCAAGGAATAAACCCAACTTTGGGGGGTACCTTTTTGTTTTGGTCCCGATTAATTGATTCCTGGCTAAATGAGAAAAAAAAAAAAAAAAAAAAAATCTAACGTGGCACTCTTCCCTCCAAAAACACACTTAATGACCTACAATTGGTGTTCTAAAAGGCGGGAAAAGGCGTCGCCTAGGAATGATGCTTTTAGATAATGCCCAACATTGTAGCAATACTTAGAAAAAGGCGGTCAATGTTGTGTTGACCGCCTAATGCATGCCTAGGTGCTAAAAGACGTGAGCCTTTTTGATCAAAGTTTTTTTTTTTCTAAAATTATTTTTTTTTTAAAATTGTTAAAAAACAATTCATAAGAAATTAAAAATTTTTTTTTTTTTTTTAGAAAATGGAAACTTTTTTAAGATTAAATTTTATGATTTTGTATCGGATGACACGAAAGATGGGTTGGATGAAGATATAGATATTGAATTGGAGTTCGATAAAGAATTAGACAAGAGTTAGATTATGGTAATAACTAAAATATATATTAATATAGAAATTACTAGGTACTTGTAGGTTTGTAATATATATGTTTTGAAACTAATATGTTATTGGAAACTTGGAAAACATGAATTTCCATAAATCTATTGTAAGACAGAAATTCAATTTACGGAAAAGAGCTGTCGTAATTTCGGTTAAAAATCGAAATTTATTACGGATACCGGATGGCGAAATGGATTTCAGTTGGAATCGTCTCATGAAATCTAGCCGGCGTGTAAATTCCGTCGAATTCAAGGCGGTCGGAGTTGCTTGCGTTTTGAGCATCGGTTCGGTCTTGAGTAAAGCGATTTACCGATGCGACGAAAGTCACGGCGTATAACATGCTCATGTCTTGTAAGTGGCGTGAGTGAAAGTATGAAAATGGGCCAGTAGAGGTAGTCTTAGAATGTCAGCGAAATAAGGGACATAATTGGTAATTTGAAATTTGATTAAATGGCACAAAAAGACAAAAACGCTACAGTGTCATCTCCTACACTTAAAAGACCAAAACAAAAACGTGCTGGGGATTTTTTGACAGTGGCTGTGGGTTTGAATATTTTAGAGTGAGAGAGAGACTTCTCTAAAATGCAAGGCGTCAGTAGTCGGAAGTGCGGAATGAAGCGAAGTGCTCTCACGCGGAGAGGACAGCGTGGACCACAGTTTAAGGGGTTTCGACAGGCTCAAGTGAGGTAGGGGTTTTGCCGAGGCAGGTTTCACTTCTTTGGTTTAAGTCTTTATATAATGTTTCGATTGGTTTGAGGCCTTGAACGGCCGTTTTAATCGGTTCAATCTTGGGCAGAGTGTTAAGTTTTGAGACCGCGAATAGTCCGTATCAGTTTTCTGGGCTGTTTAAGGTTCGATAAATATTAATAAGTGTGAAATAATTCATGTGTTTGAATTGAATGCGGTAGTGAGGGCCGTTTGTCCGGTCCGCATGTGTGACGAATTGTTTAGAGTGTGTGAAACCCATTTGTAGAAATCGGTGACCGTGAAGTTTGCTACATTATGTGATTTCATGTGTGATAATTTATTGAATAAATTATGTGTTGGTATGTATAGGGTCGGTAATGGCCGTGAGTCGGAGTTCACAAAGTGAGCGGAGTAATTTATGTTTTGAAAAGACGATGGCAAAGGTTTCGCATTCTGACTTGATGTTCACAAAATAAATTTTCTTGTGAAAATGTGTTGACTAAGTAATTGAGTTAAGATTCTTCCGTGTTTGATAATTAATGAGAAGTGAACTAATTTTGGTGTATGGAAATGTGAAATTACATAGCGTGTTGTGTGATTTAAATTATGTGAATATATGCATGGTGATATATTTGCATGTGTTATAGTTATTGAAATGGTATCACAATGCATTTCATATGCCTTTGGGGGCACCACTAGAGATAGGAGTGAGTGCGTAGAGGTAGTTTCTTGAAGAAGCCATTTGGTGAATAATAAGTATAAAATATCGTCATTCGGGTGGCGCGATTGATAATATCGGGTAGTCCCGTATAAAATGCCGATCGCCGAATTATTGATTGATACATGCGGAGGGTAGTCCACTAAATATAACATGAGACGGTCCACTACTTGATCGGAGGGTAGACCCGCAAAATATAAACAAATAAAAATTAGTTTTCATCGTAGCTTAGGCGGTGTGAGGGAGGAGTCGGTGAGGACTCGGGGTATGAGATGATCAGTTAGACATTCAAGTAGGATCATGCATTTGCTTGAATGTGTGTTTATTTTTGAGCATTGCATACGCTTAGGTGGATAGTAGCCCACTTATGGTGATTCCACTACGGCGTTAAATTTCGTACCAATCGAGGAACATATTTTTAGGTACGGGAGCGCACGCGAGGGCGAGGCTCGTCTTTGGGGTGAGTTTAGAAAATCGGATTAATGGTTTGGTTTATGATGTATGACATGTATTAAATTCTCTAATTTTTAATATATGTGTTGTATAAGTAAATTTGAACTCTTGAAACTATTGAGATATAATTGGATCTACATATATATTAATGAAGTATATTTATGAAGTCATCAATTTGGGTGGGTTTTATCCATGTTTGTCATCGGGTGATTGATATTGGGATGAGTTTGTATATGGGTAGAGCTCTGGTATAAAGGAGACTCTGCTTTCGATTTTAGTAGAAATGTCATGTCACCCAGGCATTCCGCAGTATTCAGCGGGTTGAGAAGCGGGTAGTCGACGGACCCCGGGAAATGGGGCGTCACGACGGTATCGAGAGCCTGGGTATCTAGAATACTTGAGGGCTCGGGTTTGGGTGTCCATCACCATGTTGGTTTGATGAGTTTAGGTATGAGATTACCTAGGAAATCACGGGGACAGCCCAGGGTGTGCATGTGTGGTGTGTCTTGTGTGATTGGATCTTGTAGAGTGTGCTGCATGCTTGAAGTTTGTTCATAACACATGGTGTTAGGTGTTATGTGATTGCGAAATATTATGATTGATATGCTTGGTTGATAGCATGGGATGGAGTGTGAAATTTTGGAGTTCACAGTATGTAAAAATTTGGAACAAGAGAAATAAAAGAAATAAAATTTTGTATGTTATTTGTAGAGTTGTTGAATAATGATAAATTACTAATAAATTTGAGGTTGAACACTAGGGTTAGTGTTATATAAAGGAGGCTTTGAGAAATTACGGACCATTTTCGAGAATTAAATGAAAAAAAATAAACAAAATAAATTTTAAGCAATTTATTTGGTTTATTGAGAAACTCAAAAAAAAAATACAAAATATATGTATAGAGTGAAGAAAATTTTTTACAGTGAAAAACTGGAAGAAATGAGAAAAAAAAATGTATACTTATGTTTTTAGGTATTTTTCCAATAGCATGTGTGAAAAAAAAATGTTTATATGTATTTTTTGGGTGATTTTCCAGCAATTTAAAAGAAAAAAAAAGTGCACTCGAGAAATTGAAGCGTTTTGAGCCATTGCCCAATTGTATTGTGATATAGCTTGGTGGGTAGAGAATTGTATTATTGAAGGCTTGTTGGCTAATTAATATTCACATTAGGGAAGGTATATTATTACAACTTGGAGGCAGTGGGTTGAATTAATATTGCAAAGAGAAGGAAAATTGTATTACAATATGAGGTATCAGGAAAAATTATTTGTTTTCTTTATTAACATTCTTGAACAAAACTATGAATGGTTGAATTGTATTTGCAGTACCTTGGTGTATTCTGATGAGGCGGGGGGCAAGAGGTGTTGAGGATTGTATTACTTGTCTGATTATTGTCTCTTGCAACTTAAGGTCGTCTCTGATGTCGATGAGCGATGTCGATGAACGATGTCCGATGACGTGTCAGTGGCGATCCGCTATGAAGCAGTAAATTTGAAAAAAAATATTTTTTTAAAAAAATCAAATAAAATGATACAAAATTTTAGAAAAATAAAATTTCCAAAAATGAAATTTTTGTTGCTAAAAATGTTTTAAATGTGGAATTTATTGCCTTGCATTACCTATAAATGCATGGACATGGTATATAAAATGTTTTTCGGTGTGAGAATAGTGTCTCGGGGTTGCATTTACACCGCTTTTTTGAATCGTGTTTATGTATTGCATGTTTTGATCGCGTGATTTATGTTTCAGTGCGTGGAAGGGCGATATACACGGTATGATATATAGGAGATTGTGATTCTTGTGATTATTTACGTAGGAAATTATATGTGGTGTAATGCATTATAGGAAAAGGGTGAATGCTAAGGTTAGAAACTATGACCTTAGAATTTGGATAATGAAATGAATAAAGCTTAGAATTTTATTGAAATAAATGAATTAATTAGTTGAAATTTAGCGCCACTTAGGAAATGAGCAATTGATTCATAGTTTATCAATCTATTAATAATTAGCATGTACATTGCTAGTTAAAGGCCCGAAATAGAAATTAAATGATTCTTGTTGCCATTGGAAATATGTAGATGCATTTGGTCGAGGCCCGGGACGTGAGCGTCCATGGTCTTGGTCGGACACCACGATTCGATAGCGAGGCCTTTGTTGAGGCCCATGGAGGGTATTGCGGCGGCGCTATCGCGCGAGGCTAGTTGACGGTACTGGGGAGATCTGGTAGCACCAGGGTTTATGGCGCGTCATCTCGGAGCATTAGCGATTAGGAGGAGATCAGATGGTGACGGACTATTGGTTCATCTGGGGATGAGAAGGTGTTAGAGTATGGGATTACTCTGGCTGGGATCAGACCAGTTGTGTTTCAGCTGAGAGTGAGGCCAGAATGTGTTGGAAATGGGTGAGGACCTCTAGAGACCTTAGAGGAGCCTTGTATGTGAAGGTTCTCCCAGGGATTAGGGCGAGGATATGGTGGTATGTCGAGTTGCGAGTTGGAGATCTCGGGGACTCTGCACCACGGTGGACTTGAGGATCATGGACATGTCGGAGTTCGATGCATCTAGGGATGGATTAGCGAGGGCGGCCAGGGGTCGTTATCGGTGTGAGAGTGTGGGAGGCTGCCGCTGCAACGAGGCCCGGTACTCGTGTGGTATTTCGGGGGAATGACATGATATTTTTACCCCGAGACAGGTATACGAGTCAGTGTCGGGGGGATAGTTAGCGGAGTTGGCTAGCGAGCCTTGCTCACGAGTGAGAAGGGCGGACAGATTTACCTCGAGTGGTTTGCGGTATGTGGATGTTTTTAGGATGAGTTACGGACTACCTCTACGGAGGGATTGGTGGAGCTTGAGTATCGAGTTACACTGCTGGTATCACCCATCTCTGTGACTCGCGCAGGATGGCACCGGTTGAGTTACGAGGAACTCGAGTCGATTACGAGGCTATTGGATAAGGGGTTCCTCCCGAGGTAGAGCACTTCACCATGGGCGCTCCGGTTCTATTGCGAAGAAGAAGACGAGACCCGCCCGGTGTGCATTGAAGCTACGAGATAGTTCAGGGGTTGGTAAGGTGGGCCATTCTGGGATTGGCGATTGTTTGATCGGTTGAGGAGGAGCGAGTCTACTCAAGATAGACCTTAGCCATGGTTACCATTAGCCCAGGGTTAGGGATACGATTATCCACAAGGCAACTGACGTTGGGGCGTTATGGGCACTTTGGGTTTACGGTGATGCCCTTTGGATTGTGAATCGCCGGCGTGGCTGTGAACATCTCAGCCATAGGATATTCCAACCCTATTTAGATCAGTTTGTCGTAGTCTTCGTGGATGACATTTTGATCTACTCCCAATCAGAGTGGGAGCATGAGTATCACTTGAGGATTGTATTACAGTTGTTGAGACCGTAGGCCCATCGCTAAGTTGATCGAGTCACGAGGAGTTTTAGCCTGCGGGTGAGATTGCCAGGACATGGTATCGAGTATCAAAGTGTCGGTCGACCGAGAGAGGTTGAGCGGTGATGAGTTGGGAGGAGCGAAGTCGGAGTCTTGAGATCACATTAGTTTCTTAGGATTGTTGGGGTGTGTGAGATTCATTGAAGTTTCTCCGGGATAAGCGACAACTATGACTAGGTTGACCGGAAGGAGGTGAGTTTGAGTGGGATAGCCGTCGAGGAGGCATTCCGGGGGTTGAAGAGACCGCCGGCTCCCATCTTGATGAGTCGGACGAGAGACGGTACAGATATGTTGTGATGCCTCGAGGCGGATTGGGATGTGTTTGATCTGATCCGGGAGGAGTAGTAGCTTATAGTTCGTCGGTTGAAATTATGGCTGAATTACCCCACACACGACATGGAGTTGGGTAGTAGTCTTCGCCTTGAAGATTTGGCGCCACTACTTATATGGCGGGGAGTTAGGTAATACTCGGACCCGCAATCTGATATATCTTCCTGCTTGGTAGGACCTCGATATGAGCGGCCTTGAATGGATGGAACTCACTGAAGGGATTATGACTTCACCTTGCGGTACCATCGAGTGAGGCAAATGTGGTGTTGATGCACTTAGTCGAAGTCACGGGGAGCGGTAGTAGTATAACTTCACCGGGAGTGGCGGATGCTCGAGGCGTAGGACCGGTTTGGGTGGTGTCCGAGCGGACTGGGAATGCGTTGGGGTTTAATTAGGCATTTGCAGGTCTCTGTTGAGTAGAGTGATTGGTCCCGGTGGCGGATGCGGAATGGTGTCCATTAGGGACCGAATGCGATTGGAAATACGGTGTGAGAATTTGGACCATCCTGCAGATGGTAGTCTTCGGTATAGAGAGACCGGGTAGTGGTTCCTGGTCCCGGCCGTTTGAAGAGGAGATTCTCGGGAGTTTCAGCGCTCTCGATTTGCGGAGTGCACCGGTGCGCGAAGATGTACGAGGATCTTCGTCGTCCGGTGTGCTGGAGTGGGATGAAGAGACCGCGTGAGGGCTTTGTTCGACGATGTCTCGCGTGTCGGCCGGGTTAAAAATTTGAGCGCGAAAGTAGCGGTAATTTACTTGACCATTGGAGGTGGGCGGGTGGGTGAAGAAGTGGAGCACGCCACGATGGATTTTGTGACCCACTTCGCTACGGACGCCGCAGACATGATGCGATGGGTAGCTGGACCGGCTCACGGTCGGCACATTTTCTAGCCGTAGCGGATGACCTTTCCTCATCGAGATTCTGGCCGGGTCAGACATTCGAGAGAGATGAACCGCCATGGATACCAGTGACCATAGTGTCGGATAGGATTCGAGGTTTACTACACTTTTGGAAGAGTTTCCAAAAGGCGCGGGCACACGATCGACGATGAGTACAACTTTCCACTTAAAGATGGTTAGTCTAAGAGGACTATATGGTGTTAGAGACACGCCGCGTACGCATTCCGGATCATAAGCAGAGGGGCTGGAAGAGCACTTGCTCTTAGGTGGAATTCGCTTACAACAACGCTATCGTGCGGAAGCATACGATGACACCATATTAGACATTGTATGGGGAGGCCATGTAGTCATCATATACGATCGAGTCGGGAGAGAGCTCCATCAATGGGTCTTGATATGATTAGAGACACTCCGAGAAGGTGAGCGGATAGACATCGCCTTCTCACGGCTTAGAGCCACTATGTGATGTATGATGTCTAATCTCTTAGAGTTCGAGGTCAGATCACGATTCTCACAAAGATGCCTAAGAGAGGAGTGATCAGTTCGATAAGCTGGAGCCACACCGAGGTTCATCGGGCCTTTCGAGATACTTTACTTGAGAGGATAGGCGTTGTTATGCATCGTTAGCGCATCGCCAAGAGATGTCGTGTCCACGAGGTATTTCACGCCTCCATGTCTCGAAGTATACCCGATCCGTACTATGCTATGGATCGGGGACAGACGAGGCTGACACCGATGACCTTCGAGGAGGACCAAGATGTATTTTGGATACCGCGGATCGTGCCTTGCGACGCAAGACCGTGAGGCTAGTGAGAGGCGGTGGCGGCAATATGGAGTGGGAGGAGTCCACGTGTGAGTCGAGGACACGAGCGCGGGCCACTTATCCCTTCATAGTGATGAAGGCAATGTAGTTTAGATACTTAAATGATGAGTTACATGCATGGTAGAGTGCACGTGCATATGCATGTGAGTGTTTTGATTGTCCAGAATTTCGGGATGAAATTCCTTTTAAGGAGGGGAGAATGTAAGACCCGAGAAATTCCAATTTCTGGAAAAAGGGCAAAATCGTAATTTCGGTTACAAAATTGTAATTTCGGTTAAAAATCCAAAATTTCTATTCTCTCGGATCTCGATGATGAAATGATTTCACCGTTGGAATCGCCTCACGAAATCTAGCTAGCATGTAAAATTTCATTAATTCCAAGACAATGGAAAGGATTAATGCCGAGGCATCGCTGCCGCGCCGTAGAAAACGATTTTCACGCGACGAAAAGTCAAGATATAACATGTACTGGCGCCATATGGCATGAGTGAGAGAAAGTATGGAAATGGACGGCCGAGGTAGCGCCGAATGTCAAACTGGGAAAATATGACATAATTGGTAATTTGAAATTTCATTAAATGACACAAAAGACAAAACGCTTACAGTTGTCATCTCCTACACTTAAAAGACAAAACAAAACGTTGCTGGGATTTTTGATGGGGCAGGGCTGTGGGTTTGAATATTTTAGAGAGAGAGACATCTTCAAAATACCTGGCAATCCAACCGTCAGAAGTCTTCTGACAAGAAGCAAAAGCTGTTTCACTCGAGAGGACAACGCGACACCGGATTTAAGGAGCCACAAACTCCGTGGAGGTAGGGGTTCTCCTACTTGGGTTTACTTTGCCGCAAGCATATAATGTTTCGATTGGTTTGAGGCTTTGAACGGAAATGCTGACGGTTCCAAATCTGGAACCGAAGTGTTGGGATTTTTGAGACCCACTAACAAACAGACGTTTTACGGGCTGCCTGCTGTTAAACAAATTGCAAAGAATTCATGTTTGAATTGAATGAGGCCGTGAGGGGCCGTTTGATCGGTCCCACATATTGGGACCGAATTGTTTGAAATTGTTGAAACCCATTTGTGAAATCGCTGGACTGAGTAATGCTACTTAACCGGTTATGGTTTCATGCGGTGATACCTCTATTGAATAATTTATGTCGTATGTATGTATCGGTAATGGCTTGAAATTCGGTTCACAAAGTGAATGTATAATTTGTGTTTGAAAGGAACAAGAATCGGTGGTTTTATCGTTCCTGAAATGTTGTTCACAAAATAAATATTTGTGTGAAAATGTGTTTGGCTGAGTAATTCAAGTTGAATTGCTCGTGTTGATAATTAAATTGCTGAATAATTTCGTGTATGGAAATGTGAAATTACATGACATGTTCAGGTGATTTAAAATTATGTAAACAGGCGGCAGATATATTTGTACAAAAAGTTATATGAGTATTGAAATGGCAAACACAATGTATCATGGCGCATCAGCACCCTTAGAGAGTGAGATGAGCGCATGAGGCAGTTTGCAGAATCGCTTTCTCGAGGGTGTAATTAATAAATGTAAAATATCAACTGTCGAGTCGCAATTGATAATATCTAGAGGGTAGTCCATATAAAATAACAATCGTCTGAGTTGTCCACCTGATATACATCGATGGTGAGTCCACTCAAATATAACATCTGAGACGGTCCAATTACTTAGACTCCGAGGGTACTTCACAAATATAAACAAATAACTTTGTTTGAAATTAGTTTTCTTCACATACGGCTTAGGCAAAGTAGGGTTCATGAGGACTCTGGTATGAGACATCATATATTCAAGTAGGATCATGAATATTGAATGTATTTATTTTGGAGCATTGCAAATGCACTTAGGTGGAGAGTGAGCCCACTTAGGGTATTCAAATTAATAGCATTAGCTAACCCATTTTAGGAACATATTTTTAAAGCTAGATGCTGACGTAGGAGATCACAGTCCCTAGAGGGCTGAGTTTTAGAAGAAAATGGATTGTGCTTTGGTTTATGACACATATGTATTAGAATTCCCTCTAATTTTAATATATGTAAGTTAAGAGTAGAATTTGAACTCTTGAAACTATTATAGTCGATATATATATCAAGTGAAGAATATTATAGCATTTGGCCCAAGAGGCCGTTTTTATCCATGTTTGTATCAGGTGATTGATATTGGGATAGGTTTGTATATGGGTAGAGCTCCCCGTATAAAGGAGACTCTGCTCGATTTTTCTGGAGAAATACTTCTGGGCCATCTTGACATTCAATAGTATTCCGGTCGACGTAGTCAATCTGACTCGGGAAATGGGGCGTCACATCTATTATGATCAATTACATGTTAATTCATGTTTATTATGTTAGATTTACAACAACAACCCGAGACGGACAGAGTCGATGAACACATCAAAACACCTGAACACATACCCGATTGATGTGCCATGTTAACAGTTACCATCATATCCAAGATCCTGCAGTTGAAAGCAAGAGCGACTAGACCTTCCTCTCCCTGATCCTCTTTCCCACTAGGGTTTTACTATTTCGGAAACTGTATTGTGTATTCACCAATGGGGCAGAGCACACCTTATATAGGACAGGACAGGGGACCTAGCACATTAGTAATAATTTGGGCCCTCCCATTAAGGAGCTCGCTTTAATTCCGGCCCTACACTTTTTCATATCACACTATTATATATTTGCTGAGATCAATCTACACCGTAACCGTATCGATCACATAAATTGGATTCTTTGGGGCTTTAACGTCTTTAAATTATGTTTTTCAAAATCAAAATCACCAGCGTGCCCATATTTAAAAAATATTTCCAACATTCTCCACTGGGCAATGCTAATTGAGTTTTATTAATTTTAAGAACAGCTTAAAAATTCAATCGAATAACATCAGAGGGCTACAAAATAAACATCTCAAATATGAATCGTCCACGCAACAATACCGAATCGTGGCTATGGAGAGCATCTCGAAGTTATACAATACCTTCCACAACCACAAGTACTAAAATTGCATCGATGGATTCTAAGTGTGATAGCGTAGTGCGTAGTTTATTAATTGCATCCCAAAATAAATAAACATGTCGACAACATTCGGTCCTCTCTTTAGTGGTTTCGTTAGAAACCCCGTATGGATTATGATCCTTTATGCTTCGTGAGAAGCCCGTAAACTTTATGTCACAAGATCTTTATAACTGAGAGCTCACAAAAATTTATACATTCTACAAACATTCCTAAGTAATATAGGTAATAACCAAAATAACCACAAGTGGAATTGAAATCGAATGTATTATGCAAAGCACCATGAATATGGGCATCACACATCCAATTAATTCGCTTCATTAAAAGATGCGCAAGACCGCATTCCAAAACATGCTTATTAAATCAATGTGTCGCAAGCCTTTGGTTACTGGATCAAGAAGATTTTATCAAGAGTAATGTGGACTACCTCATATCCCCATTATCTACCCAAACTCCTCTGCTTGAGCTATTCCAACTCGAGTTTCACATTCTCTAGTATTCTTGGCATGAAGCAAAAAGAAGCAAGACTGTGAGTTATCGAGAAGAGCTTAGTGGTCTGGCGATAGACTTA
This sequence comes from Tetrastigma voinierianum, assembly GCA_016808115.1. Taxonomy (NCBI): domain Eukaryota; kingdom Viridiplantae; phylum Streptophyta; class Magnoliopsida; order Vitales; family Vitaceae; genus Tetrastigma; species Tetrastigma voinierianum. Next base: position 371,522 of record JAEQBH010003568.1, read on the forward strand.
ATCTTGAGTCTAGAAATAAAATTTCAACCACTTAGCATGAGCACCCGCTCTATAACAAGCAACAATTTCAGCCTTATTGCAGAATAGCCACTAACTATCGCTTAGAACTCTTCCAAGAAATCGCTCCACCTGCAAGTGTAAAAATAAAGCATGTGGTAGACTTTCGCTATCCAAAGACAACCAGCCTTAAATCAAGATCTCGTATAACCAATCACTCTGCGTGTCATCCACTTTTATATACAAGCATATGGTCTTTAGTTTTCAAATACCGCAGAACCTTTTGCAAAGAACTCCAATGCCTATTTCCAGATTACGTGATAACGTCCAAGGACGCCACGCATAAGCAATATCCGGTCTAGTGCACACTGCAGACTACATCAAGCTCCCCACACTACTATAAGGAATATCCTTACAGCTGCCTCTCAACATCATTTTTAGGCATTGATCTTTATTAAGTCCGTTCCTTTGAATATAGAGCCAAACCCGCTTATAACCTTTCATCCCCAAATCGCCCAAGACACGATCAACATATGCTTTCGTGAAAGCCCCAAAAACTTATGATCTCTATCTCTATGGATCTCTATACCAACAAAATTGCCACCGAGATCTTCATATCAAAATTTTGTGATAACATTCTCTTAACATTCATAAGAAAACCTAAATCACACTGCAAGTACAACGTCATCAACATATAAGATGAGAAATATAAATTTTCTCCCCACTCAATCTTTTAAATAGATGAATCCAGCATTCTCTTCAAAACCTAGGAGAAGTGACAAATATCATGAAACTTTAAATACCATTGCCTCGAGGCCTGTCTTAAACCATAGATAGACTTCTTAAGTCTACACACCATATCCTCTTTTCCATCAACTACAAAACCCTCCAGCTGTTGCATATACACTTCCTCATAAAGATCTCCATTCAGAAACGCTGTCTTGACATCCATCTGATGCAATTCAAGATTAAAGTGCGTCGTCAATGCCATGATTATTCTAAAGGAGTCTTTAGATGATACAGGAGAAAAGGTTTCTGTGTAATCAACTCCTTCCTTTTGTGTATACCCCTTTGCAACTAATCTAGCTTTAAACCTTTCAATTTTCCCTTTAGCATCTTTCTTGGTTTTAAAAACCCATTTGCAACCTATGGGTTTCAAATTTTCAGGCATCTCTACCAACTCCCAAACATCATTATTAGCCATCGACAACATCTCTTCTTTCATGGCAATATTCCATTTATCATACTGTGGACTATGGACAACATCAAGAAAAGTAACAGGATCTATGACCTCCCCAATATCATAATCAACCTCACTAGATTAAACCACATAGTCATCAGGCAATGCAGGTCTCCTTTCTCTCTGAGATCTCCTAAGAGGCATAGGTTGAACATGTGCCAATTCAACAGTCGCAAGTGTATTCTTGTTAACGACTGCAGAGTCAGGATCAACAATACCTGATTCCAGTCCTTCACCTTGCATAGGAATGGTTATAATCCTTTCTTGCATTATGGGCAACATAATCGATCGTAAGACTGTGGTAGACAAGTGATTCACTTGCCTGGGAGCTAGAACTATCAATGTGATCCTCGAGAAATTTTGCATTCAAGGACTCAACGATCCTCGTATGATGCCCAGAACAATAAAATCTAAAGCCCTTAGAGGCGAGTGGGTAGCAGATGAAAATCTGATTAAAGTTCTCAGATCAAGTTTTCAAGATGATTATATGAACCTCTCATCTTCTGCAGCACAACCCCACACCTACAGGTGGTTCAAACTGGGTTTTCTATTTGTCCAAAGTTCAAAAGGAGTTTTGGGCACAGACTTACTGGGTACTCTGTTAAGGATATACATGGTTGTTTGAAGGGCTTCACCCCAAAGAGATTGAGGCAATTTGGTTCTACTCATCATACTCCTTACCATATCCATCAAGGTTCGATTATGACGCCAAGAACCCCATTTTGCTCAGTAACTGCATTGTATGCTCGAGCCTTTATGCCACAAGACTGTAAACCAAAGCAAAAGGTCCTAAACATTGTCCTAAATCCCATGTCTCCCATAATATTCACCACTTATCCGACCCGACAATTTTAATGACCTTTCCCAATTGTTTCTCAACCTCACCATAAGATTTTAAACCTTTCTAAAGCTTCAGACTTATGAGAAATCAAATGCACATATCCATATCTAGAAAAGTCATCAATAAAGGTCACAAAGAAACTTTTGCCACAAAGAGAGTGAGAATAAGGCCCACTAATGTCTATGTGAATTAGTTCTAAAAATTCACTACTACGAGGAGCACCTTGTTGTTTTCTCGGTTTTAATAATTTACCTTTTAATGCAAATACCACACATGATTTAATATTATCATAAACTAGCTAGGGCAAAATTTGACTTTTGATTAATCTTCCTATTCTTTCTTGAGAGATGTGACCTAACCTTTTCTGCCATAGAGAATAGGAATTTTCTTTCATTAAAGCCCTTTTGGTTCTCGCATTATCAACATGTAACGCAATGGCATCCGAATTTAAATCTAATTGATATAAACCATCACGCAACAAACATTCACCAACAATAGATGAATTCAAAGACACTTCAACTTTTTTATTCCCAAAATGAAAATGATATCCAGACTCATCAAGCTTTGAAAGTGACACCAAACTCCATCTCATGGACAGAACAAAAGCAGTGTTTTCTAAGATAATCCTAAAACCGCACTCCAAAATGCAAAACTACTGCTAATAACAAGACATCAACTGACTCCATTCCCACACGCAGTTAATCTCTCCTTCACTTGGTCAGTGCTCGTCACGAACCCCTGCAAGGAATTAGCTATATGAATAGGACTACCACTATCTAACCACCAAGAGTTTCGTAGTACAACCACCAAAGAAGCATCAAGACAAACAAAGGTTAGTGTTATTACCTTCTTATTCTCTTTTCAACCAAGCTTTATACGATAACAATCCTTCTTCTTATGACCTCTTTCTGCAAAACCAACATGTGTTAGGTTTCTTAATGTCAGGTTTGGGACCTCCTGCATTATGGGACTTATTGCTTTTGTTCTATTGTTGGGAACCTTTGCCAAATTGTCCTTTCTTGTGGTTAGCGTGCTTCATTTAAACACCTTGCTATGGAAACTCTTCATCAGACTACGTGACTCACCATGCTCTCTCTTAATTCTTTCCTCCTCTTGAACACACACATAAATCAGTTGGTTCACAGACAAATCAAAAATTCGAACGACTACCTTTTAACTTCCAATTTGCCGATTCGCATAAATTTTAATTTTAAGGTTCTAAATCAAACTACACATGACTCTGATACCACTTGTTAGATTTACAACAAAAACCCAAGATCGATTGGCGCTGGGTTGTGCAGATCTGGAGGTTTGTTCCGTGCTTATTGTTTCCACACATAGATCCGTGATTTCTTTCGATTTTGTCGACCGGTTTCGGATTGGCTGACTCTTTAACAATGCTGTAAATCGCTTTTTTAATCACAAAATTTACGTCAGAATCGCTTTTTTTAATCACAGACTCAACGTCAGAATCGCTTTTTTTAATCACAAATAATGTTGTAAATCGTTTTTTAAATCATTAAAAGATAGTATTAAATGATGAAAGAATATCTTGTTTGAAAATGTAAAATAGTTACGTAATATTTGGGTGGCAATTGTCTCGGTGAAATGCTCATGGATTGTAATACAATACCATTGCCAAAGCGGTTATTTGTCAAATTCTGAGTTTTCGTATGATTCAGATGTTTTGCTTCTTTGAATAATTGTGGCAACTTACCCGCCTAAAGGGCTAGAATGTTTACAAGAATTCTGAAGTGTAAGTGCTTGGCAAGGGTTACTTAATTTTGATTTTGTGAAGGTATATCTACCCAAAGGGGATGTCCTTTATAGGATCATTTCTTGCTATGGTACTTGGGAAGCTTGTACTGTATGCTATGCGTTCTGCCCAAAGGGGAACAAATGGTGATACGTTCTGAGCTTCTGAATTATTATATTTTGCTATTATTTTGCCCATGTATATTGAACAATTATTTTATTGTTACAGTAAGTCAAATTGCTGTGAACAACCAGTTGTGCTCGATTGAAACTTTGAATGGCAATAACTATACGAGATGGAAGAGTGATGTTGAACTCGCGTTAGGGTTAGCTGATCTTGATTTAGCCCTGCTGGAGGATGAGCCTCAAGAGCCCACTAATGATAGCACTGCTGAAGAAAAGGCTTATTACCAGAAATGGGTGAGAGCTAATCGACTGAGTATCATGGTGATGAAGAAATCAATTTCTCCAAGTTTCAAAGTCAGTGTTTCAGAGGAGGCCAATGCAAAGAGCTTTTTTAAGGCCATAGGACAACGATTTCAAGAGTCTGAAAAGGCTGAGACCGGGGAATTGATGCAAAGTCTGTCTAACATGAGGCAGATGATGAGTTCGATTGTGCCATACATATTAAAAATGCAGGACATTGCCAATCGCCTCTCCAGCCTCAAGATTACCATAGATGAGTCATTCCTTGTCCACCAAGCCCTGAACTCCTTACCTACCCAATTTGGCTAGCTGAAATCCATTTATAATGCCCAAAGTGTGACTTGTTAGATTTACAACAACAACCCGAGATCGATGCGTAGTCGATTTAGAACACATCAAAACACGGAAATCAAATACATACCCGATTGATGTGCCATGTTAACAGTTACCGTCGTATCCAAGATCCTACAGTTGAAAGCAAGAGCGACTAGACCTTCCTCTCACTGATCCTCTTTCCCACTAGGGTTTTACTATTTCTAAATCAGATGTATCTACCAATGGGGCAAGAGCACACCTTTATGTGGGACGGAGAGGGACCTAGAACATTAGTAATAATTTGGGCCCTCCCATTAAGGAGCTCGCTTTAATTCCGGCCCTACACTTTTTCATATCACACTTATTATATATTTGCTGAGACGAACCTAGGCCCAACCGTATTGGATCACATAAATTGATTTGGGCTTTACCGGTTCTAAATTCGATATGTTTTTCTCAAAACAAAAAATCAATTAGCAGAAGCCCATATTTAAAAAATATTTCCAACATATTACAGATAAAAAGATCACATAGACTTATTTATATATATATATATATATATATATATATATATATATATATAGAAAGATATATATATATATATATATATATATATATATATATATATATATATTTTTTTTTTTTTAATATTTAAAATATGAATTATTTTGTTTATTTAGTAGCCTTATAGTAATTAAAATAATAATATTATTGTTAAACGCCTTTTCATGCCCTTGTAAGGCTTAAGGCTTGACCTTGCCACCTTGCGGCCTTGAGACACCTTACACCTTTTAGAACATTGCTTACAACCATCCTGTGACTCTTCTTCTTCCCTCCCTCACCCCACCTTTTGATCTTCTTTTATCCCCTCACCTCTATACCAATAGAAACTACCACACCTTTTCAAAATGGATGTCATAATCAAAAGGCTAAATTTTGTTACATTTTTGAGTTTCCCTTCTTCCTCTATTAAAAAAAAAAAAAAAGCTTCCTAATATACAATAAGAATTACATCTTCCATCCACAGACCGTTCACCGTTAAAACAAGAGGGTATACGGAGGGGTTTCCTAGGTTTGAATCATAGCAAGAACAATTTATTACCTTGAAACTAGAGTGTATTAAAAAAAAACATTTTATTTTAGACTACAGCTCAACATTAACCACATGAAAACATTGTCTTGTATAATATGTAATAAAATAATTAATTAAAGTATAAGTTATTATTTTGTTTCTTTTATATTTTAGTTCTAAATGATATTCATGACTTAAATCTTATTATAAGAAAAATGAAATAATTTTTTTCAATTGAAATGGGGGTAATTGCTTGCTAAGTTCTATTTTTTCAATTTTAATTTAGTTGAATTTTTATTATGGGATGACTATGATTTTCTCATAATTTTATTTTAATTTCATATTTAAATTACTATTCTAAAAATTATCTATCAACTGTGCTATATGATTTGAAAATGGGATATAATATATTTGGGATATTAAATATCTACTCATTATTTATTTATTTATTTGTAGAAAATGCACAATAGAATATAATCTATTGTCATCAAAATTTTGAGTATGCCAAATATAAATACTTCAAATGTTTTTTGGATTTTAATAAAAAAACCCTACATCAATTATTTGATAAATAAAAATATCAGACTTATTTTGTGTTAAAATTTGATGTTGAAAAATGTAAATGTATTTATATTTCATCCTAATTATTTTAAAATTTATGAAATACAATTAAATGCATGAAGATAAAATGTATAATAAAAGTTGATTTTCTATCTCTTTAAAAAAAAATAGAAATTTTATTGATTCAAACTAGCAATACATCTGATTGAGACACAGAATTAGCTAAAAATACTAAAGGATGACACAACATCTAAGTTAATAGCATTAACATAATGACTTGACACAAAGCCTATACATTTGAAAATTCCATGATCACTAGAATCCATAAGATTCCAGTTTTGCAACATATTGACGACTCTGATTTGAATTGAGGTCGTCTAATCAAATATGCTTTGTCGTTTGAATCTATCAAAACACAAGTACTCGCCGAAAGCCAACACAAAACAACATGCCGCAATAAGACAACGACGAAAACATAAAAAAAAAATAAAATCAAAGATTTATGTGTAAGAACCATTTTATTATACAAGAAAATGAAAGAAAGAGATGCAAAAGGGTGATTTCAGGCCAAAAATGGAAAAAAAATCACTCATTGTTTGAGGAAAATGGGCTAAAAGAGAACAAGATGAGAAAAAAGAAGGAGAGTTCGTATCATTAATACACATATTTTTTAAGTTAAAAGATTTTCCATTTTCAAAGCATATGTAAAAAAGACAAAGGAAAATTAAATAATTGATATACATAGACGCTCTAAACCTGGGTGTCTGCTGACAACTGGTCAACCCGCGAAATCTATATCGTCTTCAGATACGACACACATGAGTAAAATGGCCACTTGGGCCTACATGTCATACTCATCCAAATACATTCAACCAATTATATTACAACCAATTAATACAATTACATATTAAAATTTATAATTGAATAATATTATCTAAAAACATCAGTTCATTAACCCGACTTTCTTCAAAATCGGCCTCTATACTGTCATTCTCTCGAACGCTCCCCGCACTTGAAATGATATTCCTCGATTAAGGTTATCACCCAAGAGTGGAATTATCTCTAAATGGCTTACTCCCACCTAAGTCAAGACATACGCACCTATCCACGTAAACAATAATACCAAGCAAATAATGCGGATCTTACTGAATGCTCACGGCCTTAACTTGTTGGTCTCCTGAGTCTCCCTATCTACCCCCTCACACTTGCCTAAGCCATGTATGAGAAAAATAATCAGTTTTCAAAACAAAATTTGTTGTTCTCGAAAAACACACTACCGAAGCCTTTGTGAAAGCATTGACTACTCCTCCGAGGCGAATTGGTTAGGAACTTTCCAAACAAATATGGTCCTCATCCGAGATGATCCGTTGACTATCTTCAACCTACTCTCCGGAAAGACCCTGCGGAAATTCCTTTCGCAACCATGTTCGCTTTTTCGTAGTAATTCATGTCATGCACTCACACCTAATTTCTAGTTATTCGCATATGAAAACAATTATTATTTCAACACATTCATGCTAATATATTCACATGCATATATATTAACATATTCAAATCACATACAACATGTTATGCAATTTCAATGCAATTTACACCAATATATCAATTATGCATATATTCTCAAATTTCCATTCACACCACATGTTATTCAATTTTTTGATCAACCAACACCCAAATTTGCTCATTTGAGCTAAACACACTCCCATTTCCAATGGCCTATGCACACAATTATATTCCATATAATTGTGACATCATGTTAACACATCAAACTTATACATTAACCTATTAATTCCCACACAACTTAAGCCATTCACTCTAAAACAATAATGCCAAAACACATGGACGTTTATGGTCCATTTCATACCAACTCGGGACTGCTTTTACGCCCCAAAATGCAAATAGTGGGTCAGCCCAGGCGTACTTAATTCATCCAACATCGATTCTTCTTAGCGGAACCAAATTCCATGGCCATTCCCGGACTCATACACACCAAACCATGAATTAATGCACAATTTATCACACAAGGCTTCAACAGTCAGGGATCTCAGCCACGGATCGTCTCAAACGGGTTCCATAAATTTTTTACATTTCGGTTCCAAGTTTTGGGACCGATCAAATGGCCACTCACTGCCTCAAATCAACCAAAGCATTACAAAACACTTAAATCAAGAGTAAAACAAGTAGGATGCGTCCTCACCTCACGGAGTTTATCGAACTCCAAGAAACCGGTGGCCCACGCGCTTGCCCGCCACAGAACAACTTTCCTTCGCCCGAAGAAACCATGGTCCGATCGGGGCTGGATCTTAGAGAGAAGTTGTCACACTCTCTAAAAAATAAAAACCTAGCCTTCTCGCACCTCATTTCTCCTTCAGACGTTTTTGGTCTCTTTTTGAAGAAGAATTCACTATTCAACATTTTGTCTTATTATCATTAAGAATTGGGTACTCATCCTGCCCCTTCTAGATTCTCTGCCACTTGCTACTATTTCCAGCCTACTCCATTTCCATCATCTCTACTCATGCAACATGTGTCACATGAGTATATGTAGTAGGCGACTTTTGTCACATCACATGTCGTTTTACTTGTAAGACCCCGATACTCTATGGCTCAAAACATGCAAATTTCTATTGTTCAATCTGATTTAAATTCTATGTGTTAGCTAGATTTTCATGTAGACAATTCCAACGTGTGAAGTCCGTTTCATCATCCGAGATTCAGAAAAATTTGATTTACCGAAATTACGATTTTGCCATTTTTAAAAATCTGGAATTTTCTCTGGGTCTTACATTCTTCCTTCCTAAAAAAGAATTTCGCCTCGAAATTTACGCATACGCAGATCCAACCACGTGTATATGTAACCTCACCTAACTCCAAGACCGTGGTCGGGTATGACAACCCTAGCTTAAGGTCCCACTACATAACCCACGGGCCGCCACTCATCCATGTCAAGAATGACTTCGACACCCAATATGTCTACCACCCTAAGGTCCACCATGAGTAGCATCACTGGGATCCCTGACTCACGATCTCAACACATCTGACCAACTCTCACCCTAGATCCGAGGGAAGAATTTCCCATCATCTCTCTAAAGGCCTCAACCTCTAAGCCCAAACCTATCACACAAGATGTAACAATGAATGGATTCGATGCATCCAATTTAAACGCTACTCTAGTCAACAAGTGCGAGAGAAACGTACTCCAGATATTCTACACCCGAACGCCGCTCCTATACCTGGGCGAGAGATCTCTAACTCTGCAGGGATTACCCGCCAGCATGCCTAGGGCCGCGGTAATGGTAACACGCCATTCGTCGTTAGCCCGACCCGAACCCTACCAGAACTTATGGTCGACTCCACCCACGCCTCACCCCGTCTATGTGACCCGGTCCGCGGCTATCAGGTTGGTGCGGCACCTCGGGAATTGATGACTGTCTCCGACCCATACTAGGGTGGAGGAAACAAATCAGATCCTCTCCTCTGCCTACCGCCGACCGGATTACGACCGCCCAAAACCCCGGGATCCCCGCCTCTCGGGGCAATCCTTCATATGTCCGGCCATTGCAATGGTAGCACACTATCTCGCCCATCCTCGTGACCCAAAATCCTAGCTCTGCTCATCGATGAATGACCCAGGTGTCCCATAACCTTGGGATTTCGCTCCGTGACAATCCCGTCGGTGTCCGGTGTGGATGCTCACAGAAGAGACTACATCATCTGCTCCCCGACTAAATTGTCCCCATCCTCGACTGGGTCCCGATGACCTCTGGCCCCATCCCCGATATCCTTGCGAAACGTGTCTTCCTCGTTTTTCTGGGTTAGAAGAAGATGGATCTTCCTTCCTTCAGCACAAGCACCCATATCCCTGGATGCCTCGCATAACATCTACCTTCCTCTCGTGGTCATAGTCGCCCTAATCCTAGAGTCAACTCCTCCTAACCATGGAGACGATGTGCTTCTAAACGCTGAGGTCACTCACCCGCCCCGCTCACTATTGCACATGCATAAAGGAGAAGCGGCAACTGCAACCTTACTTCGCCAAGAAAGGCCCGCGGGTCGTCACTGCCCGACCACACCTCGTGGACGCCTGTTACGTCCTCGCCCTCGACTAGCCATCTACACATGTCAAATGACAAGTTAAATTTTCAACGCAGTATCTCCAAGGCATAAATACAAACTCGAGACACTAATCACATTCCGTAAAATTTTATACGCTATGTCCATGCATTCATAGGTAATGCAAGGCCATAATTTCACATTAAATCATTTTTAACAACAAAAATTTTATTTTAGAAAATTTCATTTTAAAAGATTTTATTTCATTTGATTTTATAAAATTTGATTTGATTTGATTTTTTTTCTTTTTTTTTAAAATCTTGTGAACAGTGTCCCAAACAGTGACTCAGAAATAGTACACTGAGTCCAAAATTGAGTCGTGCACAAGGCAACCCAACCTTGGCCTCAGCCTCAAGACCCCCGCGCCAGAAACGCAGCTCCTCTCTACTGTGTCGCAGTCTCCCCTCGGGTCAGATCGCAGCCGTGCCGCACGCTACCTTACAAGCCAGGCACCGCGTGACGCAGCCCCAGCCAGATCTCCGTACGCACGCCAAGGCCAGATAGTAGCCATTTCCCAGCCGTGTTGCGCCCGTATTATGATGAAACGCACGGCCACCACGCTGGCCCACACGATACACCCATTTGTATCGTGGACCCGCTCCCAACAACCAGGGCCCTCAAGACGAGCCGCGCTCTTTGGCGGGCGGGCCGGCCGTATGTGGGCGAGCAAAGGGCCATATCGTGGCTTGCTTACGCCGTGGTCGTGGCCTTGCTCCTGCGCCCAGCACCGGGCCAGGCACTCCCGTTTCACGATACAAAAATTTTATCGTGACTCAAACTGGGAAAAGGGGCAGTAGCCCATTCTAGTTTCCTGCAACGTTTTTTTTTTCCTCATTTCTGCTACTGGAAAAACTACCCAAAAATATTTTATTTATTTATTTATTTATTTTTTCATTTTCCAGTACACCCAAATAAATTTATTAAAATTTATTTTATTTATTTTTCTTCAGTTTTTACACACTGTAAAACCTTGGAAAATTTCTTCACCTCATTTTTTTTTTCTCATCTCCAGTAGCCTCCTTGCTACCTCTGCACTTCATACCACTCAAAGAAAATTTTAACTGTGAAATTTTAGTCATTTTTCTTGTGCAAAAACTGGAATAAATTTCTAGAATTTCACAAACCTAACTGTTTGTTCAAACTCTGAGCTACTGGTCTGTAATTTTTTTTTTGTTTAATTCCCGGGAACTATCAGGTCCAAAATTTCAACCTCAAACCTCAAACTTAGGGGTTATGTTTTCCTCAACCCTAATTTTCCACATTTCCTCCTATGCTATTCACCAAGCATACAAGTCATACACAACAATTCATACAACATACATGACAATCAACATGTTATACACCCAATCACACATAAAACACAGTGCATACAATGTTCTAATCCTGTCCCGTGATTGTCTAGGTAATCACATACCTAACCCTACATCGAGCCACACCAAATGGTGATGTCCTTACACCTCATGACCATGGCTTAAGCCCAAACCCGAGCTCCCTAGGTATTCGTATACCTAAGCTCTGATACCAAGCTGTGACGCCCCAAACCCGGGGTGTCCGCTGACAAACTGGCCAACTCCATGAAATCTTATATATGTCTCAGATACGAGACATACATGAGCAAATGGCCACTTGGGCCTACATGTCATACTCATCCAAATACATTCAACCAATTATATTACATGGTTCAAGAGTTATACATTACTCTTAATACAATTACATATTAAAATTTACAATTCTAATACATATTATCAAAAAAACATCAAAGCCATAACCCGACTTTCTTCAAAATCGGCCTCTATAACGAGCCGTCTTCTCGAACACTTCCTGTACCTGAAATGATATTCCCTTGACAGGTGAGCTATCACCCAGTAGTGGAATTACCCTAAATGGGTTACTCTCCACCTAAGTGCATATGCAATGATCCAATGTAAACACACACTCAAGTAAATACGTGATCCTACTCTTAAATGTCTACGGCCCAATCCCATGTCTCGAGTCCTCACCGACTCCCCCACAACACTTGCCTAAGCCATGTATGAGAAAATAACCGGCCAAAACAAACTTGTTGTTCTCGAAACACACTAACGGTTCTTAAAAGTATCGACTACCCTCCGAGGCGAATTGGCTGGGAACTTTCCGAACAACCATGGTCCTTATCTCGAGATGATCCGTTGACTATCTCCCAACCCAATTTGAAAATCATATCAAGGAAATTCCTTCGCAAATCCATGTTCGCTTTTTCGTAGTAAATTCATGTCATGCACTCACACCTAATTTCTAGGTTACCCGTGCATAGAAAATGCATTATGCCATTTCAACACATTCATGCTATATTCACATGCATATATACAACATATTCAAATCACATATAATAGAATATGTAATTTTCAATGCAATTTACACCAATATATCAATTATGCATGTATTCTCAAATTTCCATTCACACCACATGTTATTCAATTTTTTGATCAACCAACACCCAAATTTGCTCACTTGAGCTAAACACACTCCCATTTCCAATGGCCTATGCACACAATTATATTCCATATAATCAGGACATCATGTTAATACCGCTTATACATTAACCTATTAATTCCCACACAACTCAAGCCATTCACTTCAAACAATTTCAATGCCAAAACACATGGACGTTTATGGTCCATTTCATACAAACTGGGATTGTTTTTATTGTACCCTAAATTGGCAGCAAGTGGGTCAGCCCATGGGCAGCCCACTTCCATCCAACATCTGGGCTCTTCTCATGGAACTAAATTCCATGGCCATTCCCGCCTCACAATTCAAACCATGAATTAATGCACAATTTATCACACAAGGCGCCCAAACAGTCCTTGGACTGTCACAGACTGTCCAAACGGGTCTATAATTTAAGATTCTGCTTCAAGTTTTGGGGATCGATCAAACTACCACTAAGGTCTCACCCAAATCAACCTGGCATTACAAAACACTTAAATCAAGAGTAAAACAAGTGTGATAGAACCCCCACCTCACTCTGAGCTTTGTCGAAACCCAAGAAACCAGCCCACGCTGCCCGGGCAACAGAGAACAACTTTCCTTCTTGGCCCGAAGAAATCCGACGGTCCGATCGGCCGGGATCTTAGAGAGAAAGTTGCACACACTCTCTCTAAAAAAAATAAAAAACCTAGCCCTCTGCACCTCATTTCTCCTCTGCACGTTTTTGGTCTCTTTTTGAAGAAGAAGACCACTATTCAACATTTTGTCTTATTATCATTAAGAATTTAAGTAATTCCCATCATGTCCCGTCTTCTAGATTTTTACCACTTGCCACTATTTAGGCCGTCCATTTCCATCATCTCTCTACTCATGCAAGGTTATACGGAAGAGGTATGGTAAGAGATGACTTTGTCACATCACATGTCATTTTACTTCAGCACTCGATACTTCTCGTGTCTCAAAACGGAAAAATTCCAACTGTCTTAATCTAATTTAAATTGACGTGTTAGCTAGATTTCGCGAGATGATTCCAACGGTGAAGTCCGTTTTGTCATCCGAGATCTAGAAAAATTTCAGATTTTTACCGAAATTACGATTTTGCCATTTTTCAAAAAAATTAGAATTTTCTCGGGTCTTACATACAAAAGAAAAATAAATTTTTCATTCTCAATTTTGGATTATAAGATTGTATAAAAATGAAAACAAGGAAATTAAAACAAATACTCATACAAAAATTTAGTCTCAAATCGTCTTGCTATATATCTTCATGCTCTCAGTTATGGTGGGAGATCTTTTATTTTTATTTATTTTATTTTGGCCTATTTTTTGTAAAAACGATATTAGTGTATCCAATCAACTTCAATTCAACAATCTTAAAAAAAAATTTTATTAGGATTTATGATTATGAAATTGGGGATATGAGTTTCAATCAAGTGATACCATTTCTAGAATATGGAGTTTTTTTGTTTTCAGGCAAACTTGAAAAAATTAAAATTATGAAATAATTTATTTAGGAGTATAAATTAAAAAAAAAAAAAATCATAAAATCATTTATTAATTATAAAATCATAAAATCATTTGTTAATTATATATATTTTTTTTCAGATGATCTCACGTGCATTAGTAAGTGTACACTTCCTAGTAATTATAAGATACCTTCTGGACATAAATAATATAGAAGAAAAAGTAAAACCTCAAGCCATAGTTTTTATATATATCCAACACTCTATTGCAACCCAATGAGTTAACACCTAAGAACAAACTGCTTCAAGAAACACTAATGACAATAACCAATTATCATTGCTTATAACATTTCAAAAACTCGATTAGTTTAAGATGCATTTAATGAAAAAAAGTATGAACATACGACAAAAGAAAGTAAACATAAAAAAATAACGGAAATTAGCATAAGCTAGATCAATTTCTAGAAGCAGCATAATTTTTTGATGAATTAAACTTGTTTTTTTGGCAAACGTTTGTTGACACAATCAAAAGTAATTAACAACTATAGAGACAAGTGAGACCTTCTAAGAATTTAATAATTAGAGTTGATGGGTATGTAACTCTTTACCTTAAAAACCCATGTAAAATTTGTTTTACAGATTGATCCAATTTTCATCAGATAATATTTCCATTAACAATGTAGTGGTGGATAAATCAATAGAAAATCCCCTTGCATTCATTTATGGAAGAAGTTGAATAGCTCTCAATACTGCATCATTTCGTAAAAGTCCTCGGATAATTGTGTTGTAATTGCAATCATTTGGTGAGCAACCATTCTCATCCATTTCCAAGAATAACTTATTTGCCTCATATAATAAACCTCTTTTACAAAGCCCATGGATCATGATATTATAAGTCTCAAGACTAGGTTGCAAACCCTTGGAGGAGAGATTGGAAAAGAGGCCCCTTGCTGCTTCAAGTTCACCACCTTTACACATCCCATCAATGCCAATATTATATACTTGTATATCAGGATTCAAATTAATACCTTGCTTTCAACAAAATCATTGCCTCTTCAAGAAGTCTATATTTATAGATAGTCTAACAAAATGTGGTATGTGACAAGATTTGGCATTTGACCTCGACCTACCATCTCATGAAAAAGCACTATTGCATCCTCGAGTCTTCTCATATGGCATAAACCATTTGTAAGAGTGTTGTAAGTCATAGTGTTAGGAATCAATTCTTGTCAACATATTTCATGAAAGAGATGCATGGCCTTATCTATCCTTTGAATCTTACAATATCCATCGATCAAGATATTGTAGCTATATACGTCAGGCACACAACCCTTTTGAACCATGGTATAAAATACTTTAACTACATCATGCATTTCAGATCGCAAACAGTTTCCATCCATCAATGCATTGTAGGTGACTACATTAGGCTCGACACCTCTTTGAATCATCATATCAACAACATCATGTGCTTGGGCGACCATTCCTTCTTTAGAGAGTGCATCCACCACTCCACTTAAACAAACTTCGTCTGGCATTATCTTGCTATTAAGCATTTCATTAAATGGAGTTCTAAGTTCTTCCACTCACCTAAACCACCTAGTGCATGAATTACTGAGGTTTAAGTAACAATATCAGGTGAAATGCCTTTAGTGAGCATACAAGAAGGCGCAGGTTAACTCAAAGAACAATTATGTTTTGCAACAGAAATCTTGCAACGGACAAATCTGATTGCAAAAAAGTAACGGTTTTACAACATAATGACAATAAAAATGTGATAAGTAAATTACAACTGAATTGCAATTAAATTGCAACGAAAATTTGAAAAGAATTTGCAACGAATTCATTTATGTTACAAAACATGGTGGAAAACTTTGGCGCCATCCTTGGAAACGGCATTGCAATGGATTTGGCCGTTGCAATGTTGCAAAGGAATAGTTCCGTTGCAAACTTGCAACGGATTGACAACAAAATTACATTTGTTGCAATTTCGCAACAAATTTGCAATAGTTTTGCAATAGATTTAAAAATTTTAAGGCATTTTATCAAGGATAACTTTAAATTTTATTTATAATTCAAGGTAAATTATTAACTATCAATATTTATATAGAGGGGCATTTAACGTCCCTTATTTTATTGCACCAAGGTAAAATATAGATATAAATATTTAAGGTTCTCTAAAATTTATAATTCAAGGTAAAATATTATTTTTAAAATTTTATAGATTAAGGTTTTCTTATTTACTTGAATATAAATAAAATATTCTCAAATAAAATATTTACTTGAAATTTATAAATAAAATGCACATTTATTGAATCCATGTGATAAAAGAAAGATCCTTTTTGTCGAAAAAATTAATTGGGCTTACTATATAAATACATATGGCCAGATATAAAAAATCCCCTACATAGACATATCAATATTTTTTATTTTTTTTAAACTATATACATATCAATCTTAAACCCACTATTATAGATATCCAAATAAAAGAAATGTATACTATGGGCATTTTTTTTAAAACTATAGACATGTATATATGTAAGACCTTGAATTTACTGTTTTCATGAATAGTAAATTTCGTTTTCAATAAGTTATGTATTTGACTGAAAACGGTCAAATGAAGAGTAATTTTCAAAAAATGGTACGTCGAAAATGTTCGAATAATGTATTGAGTGCAAAGAAATTGAAAGCAGTTAAAAGCGAGTCGTTTAAGGGGTTTTTTTGAAGCGTTTGACGATGTATGACGAAAATCCCTTTTTTACGAAATAGTTTTAAAAATATTCCTTATACCCCTAGAATTTTTTCTAAAGCATGTTCACGATAGGAAATAAGTTTAATTGGAGTATTCCATGGTCAATTTTTTGATTGGACAATCACGAAATATTTTCGGAGTTTTTATTGGTATAGGGGTTTTATTTTCAAGGAGGGCATTTAAGTCATTTAATGAGTAAGTCTAATCTAAGTAAGCAAAGTAAGAACCAATAGAATGGTGCCATGTAAGCTTGGTGATCCATGTGATTAAGAATGGACCTATGAGAGATTTCCATTAACTTTGATATTTGTCATAAAGTAGTTAACTTAACTTTGGTTAGTTGATGAGTTAAAGTTAACTAAGGTTAAAATGATATTTGTGTTAGTTAACCATGAGGATTAGTTAAACTAACATGTGTGGCGCCCCCGAACTAAGAAGTTATTAAGTTGACTTAGATCAACTGCGGAATATTCGTCTGGATGTCAGTTGCAGAAGCCATCACTCATGAAAATCGGGCGAGTCTCCTTTGTATGGGGGCTACACTGAGTCCTAAACTTGTCCCGACAAGTTTACAATGACTACACATGATCCACATGCGAGTATAATAATGGCAGCAGGCCCTGCGTAAATACTCACAAAATATCCAACCCCGACTATCTTCGTGGTTCAAGAGTTAACATATTACTCTTAATACAAACATATATTAAAGTTTGCAATTTCTAATACATGTTATCTGAGAATATCAAAGCCCTGGTCGACTTTCTTCTAACACGACCTCTAGTGAGTGCGCCTTCCGATCGCTTCTGTACACGAAATGGTGATCCTCGGCGAGTGAAAATGGCCGATAGTGATAATTTCCTACCCAGGTTACCACACTGAGTGCACATGTCATGACAAACAATCGCATTCCAAAAGCGATTTCGTGAGCACTTTCCCGAGATGTCTACATGCCCAGACCCATGTCTCGAGTCCTTCACCAGGCTCCCTCGCCCATTACTAGCCAATATGCGAGTAAAATACGAGTTTTCACAACAAAAGCTTTTGTTCTTGAAAACTTACTACCCAGTTTACGATAAATATTGGACTACCCTCAGAGGTGAATTGTTGGATAACTCACGAAAGCAGTCATGGTCCTCTCCAGAAACGATATGTTGGGCGTCCCTCGAGGCAATTCTTACGAAATCTTAAAGGTCGAAATTCCTTTTTCCGCAAACATTTTCGTTTTGTTTTATTTCATGTCATGCACTTACACCTAATATTCTAATTTGTCAGTGCATATGGAATGCATTATGCCAATTCAAATAATTTATGCCCTATCTGATTCACATGCATATATATTAATATAATTAAATCACATAAAACATGTTATGCGGAATTCACGATCAATTACACGAAATTAGCTCACATGGGCCAAATTAACGGCTGCGTGCAATTCATTTGAATCACGCGACGCCCGAATCGGGGATCAGTTGACTGCAGGTCGACACACGGAAGCTAGTGAATGTCGGGTGACGAACATCTCTTCCACAGTGGGCGAGTCTCCTTTGTACGGGGGCTCTGCGAATACATCGCTGTCGATCAACATTCACATGAGAAATAACGGCCTCTTGGGCCCATAAACCAATACTCATCACAATATATATGTATCCGACTATATCCAATAGTTTAAAAGAGTTAATAATGAAGCTCTTACTCTGACATATATTAAAATTCTAAAATTCTAGCCATGTATGCATCACAAAACGAAAACCCGCAATCAGGCTTTCTTCTAAAGCGACCTCATGTGAGGCGGAGTCTCCTCGTGCGCTCTGTACTGAAAAATATGTTCCTACAGCGAGGAACGAGCTAATGCTCGATAGTGAATCACCCTAAATGGGCTACTCTCCACCTAAGTGCATATCACGATGCTCCAAGTAAACAAACATTCAAGTAAATGCGTGATCTGCTTGAATGCACATCATAAACTCGTATCCGAGTCATAGACTCCTCCACACTTGCCTAAGCCACGTATGAGAAACATTATTTTTATGAAAATGTTGTTATTATTTGTGGACTACCCTCGAATATAGAAGTAGTGCTGGGTACAATCTCCAGATGTTATATTTAGTGGACTGCCCTCAAGTGTATATCAATTGGGCCGACTCCGACGATTGATATTTTATATATATGGACTACCCTCTGATATTATAATGGACACACTCCGATAATTCTATTTATTAGTCAACCCTCTGAAATCATCCTCTAGAGAATCCCCTCATGCACTCATTCCCCATTTTCTAGGATGCCCAGTGCATATGAAATGCACATGATGTCAATTCCATTACAATTCTATAACACATGCGAATATATATAATCATGCATATATTCACATAATTTAAATCACACAAACATGTTATGTAATTTCATTCCATTACACAAAAATTAGCTCACTTGAAAATTTAATCATCAAACACGAGCAATTCTATTTGAATTACTCGGCCAAGCACATTTTCACAAAAATATTTTGTAGACAGCATTCTATGAATAGGTGAAACCCTCGGTTTCTTGTTCACAGTGAATCACCAATCATGGGTTCTTTGTGAACTTAGAATTTCATGACCATTTCTGCTTGGGCAAACTAATACATGATTTATTTCCTGATTTACCACGATTAACAACCCAGCTTGGCCCAGTAAAGCGTCACGGTTGTGAGTGGGTCTCAAAATCGACACTTGGTTCGAGATTTGGGCAGAATCAACAACCGTTGAGGCCTCAAATAGCAGAAACATTATATAGCACTTAAGCAAAGTGTAAGCGGAAGTAGGATTGTAGTGACCCCGAGAGCAGGTTCGACCAGAAGGCGAGTTCGAGTAGAGGCACCGGGGGACAGCTGATTTATTTCTTTTATTTTACGTGTTATTAAATGTTCTTTTTAAAAAAATGTCGCGGCAGAATCCAGGCAGGCCCAGAGATAGGCGGATCAGAACCGGAGCTTAGGTTTACTCAGGCCGTTTTCATTTATCTTATCAAACATTTTATTAATTCATTTAGTTGCGGAAACGGTTTGAGTTTTAGGCGTGCATGTCGTTTACAAATTCAAAAGCGTCGGTGAGCCCGTAAACATTAACAAAATACATTTACAAAGAAAGGCATTATATGCCCTTTCAAAATGATACTGAAATCAAGTTTTAGGGTTTAACCCTTTTGTTTAAAACTCACCCCTTGTTCAAAGATGATATGCACAATTTCGAGATTATACACTTATGCGCCAGTACTCTTTTCTATGACTCTGTATTTACAGCGATCTTGCTTCTTTTCTTTGCTTACCGATACTGTATAGATAAAACTACACGCTAAGCATTTTCATGCTTAGTGGTTCCTATCTGATTATATTCAAATATTCAATTTAACTTCGGCATGCATTTAACATTAAACCATGCCTAATATCAACACTATGCTCTCATGCTATTCATTTCAGCATGCTTTCAATATACAAATCATTTACCATATCATATGTACATTCTAATGCAGCAATTCATTCACAATCAATTCATGAGATTTAAGCATATTCATAAAAATCCCATTACACTTTCGTAAATGTTAGGTACATTTCACCTTGACTATTCAATTCCACCTTAGAAGTTAGTTTGATGAATCAGCGCCCATTATCGATGGTAATGTGCTTATACCTTTAACAATTCTATCTCTCATCATGGCGCGGATCTTGGGTTTGGGTACATCCCGGAGCCACGTGGTATCACTTATTCGGTCTCCCGTCATGCGGATCTTAGTTTGGTGACATGTGGTATTAATTAAATACTTATATGCCATCATGGCGGATCCACGGGTGAATCCCTTGAGTGGGACATTTCACTTTATGCCATACGCCATCATGGATCTTAGATTGGTGCATCCCGCCAAGTGGGACATTGGACAATTTCGGGGTGCCTTCGTGACGGATGCCGATTGGTGCATCCCGTCAGGCGGTTAATTCGATATCATTCAATTCACATTTATGACGGATTCCGTTTGATGAATCCCGTCTTTATCATCATTCACATTTATTCGGTTTTCAATTATCTCATTTCATATTCCCTTTTTGTATTATATTTTCAAAGATATACTCCATCTACGTAATTATATCACATACTCATTCATGTACTCGATTCATGTACTCATTCATAGTTAATTGGTAAACTACCAAAATACTTGAATTAAGGATAGGAGTCGAGAGAGACAAGCCCAGAAAATTTGTCGAATCTATCTTCCTTCTCTTCGATCACCGGTCCTAGGTTGAGGCGATTCACCGATCCCTAATCAATAACATTCCGCGTCACTCTTGGTGAATATTAACAATTTCAAGCGAATTACAATTTTATTTTTGTTAAAAGTCTTGGGTTAAGACACTAGAATGCACTTAGTTAAGCTTCACTTGGGGCGGTACGATACATTTTCACCTATCTCTAACCTTAATCGAACCCGGGTGTCGTTTCTTGGGGTCCACTGAACATCGGTGCAGTATCACGGGACCTAACGACCCGAAAACATGTCAGGAGAGTGGGGCTGGCTGGAACTGTCTGGTACATGTTCAACATGCCAGGTACATAATAACTACTAACGGTGTGCGGTACATGTCAGCATGTACGGTACATGTTAACCCCTTCTTGAGTGTCTGGAAACCACATGTTGGCCACTACCTCTTTTCCACCCCGGTAATACCGTACGACTTGACATGTACGGTACATGTGCTCGTTTCTGCCCAGAAAATGTCGGGATTTTCATTTTACTCATTTTTTTCATCCACCAATCTTCTCGATACATCCCATATCAAAAATTCACCAATGGAATCACTTTCTAAACAACTCTCAAAAGTGGTTGAGAATCAATGAAAATCAAATTCTCCTCAAGTTAGGACTTTTCTCTAAAATCCAAATCATAGAAGATGAGGTTAGGGTTTGATCTATTACCTTGAACCTCTTCCAATCTAACTGTGTATGAGGCGTTTGATCCTTTAGGAGCAAGAAGTGAAGGAAATCCCACCAAAGCTTGATCTCTTGCAAACCCTAGCTCTTTCCCTCTTTTCTCCTCCCTTCTCCAAAAGCGTGGTGTGCTCACGAAAATGAGCACTCAAGACCAATTTTGGTCTTTTAAAACTCTCTTATGTGTGAGCCATGTTTGGCACTACCCCTTTCTCATTCCCGTTTCCCATTTTTGTCTTAAGTCCTTAATTCTTATAAGGCCTTGTTTGGCCACCACATAAATCGATTTTCATTTTGGCATTCTAACTCTTTGTTTCACTTTCCACTATCATTTATCATTTATTTCATATTAGCATTTAAGCTATCATTTGACCACTGGATCACTCATTTTACAATTTTCCACATTTTCCTTTTCACTTGGGTCTAGTTCGGTTGATCAATTTCTCAATTTAGCATATAATATTTAATCATATGCCGCAGCTTTAAATTTACATTTCACAATTTATCCAAATTACGGAAAAGCCCAGGTTGACTCAATTCATACCTGGAATATATAATAAATTATTATAAAAATTCTATGGTATTTTGGAGGCGTTACACATTCTACAACAGTACAGTATGTGTGTGTTATGAACACTAAATGTCTAATGCACACAACATTTCATATATTTAACATACATACAGTCATGTTAATATTCCACATTACCATCCGGTACATCACATAAGCATGCACTACATCTTTTCTATCGTCAGTTCATTCATGTCAACACATCATTGAGCATGAATTAAATATAATTTCAACCATTACTTAGGCAAGTAATGCCGTAATTCATATTCCTAGGCGAGACATAGTAATATCGGAGTCATACTATTGATCATATAATTATTTCCATCTTTATCACACATATATCACATAATTTCACATTTTCGTTATGTCATTGAATTTATGGCAATAACACACATTAGTCATTCAGGCCGCCATCAGACCATGCTTGGCCTCGGAAATAATTTGGACTTAGTCCAGAAAGTCCAGTTTTTGTAAATACCACACAAAACATCCAACACGCAATTCCCTGCTCATGCCATATGCAGTCCCAAGCATTTCGGTTACAAACCGGTTCCGAAAACAGAAGTTCTGGAAACCAGAACGGACCATTCCTCAACTGTCCGTGACCCAGCCTAATGTTTAGCCTACATTTTGGCTAAGAACTTTATTTTATTAAATTCTAGACTTAACGAGCTTTCCGTAGAGTCCAAGAATGCGCAAATTGGAGTTCGGACGAGAAAGTTATGGCCATCCAAAGTTGACGCAGCCGATTCACAAGGGTGTGCGAAAATTTGGGCACATCCCCGTTTGCCATTCTGCTCGGGATTTTTCCATCCCAGAACACAGTGTTCGGTCTCGGACAATTCAAAACCTAGTGGCGGTCTTTGACCATCACCGCAAATCACAAACAAACCACACGACATACAAATTCGCGGAAAAGCGGGGCCGAAACGTCAAACCATTACGGGCCCCTAGGCGTAAAATAACCCGATTAATAAGAAGGAAGCACGAAAGACCACAGGCCGGACCAACCTCATGAACCAGGGACCTCTAGACACTCAATGGATATAGAAACTTTTCCTCAAAGCAGTCAAATAAATCCATGGAGTGAACAGTTTTAATCATAACATATCTTTGAAAATAATCTGAGGCGAAGTGATAAATTTTTTTTTTTCTTTCTTTTTCAAACACTTGGATTTTTCGAGAAAAATTGCCAGAGTTCCTTTGTTTTAGGACTTTCCCAAATTTACAAGAGCACGATAAAAGCATTTAAAAACACTTCTAATCTTCCAATTTTCAACCTCAGTTTAGGACTCCTCGTCCAGCAGCTCATTCAACACATTATATACCATATACATTTATTCATTTCAATCATCGAAACATTTAAAACTTCTTCAATTCCATGGACATATTTATCAAAAATTTTGGGCTTGAGCGGACAAGCGAGCCACTAAGTAGTCCATTTTCAAAATATATCCATATATGCATATATACATGACAAATTATTCGACATATAAAATATCACGACTATTTATCTGATACGCCGAGTTCACATGTTCGTCTCCTCGATGGCTCGACTCAACTGCTTGCGAGGAGGGTACTCTGGCCTTTTGTCTCGAGTCCCGAAAATGTTTTGAAACATATGGAAAGAATGAGCTAAAAGAGCCCGGTGAGTGTACATTTTTCATTAAGATAACATTTCGATATATATCAAAATAATACATACTTATACAATTAAAATCAATTTATGCCTTAAACATTTATGCCTCGAGCTTTCTTTCTTTCGATAATAAAAATACTTATACAATTAAAATCCATTTTATGCCTTAAACATTTATGCCTCAAACTTTCTTTCTTTTTCTTTCTTTACGATGGAACCCGGGGGAATAAACACAGAAACGATTTTAGAATGCGACGGTGAGGACGATCCACATTCAGTCATAACCACTACGGCTGGAGAAACTCACGCTTTGCATAGGAGTTCAGTCATATAACACGCTTATCACGTGTAAGGATATTACTCTAGACACCTAATTCCCTCCCTCAATTAGTAACCTATAACTTTACCCTCTAAATCCTTACACACTTAAGGTACCTCGGCCGATATCAGTCATAACAGTCATATGGGGTTAGGGTAACCATCAGTAAAACATTTATCAAAATACATTTATAAATCCATTTAAATCCTTTACTTTATCATGAAAACTCATATATATATATATATGCAAATATACATATGCATTCTTTACACATTTTTAAACTTTCATAATACCTTAACATATGCATACATATATATAATTTAGTATAAATATATATTGATGCAAGATAAAACTGTTCCATATGCCTTAACATTTATAAACATTTCCATTAAACTTTCAATTTAACATTAAAACCATTCACTTTAAAAACTGATTTTCAAAATATCATTTTTGCACTCACGATTTCCACTTAGCTCGATCCGTGCATGCCGTCGAATTCGGTTTCGTCAGATAGTCCTTTCACCTTTTTCACAACTATACATTAATCATACTTCCATTTTAATCCACCATACACATTCATTTAAAAGCCAAATGAACAAATAACCATAAACACTTAAAAACCCCACTCATTTTGTCAATACTTTTTCAAACAATACTCTATAGACTTTATGACTCAAAAATTATTCAAGCGGTCTTCAAGAATTTATGAAACTCTCGGATCAGTCCTTTATATATATCAATGACATCTCTTTAGAATTTTCAATTTAAAATTCCTTCTCTAAGCCTAAACCTGCACAGTTATTGTAATTTGTTTACATCTAGATGACTGATTTGGCGAAACGAGAATGCACATAGCTCCACTTTGAAAATTTTCTGGGCACTTTGGGATTGTTTGCTTGAACTTCCTTCAGACCAGAATTTTCCCTTAGGAAGATCTATTTTAACCAACGCTTGAATCACTCAAATCGGATCAGAAATGAGCAAGTTGTGATTAAAAATCACGACAAATGGTCAACAGGAGAAAAGCATTTTATTTTCGCATGCGAAACACGAACAGTGGCTTACATGGCCCTACTTTAGGTAAAATTTTAGGCCACTTATAATCAGGGTTTGACGATGACTATTTCTATAAGTTTGATTTTCCTTGAAGTCTATTTTAACCAGCAACTTGAATCACTCAAATCGGATCAGAAATAGGCAAGTTATGGTTAAAAATCGACAAATGGTCGAAATAGGAAAACGAGAGCATTTCTTGTGCATTCTTTGCCCAAAATGACCAGAATGTGTTTCTCTTCCACTTTTTTCACTCTAAACACTCCAATCTAATGCCTTATACCCATTTCAACATATCACACAAAATTCACTATCAATTCCTAACAATTCTCTCTTTCTTTTTCCAAAACCTAACATAATCCATTTATTCTCGATTGATATCAAAATCAGCATCATTCGACCTTAAATACCACCAATTTAACATCCATACCAGAAAAGTCAAGACATTAGATATGAAAAACATCCAGCCCTAACAATTCACTCAACTTTGTTTTTCAAAGCCTAGCCCTAATCCATATTTCTCATTTGATATCAAAATCATATCATTCGACCTTAAATACCACCAATTTAACATCCATACCGAGAAAAATTCAAGACATTAGACATGAAAAACATCAAACCCCTAACTTTCCAGCTATTAAAAACTCTTTGTGTACGTGGTTTAAAACTTCCAGGCTCTCTCCTTGCTACCACTTGTAGAGCACTTGGAAGCTTGAAGGAGAAGAAGAAAAAATCACATCTCCCCACCTTGCTCCACAATTTTCTTCCCCTTTCTCTCTTCTTTCCACTTTCTTTTCTCTCTTTTCTCCACTTCTCCTTTCTCTCCTACTGGGTTCCCCTAACTTTTGAGGCCAAAATGAGACTTTTTTGTTTGTCTTTGGATTTTAATATTACAATCTTTCCTTTAATTTACCATTTGGTCCCTTGAATTTAGCTATTTAACACACTTTGCGAAATTGCATTTGAGCCCCACGTGAATATCATTGGTCCATTCTCATGATATTTTAAATCTTAACAGCCATTAGAAAGATTTTGATTGGCTCTCACAATAAAATATCTCCATTATATGATTTTATCTCGGTTTCACCTTATCTTTTGCTTTTATCTGGAATTAAATGTAAAATATTCTATGAGGTAGATCTAAACTTCACATTGACCATGAAATATTCTAATTAAATCCTTCACGATGGATTCGGGCTCTGAAATTACCAGAAATCGGTTAAAATCATTAAAATCGTAATCAGGATAATAGCGTATTATTATGAATTACTGGATCGCTGGAAGCTATCAGGACTCAGTTTCACTCAGTTTTAGTTTGGATTTAGACTCTATGATATATTGGGACATTTTTAGGTATTTTATTAGACTAGAAAAATTTCGGCTTACCGAACTCCGAATTTCGGTTTGGAAATCACTATTCATAAATCTCTAATCTCTTCTAAATATCAGTTCAAAGTCATAGGAACTGAAATTTCTTAAAAATTCCTTTGCAAACCCCTCCATCGGGATATAATAAGAAAAATCACTATTCCTTAGGGCATTCGGTTACAATTTTCGAAAATTCCGCCGTATCCCGAATGAGGTCGAGAGATTACAAGCCCAAGCTACCCCTCGTTTCTATAATTGGACCTCTAATCGGTTCAAAACTCTTATTATAACATTCGATCAAGTTGGGGTTTTGAAGCACCTCTTATGCTTGATTCAGGGTTCTTTGCGAGTCAGGGGCTGCTCAACTACTTATAACCTCCTTCCTCTTCCTCTTTCTTTTTCCTCTCTTCCTCCTTTCTTCTCCTCTTTTCTTCTTCCTTTCTCCTTTCCTTTCCTCCACTTTCTCTTCCTTTCCTCCTCCTTCTCCTTCCCTGCTCCTGCTTCTCAGCTAGCGCTCCCACGGACTGATCTTGAGCTCTCCCTTCCCATACACCAACGGCCATGTGAGCCTTATATAGGAATGGCAAGAGCCATGCAAGTTGACACATGGCATGCCATGTGTCACACACATAACTTGCCATGTATGTCACACATGCATGCCTTTGCCATCTTTGTTGTGACACGTAACCACCATGTGTCACTAATGGTTTTCCATGTGTCACCACATGGTTCTTCGTGTGTCATCCACATTCCTCGCCATGTGTCGCCCGACACGCGATTCCTCGAAATACGTGAAATTCTAACTATCTCGAAATTTAACAAAATTCGATTGGGTAGCTAATTTTCACGAGACGATTCAACGATTACTGTCCAGTTTTGTCATCAGAGATCTAGAAAAATCCCGACTTTTCTCCAGGACTATTTAGGTAAGTGCAGTTTTGCTTGCTTTTACGAAAAATTTAAATTTAAAATTTTCACGGGTTTTACAAAACCAGTGATTGGTATTTAACCCAATGACTCAAACCATTAGACAACCCTCCAATTTTAATTTATCAAATCATGATTTTCCTTTCTTTTGTGGGCCACGGATTTTAGGGTTTTCACCGCAGGACGCCGCACGCCTTTCCAACATTTTCGAGAACTTACATTGTCGGGATTCATGTCTAACCATGAATAACATTTGGAATCTTTCACCACTGAGGGATCTACTGACGCTCACGCGAAAACATGTAATTTATCGTTTTAATCATTTACGCTATAAGTGGTCTCTACGCAGAACTTGTCGTTTTAGACTCCGCGACCCATTCACCAACACTGGTGAATAAACAAGACCATGCCCACACAGACTCAGCGCGATGTGTAGTGCATATGAAATGCATGATGCCAATGCATTTTCCTTCATGTTACATGTATGTATGAGCGCTACATGAAACATTTACATACCATGGACAATTATAATTTTTACATATAATTTACATCCATGTTAATACATCAAATAACATATACTAACATGATACTTTCACACAGCATGTTATTCATGTAAGCAATAACACACAAGCGGGTCCCTTGATCTTGGACCCATCCAACGAAGTACCTCACGAGTCCCTTCACGAGCATGAACCGAGTTTGGTTTCAAACATCCATACAACATCAAACAAGCCATAAACACAGCAAACTTTTAATTTCGGGTTCCAATTGACCCACGACAATCTCGGATTTGTGTGGCAGGTCATAAAATCTCTACCATCAGTCCCAGTCTTCTGTTGTTGATCCTTGGCCACTCGCTGGCCTCCCATAAGCGGCCCATACCATTATAAAGCCTTTGGAAACCCAAAATGCTTAAGTAGGAAAATTCTCTGCCTTATGGAGTTTGTCGAAACTCGAGTTTTGAGTGTCCACACGTGGATCGTATTTGCTTGTATCAACTTTAGTACTTGGACCGTCGAGCTTCGACCGTCGGAGCACTGGGAAATCCTCCCTTTTCTTTCTCTTCTTTCCTTTCCTTTTCCTTTCTTTTTTTTTTCGTTACTTCCTATATGAACTCTTTCTCCTTTCTTTTATTATTATTTTTTTTTGCTTTTCTTTTTCTCATCATTTCTTCTCATTTATTTTTCTCCTTTTTTTCTCATTTTCTCTTCCTTTTGGCATTTTCTCCTCCCTTTTGGAGCATACTTGACCGAATGGTCAAGGGAGGAAGCTTCCTTCCCCTTTTCCTCACCTCTTGAAATCACGAAATAGATTTCTTTTAAAAATAGCTACTAAATCGCCGTAGCTATTTAACTACTACATAGCTACTAAATAGCTACTAGTATATAGCAGTGTGAAGCAGCTACTAAATAAGCTACTATGTAGTAGCAAAAAGTAACTTCCTGATATTAGCTACTAATAGTAGTAGCAAATTATTAGCCCTAAATAGCTACTACACTTAGCCTAATAAATTGATGTTAATTAAACTAAATAGCTACTACGACTACTATTTACAAGCTAAAATGCGCTGACGAAAACCTTGGCTCTTACATGGTAGCTATGTAGTAGCCTACGTAAGCTACTACATTATTGGTGAGGTAGCTAAATAGCTATTTTTTAAGTTACTATTTAGTAACTAACATACCAATTTATGAAGCTCTTAAGTATTAGTATCTTGTAGTATTTGTTGGCTTCAAGTATCTTATTTTTAGTTACTAAATAGCTACTATATAGCTACTTAATTGTTGTTAGTCACCAAATAGCTACTACATAGCTACTATTTAGAAGCTAAAACACTAACAAGTGAAAACTATAGCTATTAAGTACTAGCTATGTAGTAGCTGAATAGCTACTACATTGTTGGTAGTAGTTAAATAACCACTATATAGCTACTACTTAATAGCTAACATACTGATTTAGCTACTATGTAGTAGCTATGTAGTAGCTGAAGAGCTACTCTATAGTCTTACATTTGTTGGAATTAAACTAAATAGCTACTATATAACTACTACACTGATGTTAGTAGCTAAATAGCTCTTACCACGGCTATTTAACAAGCTATGATATTACGAGTGAAAAAACCTTAGCTACTAACTGATGGCTATGTAGTAGCTAAATAGCCACTACATTGTTGGTAGTAGCTAAATAGCAACGATTTAGCTACTATTTAGTAGCTAACATATTAATATGGCTACTAAGTAGTAGTTATGTAGTAGCTGAATAATTACTACATTGTTGACAGTAGCTAAATTTGTAAATTTTTCAAAATTCAGTCATAAAAATTTTAAAAAATAAGTTTGGATTCAATTTATAAGTTTGGATTCATTTTCTAAAAAAGATTTATAACTTTTAAATGTAATTCAAAATTGTAACTTCTCTATAATTATGACAAGTTTGGATTCAACTTTTTAAAAGATTTATAACTTTCTAAAAAAAAAAATCAATTATGGAAAAATTTAAAAAATAAGTCAATTTTCATATATTGAATTATAATTTTAAAAGTATTATAAATTTTAAAAATAATATTTAATTAAATGATAAATTCAACTATAAAAATATAATATTTAAGTGTTTGGCAAATTTAAATATTAAATTATTTTAATAACAAATCAATGCTTAATAAAGTAATTAGAATTGAAATGCGATTATTTAATTTTGCATTTTATAATAAATTTTATAAACTAAAAATATTTAAAGTTGTAAATCAGGAATGAATTTTAATTTTACTAAAAATGGCGAAAACGGTAAATTGTTGCAATAGTGCAGTTACCCAAACTGGGAATTTTCTAGATCTCGGATAGCGAGAAAGCGGACCTCAGTTTGGATTCGTCTCATGAAATCCTAGTTACGAACAAATTTCGGTCGGGTCAGAGACCAATCGAAATTTTCACGATTTTCGGGGCAGTGGGTGGACCCAGCGGGTTTTTGAAAAATCTTGTTTTGGAAAATAATTTAAATAAATTTCATTTTAAAATAATTTGAACTTCAACGGGGCGAAATAAATTGCTTGGAGCGAACAGGAGACCCAATCAAATTAGGGACACG
Organism: Tetrastigma voinierianum; assembly: GCA_016808115.1. Taxonomy (NCBI): domain Eukaryota; kingdom Viridiplantae; phylum Streptophyta; class Magnoliopsida; order Vitales; family Vitaceae; genus Tetrastigma; species Tetrastigma voinierianum. The sequence continues at coordinate 402,439 of JAEQBH010003568.1, forward strand.
TGACTCGTGGGCGAACATTTAAGTTGGATAGAAGTTAGAACAAAAGAACCTAGGCTCATGGTTCAAAATCATCACACTAAAAGTACCTCTAGTTAAGTTTAGAGATACCTCAACCATCTCACATACACATACATGTTCGATTGGTATTTTCGAAAATATCATTATTTTAAAAATCAGACCAGTGATTGAACAAGAAAAGTTAATGATTCACGGCTTAGGAACCGAACCGATGGTCAAACCAAATGAAATCAGGAGCGAAAAGGTAATTGGTTGACGGTCCGACCAATCGGACTGACTGATTCGATCCGATTTTTAAAACATTGAAAAATATCATTTGCAAATTTACTTAAGCAAGAGCCATGATGTTAATAATATAATTGATTAAAACTTGCAATATATCGATAGATCAAAGATACAAATGACTGAAAACCAATCATGTTAATAGTGTAATAAATTGGTATAAAACATACAAATTTGATAATATCCGCAAATCCGTTCGTATACCTATTTAAATAAAAAAGTATAAGACAATTTTGTTTCATTAATTTTTTTTGAATGCTGTATGGAAAAAATAAGGAGAAAAAATCTGAAAATAAAAACATAGTTTTTTGAGTCAAAAATAAAAAAAAAATTGAATTCAATATATTATTCTTATTTGTTATTTCAAACTAATTATATTTATTTTAATTCATTAATATAAAATTAAATAATATAATTTTTTTAACCGATTAAGATGTTAAGATGTTGATTTTTAGTATATAAAAAACAAACATCTTAATATTTAATATAAATACTTTTTTTAAAAGCAATACTTAATATTATTTAGTATTAAACTGAAAAATATAAAAAAACAAATGCTACCTAGTCTATCAAAGACAAGCCCTAATTTGAAAAATCTCTCGTCTGCGAAGAGCGTGAAGAACAACTCGATCAAGGCAGTGACGACCACTTCAACGTTTGACAAGGTACATTTTTCTTTCAATGTTTGATTACTTGTCTGTTTGGATGTCGAGAAAATGGAGGAAAATCAATAGTATAGTTGCGGGGAGGAGGAAAAGTTACCTTTTGATGTTCTTAACTTGCATTCTGATTTTTAAATACAGCTAAATGCAGATTCTGGTTGATATGGTGATGGTTTAGGGCAACTATTCATCGATTGTTTTATTCTCTTGAATCGCATTATATGTCGTTTATGTGATTGTTTGATTTAGGGCACATTACATCAATTGTTTTTGTTGATTCAAACTTTCGATTTTTGAATTGCAGAATATTTCTTGTCTGGAACCGTAGGTCTTAGTTCAATTTTGTTTGATCTCATAAAACTGGAACCCTAGAACCAAATAACTGGATTCCGATTTCTTTTGGCTCTTGTTTTTGTAAATAGTTTTTGGTGTTTGGCTTTAATATAATTATTTTATATGTTTTTTTAAAAATAAAAATTATTTTTGAATTTTTCTTGTTCTCTCGTTTTTTTTTTTCAAAATAAAAAACAGTTTAAAAAAAAAAATTATAAAGAAGAGGCCCTCAAGTTTTACCATGGTTGGAAAACATGAATAAAACATTGCCTTTGATCTGCATGAGAGATCCTTTGGTTATGGAGACAAAATGACAGGTTTGATGTATACTATTCCGATTTTTCGGTTATCTTTGGAAAAATAATGACAATGAATTAGACTAGAAAAAAAAAATTATGGGAAATGACGGTAAATAATGATTGGATTTAGGTTGATTTTATAACCTTAGAACCTACTTAATTAGATATAATTAGTACTATTCAAGCCACAGCTAACCATTTGATCATGATGTCATGTGGGGTTAATTTTAGATCCAAACTTTCATGTAACACAAAATCCTATAAGATTGACCAAGGTATATATGAAATTCAAGAGCCGGTGGATGATTTACTCACATCGCGATGCGGAAAGATTTACTATGGATGCTTCCGGTTGAGGAGAAGATCCGGCCAGATGTAGAAGAACCACGCTGACAATATAATTCGACCACATAAACCAATCCTGAGAATGGCCTCAAGATTTAAAATAAATAGCAAGCAAGATTTAAAAATTTGAAAGAAAACTCGTAAAAAATAAATAACAACCGAGATTTACATTTATAATGAAAAATATAATTATCTGATTATAAAGTGGTAGGTTATGAGAGAATTGTGTGATTGCTAATGATGGTTTTGGTGGCGAGAAGGCGGTAGAGGTGTAGGTAGCAACGTGGTTAAGCAGTCGTGAGCATTTCCCGAGCAACATAGTTAGTGGTAATAGTCATGACCAAGTTCGTTAATGATTCTTTTTTTTTTTGATGATTCATTAAAAGCGGCGTCGAAAAGGCAGCGAGGAGTCGCAAAAGAATAAACACACTCCCACCAAAAAACAATACGGTTTTGAACCAAAAAAGATGTACAAAAAAAGACTTTAAGCTTTTGTAAAAAGAAAACATCTCACTCCTAAATACAATGTCATGCTAGAGCCTTCAAATTAACGAAAATACCTGAGGCACCTTGCTTTCCCACACTCTTCTCCATGCCTTGGCAATCTGAGAAACCACTCCACCCCAGATTAATCACGAACTAAGAAGAGGGTTGGTTGATGATCAGTGTTGCCTTGAGGCGCAGCGGTTGGGTTGATGACATTAGCGGGCCTTAGGCGATATTAGCCATCGATGCTAATGGTGATGATAATAGTTAAAGTGGACAAAAACAATGGCTGCTGAGGTGCTTCTGATTGTGACGGGGAGTCTAGTATGTGGTGACGCCTGGGTGGAGTAGGGGTGTGGAACGAGACCAAGTGGGGGGCGGGGATAGTAGATGAGTAATGCCCCGGCAATGCTAAAGGATAGGGGCGGAGTCAATGGGGCTGATAGTGTAACTTTATAGCACTGTAACTGTGAGATCCTGGAAAATTCAGATTTCCTAAGGAAGGATAAAATGGTAATTTCGGTCAAAATCCGGAATTTTTCTAGATCTCAGATGATGAAACGGACTTCAGATTGGAATGGATCTCATGGAAATCTAGCTACCACGTCGAATTTAGTCGAATTAGGGACGGTCGAATTTCTGCGTTTTCGAGGCACGTGAAGGAGTCTGCGGGACACTTGGCCTTATGAGTGGCCCGGGCATACGTGTCAAGCTATGGGCAAGTCAAACATGAGCTCAAGTGTGGGCCATAGGTGACACATGGCATGATGCCATTAGAGGGAAATCTCATAGTGGTTGGATAAGAGGATAAGGTGTAATCCTCTCAACCAATAGAAATTTGACATGTGGCATTGAGAGGACTTTTCTCTTGTCCCAATCTTGACCAATCTGGTTTGGGAGGGAAAGGAAGAGAGAGAGACCAGCGAGAAGAGATAGAAAGAGGGTTTTTGGGAGGAGGAAACCACCTTCTCTCTAAGTTTTCCGACGATTGGACCGGTGTCTGGAAGCGGAGCAAGAGGGAGAGTTGATCATCACAGTGAGAGCTTCGCGTCAAGACCGGTATTGGGGAGTTTCGACAAACTCCGAAGGTGGGGTTTTCTCCCCACTTCTTTTACTTTTTATTTAAGGGTTAGCATGTAATGGATGGGGGATTTGTTGGGCACGGATGGGCGAGTGATTTGATTCAAAGATTTTGTAGAAGTGAATAAATGCGGAATGGTTTGGACGATCCACGGATTTAACATTATGTGATGTTGTGTTGTGCCATGAGTAAATAACATGCTGATTGTATTTTGTGGGGCGGTTCCAAGATGAACCATCGGATTATTACTTGCTTAGCCATGCCAGGCTAATCTTATGTTATTGTTGTAAGCGGAATAACATGATTTATGGAATGTATTTGTTAATATATGCATGAGTGATATATTAGCATGTGTTGAATGTTTGTTGTGCATTGCATTACACTTAGGTGAGGAGTAACCCAAGTGAAGTGCACTTCTTTGGGCGTTGCTAGCCTCGTCGTGGGACTTTTTTTAGATGCCAGAAGGCGCAGGAATGGGACATCCCAGGGCCTTAGAGCGAAGAAATGGCCAAACTGGCCTTATCTTGTATTTTGTAGAAATTATGGGCAAGAGACCCATTTTTGTATAAATTGTAATTAAATACAATTGTAAACATATCGTAATTAAATCATTTTTGTATAAAATATACAATTTTATGAGTATGATGTGTAGGCCCAAGTGGCCCTTTTTGCACAAGTATGGGTCTCATGACATGAGACATGTAGATTTCCGCGGGTTGACGGGTAGGCAACGGACCCCCGGGATTTGGGGTGTCACGAGTAATAGAGCGTACTGTGGTGATACTAGGTGGTCGGGGCGGGTTGTAGTGTCTTTGGCTGGGTTAGAGAGACGGACCTAAGGTGTGAGATTTTTATCTTCCGGTCGAGAATCCAAGGTCATGAGATTCTGTGAGAGTCATTCTCATATATTTCGAAGAGAAATAAAGATTTTGCATTTGGAAATTCTAAAATCAATATAATTAGAGTTTGTTCTCGAGGCCCAGGCTAGACAATGTGGGGTTGAGTTTGTCCTTTTCTAAAAGATCAATGTGGGGTTGATTTGGTCTGCTGGACCCATTTGTCTAGTGGGAATTTATTTATTTAAAAATTAATTCTATATTTATTTTAGTTGGTGTGATTGTGAAATTGGTCTTCTTAAGGGTATACGCCAAAAAAGAAAAGAGAGTCAAATATGAAAATGAACTAAACTTTGTAAAGGAATCCTTGTCTTATGTTTCAAAACTTGTGAAATGGGTAAGTGCAACTTTTAAGTCTTATTTAATGTTTGGTCTTTGTTTTAAACTTTTAAAATAGGTGGAATCAAACGTACCATAAAAAAAAATATTAAAGAAAATGATATTTTGATGTTGGATTTTATTATAAAAAGAACACAATTTGGCATAAGTTTATCATAAATAAAACAAAATAAAAGTAAAAAAAAGGCTTGAATCCCCTAGAGTGGGTCCTTGTCTTTATTCCATGTAATGTAATCAATTTGGCTGTTCTAAAACAGTGTTAGACACAGCCAAGAAGAGTAAAGAGTGAGAGTGGGGGAAATGAAATCATTCTCCCCCTTATTAAAGTCTCCAAATTCTCCACAGTTGGAAGGGAATTGGAAACCTTCTTTTTGACAAACCTTTCAATTTTCATCATCATCATCTTCTTCTTCTTCTTCTTCTTCATTTCCCACTGTGAAAGAGAGAGAAAGAAAGTGAAAGATAGAGAGAGAGAGGTTACTTGTCTGTTTGGATGTCAAGAAAATGGAGGAAAGAGGTTTTTTTTGGTCAAATACATGGTCGTTTCTTTATGCAGACAGGAGAAACACGTATTTGTTTTACTTCGACTTCAGCTTTTTACATGAGTTGTATTCATCTGCTCCTTTACCAAAAAGGTTTCTCCTAAAAATTTAAGTTATGGTTTTTTTTTGGAAAATAGCGAGTGCTATTTATATTGAATTGAATTTGTGAGAAATATGGCAGAACCATAAATGTAGAACAAGTATTTTATCCTTTTGTAGTGATTTGTTTTTCTTTTCATTTTATTTTTCTTGTATATTTTTCATTCATAGAATCATAACCCTGTCTGGTTTGCTTTCATGGATCTTTAAAGGTGTTTAGTAGTTCATATGATTTCGGTTTTTGAATTTGTTGTTAGGGTTTTGCCATGAATTTTTTAGGGGTTTGATGGGTTTTTTTTACTAGGGTTTGTGGAATTTTGTTCTTATTAGCAATGGTACTTACTGTAGCTTTGGTTTTAGGGGTTTGTAAGGCTTCTTTTTTGTTTTGTGTTTGATATGGTCTGATTTTACGTGATGATTTTGCAGATGGATTTTTGTTACTTTTTACTGGGTTTTGTTTAAGTTCTTTGTGTTTGGGTTTTTATGTTTGTGAGCTGACTTTGTTTAAGTTCAATGACATAATTTGTTCTTATTCCTCATGTTGTCTACGAATTGTCCAACCGACATTTAAAATGGCTACAAATCGAAGTTGGATAATATTCTAGACTCATAAATGGTCTCTTAAACCCGAGTTTTGAGTTGAGTTTGGAGAATTTATAGAATTCACATGTAGTAAACCGAATGGATGGATGGTAACGAGGCCATGTACGCTACGAAGTGCCGAAACCGTAGTTATCATCAAATTGATACTGTAAAGTATCACTTGATGAAGAATGGATTTATACTGGGGTATTATGTTTGGGCGAAGGCAGGAAATGGAACTGATTCAATTCATAGTGCAGTGATATGACGACGTAGTCCCAGTGAAAATGCATACCTTAGTATGGTTATGGATCTTGCGTGGGCTGATTCGATCTAATGAAATATCGGATGGCGACCTCCTAATCAGAAATACCAGTTTTGACATGCTAAGTGTTGTGAATAAAATTATGGCCCCGGTTGCTAGAATGTGTTGAATATGAAGCGAGAACCTGCACATGTCTCAAGGGAGTTGATGATATTTCTCAATTGATAAAGGAGGTTGTACAGGATAGAATCTAGTGACCAGAACTTTACGGTGCTAAAGGTTCGAGTAGAAGGTTTAGGCTTACAGAGAAGATCCATTGTTGTAACAATGGTTGTATATTGTTTTGGGAGAAGACAATGATCTCTCACAATTTGTAGATTTGTGGCCATCAAGCGATACAAGAGGCCCAGGCTCGGAAACAAATGCAAGAAAACAAATGTACCCTACAAGAAAATGTACTACTTTCCTTTGTCTCCTCGACTACTAAGGTTGTATGCTTCGAAGGCTACCATTAATGATATGAGGTGGCATGCGGAGCACGAGGTTGTAGAAGGAGAAATGCGGCATTGCTCTGATTCCATTGCTTGGAAGCATTTCAATACACCCGATTTTGCAGTTGAGAATAGAAATGTGAGACTAGGAGTGTGTCTGCGATGGAGTTCTTCTTCATTTGGGCAATCGGGGCAACAATGTCATCACTCATGGCCGGTGATTTTAAGCTGTTTATAATTTACCACCGTAGTTTGTGTATGAAAGGGACATCTATGTTTCCTAACGTGCTAGTGTTGGGTCCTAAGAATCCCAAACATAAGCTAGATGTTTTTTTGCAACCGCTTATAGCCGAGTTAAAAGAGTTATGGGATGTTGGAATTTTAGCATATGACATTTCAAAGAAACAAAATTTCTAGTTAAGAGCGGCATTAATGTGGACCATCAGTGACTTCCCTGGTTATGCAATGTTGTTAGGGTGGAGCACAGCTGGTCGGTTGGCATGTCCGTATTGCATGAGTCACTTTCAGGCATTCACACTTTCAAGTGGAAAGCAATCTTGGTTTGACACCCACGTAAGTTTTTGTAGACCACATATTTGGAAGGAATAATAACACCGTAAAAATATGATGGTAACGACCACGACACCTCCTATGATGAATGGAAAGCGAAATTTTACACCTAATTACTAACCTTGGATTGAAAGAAATGGCGGGAAGTTTGGAGCCTCGATGTGATCCAATATGTAAGCTCACGGATGGAAGAAGATGAACATCTTTTGGGATTTACATATTGGGCCACCTCCTCATCGGCCTTAACTTAGATGTCATGCATTGAGAAAAATGTCTTTGATAACGTGTTTTAACACAGTTATGAATGTCTTGGGTAAACTAAACCTCTAAATCTAGACGGGAGTTAAATGAATCTTATCTGACCTTGATTAGAGAGAAGAAGGAGGGGAATGACCAGAGTACCAAAAGCTTGCTGCGGCTTGATAGATCGGAAAAACAAGTGTTGTGTGAATGGAGTAAAAATCTAAGATACCCATATGGATATGCATCAAATTTGAAGCTCAAATGTGTGGACATGCAAAGCTTAAGTTGTTTGGGATAGAAGAGCCATGATTGTCATGTTTTTCATGCGAGAAGGTTGTACCAATTACTTCAGTGAATTGTTGCCTGGAGATGTGTGGAAGGCCTTACAACAAGTTGAGCATGTTTCAAAGGATCTAACTACAATTATCAAAAATGTTATGGCTCGACTAGAGGAAAGATCCCGATTATTACATGTGAAAGCGGCGCTCTTCCCACTGCTTCTTTATTTCGATGGGCATTTTGCAGTACACTTGCCTCATGACGCTAAGTGGAGCGATTCAATATCGTGGTCTTATCCTTTGAAGATAATTCTTTGTTACTATGATTGCCACTTTTCACTTATGCCGCGATGACCAATCGAGACATATAATCTGGTACCTTCGTAACTAAAAAATAATGTGAAAAATAAGGCACGTGTTGAAGGTTCAATATGCAATGCCTATTTAGTTGAAGAAGCTTCATTATTTTGTTCATACTATTTTGAGCATGTACACTACAAGGCACCGAAGGAGTGCATGAAATAATGATGTTTATGGAGAGAATTGGGATGAAAGCGAGGCATTGTCTGTTTTCAAATATCTGCAGACGGCATTTTGGAATGAGGCCTCGAGCAACTATCAATGGAAGAAGTTTCTTGTTGCACAACCTGTATTGTTGCGTTGCTCGGAAGTGGATCCCTATAATAAGTAAGTATTCCTTGTTGATTAGATAATGTTTGTAACTAATCAACTTTTGCATTTTTTTATGTAGTTATCTATAATATGACTATGTAAATTATTTGGTTTATGTAGTTATCTATAATATCACTAATCAACTATGCAATTCGCCTCGGAGGGTAGTCCAATATTTTATCGAAAATCGGTAGTAAGTTTTCGAGAACAAAAAGCTTTTGTTTTGAAAACTGTATTTTTACTCGCATTTGGCTTAGGCATGTGTGAGGGAGTCGGTGAGGACTCGAGACATGGGATTGGACATGTAGACATTTAAGTAGGATCATATATATTTGCCAGTGTGATTGTTTGACATGTGCACTTGGGTGGGGAGTAACCCGCTGAGAGAGTCTATCCTCTTGAAGACTTGCTCGCGTCGGATGTCCTGGCCCCGGGCTACGGGGAACTGTATGCTGGGAGGGCGGCTCACTAGAGGCCGCGTTTTAGAAGAAAGCCGGGTTGTGGCTTTGGTATTCGTTTTGTAGAGCATGTATTACAACTTTAAATTTTGATATATGTTTTGGTTGTAAAAGTATATATGCTCTTGAACTATTGGTATATAGTTGATGTATTGTGAATAATAGTGATGCATGGGCTGAGTGGCCCATTTTACTCGCCCATGGACCGATTGTGATCGTTGTTAATTGTTGGGACGGGTTTTGTGCCTTGGGTAGATCTCCTAGATCTGAAGGGGCTACACTTGGAATTTTCATGAGTGGTGTTGGGTTGCAGGCATCGCAGTGTCCGCTGAGTGTGAGTTGTCAACGGACCCTCGGGTTTTGGGACGTCACAACTTGGTATCAGAGCTTAGGTTTTTAACTACCTAAGGCTTTGGGGAATTGGGCTTAGGCCATAGTCATTAAAGTGTAAGAACATCATAGCTTAGTATAGCTCGATGTTGGATACTAGAGTTATAGCTTAGTATTGGTAAGTTAGGTATATGATTACCTAGGACTTGATGGGCACGGGTTAGATCACGCATTCCTTGTGCACTCTGATGATTGTTGTGTGATGTATGTTGTGTGATTGTTGTGTGCTTGTATGCTTGGTGAATAGCATAGGAGGAAATGGTGAAAATTAGGGTTGAGGAAAACATAACCCCTAAGTTTGAGTTTAAGAGTTTGAGATTTTGGACCTGAGGGTTGAGTCGAAAAAATTTTATGGACCAGTAGTTCTAGTTTTGGTTATAAAGCAGCTGTGGTGTAGAATGCAGAAAAATTTTCAGTTACACACAAGAAAAGGGTCAATGAAGGCTCTTAAAATTTTTTGAGTTGTATGAATTGTAGTGGTCTAGGATACTGCATTTAAAATTCGAAGGTAAATTTAATGGAGATTAGAAAAAAAAAGAAAAAAAAAAAGGAAAAGGTTCTTTGGAGTGGAATGGAGCTCTTGCCCATTTTCTAAAATTAGTCACAATACGGTGGTGTATTGTGGCTGCAACCCGGCTGGGCACGTAGGCTTGGGCGCGCCGAGAGGCGTATGGTGGCCTGCTATAAGGCGGTCGCGCCCATGACCGCGGTGAGCATGCTCCGCGATATGGCCCAGTAGCGATGCGCCTTGATACAACCCGACCGCAGTGGTGCTTCTTCGCCAGGCGTGTCGCGATACAATCGCTGTATCGGTGGCGGGAAGAAGCGAGCACGGCGTCGCAACCTGGCCGCGCCGGCTGCGATCTGGCGCCCGAATCACCTGCGGCGCGGCACACGGGGGCGCTGCGACCGCGGCGCGAGCGCTGCGACCTGGCAAGCATTGTGCTCGACATGGCGTGCAACAGGGGTTAGGGTCCCGATACAATTTTTGTATCGTGACGGAGAAGCTGCGCTGCAGTGCCAGCGGCGGCGCTGCTGCAATGACACGGCGGGGCACATGGCACGGCCTGAGTGCGTCACGGCCGGGGAGGGCGCGATGCGGCCCGGTGCGCGGAGCCACAATACGGGCGTGCGGCGACACAGGTTCGGTGTGCACCTTGTACTAACCCGATCTTGACTAGTGCATTGTTACGGCGGAGTCCGCGTTTGGAACACTTTTCATGAGCCTTTATTCACGGTTTTAAAAAATAAACAAATAAATAAAATAAAATATTTTAAAATAAAATAAAATAAAATGAAGTAGAATAAATTTTTTTTGTTGTTGCTTATGATTTAATATATTGAATTATTGTCTTGCATTACCTATGAATGCATGGACATAGAGTATGAAAATTTTTCGGTACGTGAATAGTGTCTCGAGGTTGTGTTTACACCTTAGAGATGCTGCATTAAAACTTAATTTGCTATTTGACATGTGTAGATGGCTAGTCGAGGGCGAGGACGTAGAGGTCGTCCACGAGGTACTGGTTAGGCACCATCGACTTTTGACCGACGGAATACTGTTGGGAGTATAGGGATTGCGAAATTTCTTCTTGTGCAGACTAGTGCGACAAGTAGCTAGGAGGTCGAGTGACCCTCAAGTCTTTAGGAGCACATCATCCTCATTTGACCATAGAAGGAGTAGGTGACCTCTGAGGCATCCAGATATGGGTCTTGGCCACTACAAGAGGAAGGAAGATTCATCTTCTTCCAGTTTGGGGAAATAGCGAGAGGCTTTTAGTTTGCAGGTTCCGGAATTGCGACCATCGATCCAGGCGAATCGAAGTTCTTGTCAGGCTGGGGCGAGATGGTGTGCTACCATTGCAGCCGGCCGGACGCTATAGGAAGGGCCTTACCCAGAAACGAGGGATCACAGGGTTTTGGGGCAGCGCGGTCCCGGTCGCGACAGGAGCGGGGAGGATCTGATGTCCTCCACGGCCCGTCTGACTAGATGAGCAGTTTACCCCGATTCAGTACCCGGGCACGCCAGATTACGAGCAAGCAGAGGGAGGCTAAGTATGGGCTAAGGCGAGGACGAAGGACCCGCAGGCAAGCATGTCGGGGTTCGAGGGCGTGTTTATGCCATCAAAACCGCAATTCGATTAGATCAACCGGTTCTATGGGGTATGTTTTTGCTATCTCTTTATGGAGCGAAATGTTATTTGATTACGGTGCGTCGCATTCGTTTATAGTACGCATCGGTTGTGATAGAGTTATTGCTTAGAGGTTGGGGCCTTGGAGAGCCCTTGCATGAGTCTCCCTAGGGATTAGGGCGGATAGGGATGATATATAGTGGTTGCGAGTTAGAGATCTCGGGATTCCTACTCCACGGTGGACTGGTCGTGGACATGTTAGGTTCAACGTCATCCTTGGGATGGATGGGCGGCGACTACGAGTCGTTATCGATTGTGATCGTGGGAGGGTTCTGCCTACGTGGGATAGTACTGGGTGTTGTATTTCGGGGGACAAGCATGGTATTTTCCCAGGATGGAGGTGTCTACGAGTCCGGGTGTTGGAAGACGATTAGGCGGGTTGGTAGCAAGCCTACTGAAGGCGGTGAGATAGGACTTAGATCCTGCCTCCGAGTGATGCTGCGGTATAGGATGTTTTTCGGATGATGCGGGATTGCCTCCGTGGGGTTGTAGAATTGGTATTGAGTTACACGGTACTTAGCCCATCTCTATGACTACGCACGCCGGATGGCGCAGTTGAGTTCTGCGGGAACTCGAGTCCGGTACATGAGCTGACAGACCCGAGGTTCATTAGGCCGACACTTCACCAACAGAGCTACGATCACGTTTGCGAGAAGAAGGACAAGACCCTTCGGTATGCATTGATTCACAGGCGAGTTGAGCGGGGTTACGATCAGAATCGGTACCCATTTGTCGGATTGATGGCTTGTTTGATCGGTTGAGAGGAAGCGCGAGTCTACTCTGAATGAACGCCGCTAGTTACCATCGGTTGAGTTAGGAGACAAATATCTAAGATAGCGTTTAGGGCGCGTTATGGGCACTTTGAGTTTGTTGATGCCGTTGGATTGGCGAATAAGCCAGCGGCATTCATGGACCTCATGCGTAGGGTATTCCGACCACATCTAGATCGGTTTAAGTAGTCTTGGTGGATGACATTTTGATCTACTCCGATCAGTTAGGAACATGGATCGCAAGGATCGTTCTGATTCTTGAGAGATCATCGATTATACGTAAGTTCGATAAGTACAGTTTGAAAACTGCGAGGTGAGATTTGGGATTTGTGGTGTCGACATCGGGCGTGTGTCGGTGGACGGAGAAGATTCACGGTAGGTGATGAGGTTGGGGGCCAGTCGGTCTTCAAGATCTGCTGATTTCTTAGGATTGGTTGAGGTACTATGGGAGATTCATTGAGATTTCTCGATTGGAAGCACCTATGGCGAGATTGACCGGAAGGAGTCGGTTGATTGGGATGACCCGTGCGGAGGCGTTCGAGTTGAAGGCCTACTTGACTCCTATATTGATAGTCCCGGACAAGGGACAGGGGTACACAGTGTATTATGATGCCTCGAGGTGGTTTAGGTGTGTTTTGATGTGGTCAGGGTAGTAACATAGTTCCTGACATGTTGAAGGAGTCATGAGAAGAATTACCCACCGCCTGCGACACAGGTTGGCGGCCGTAGTCTTAGCCTTGAAGATTTGGCACCCTTGGCCCATATGGCAAGCAATTCAGATGTGCTGGTTCCTGAAGTCTAAAGTATATTTTCATGGCCCGGGACCTTAATATGAGGCAACGCAGATGGATGGAGTTCCTAGAGGATTATGACTTCACTTTGCATCACCACCCTGGTAAGGAAAATGTGGTGGTTGATGCACTCAATCGGAAGTCATGGGGAGCATTAGCTAGTATAGCTTCCCGGGAATGGTGGATGCTCGAGACTGTGGGACGGTTTGGACTACAATACAACGAGCATGATCAGGGTACGTTGGGGAGTTTAGTGCTTCTGCGCGTCTCTATTAGTAAGTGATCGGCTGAGTCCCGAGACGGGCGTGGAGATAGTGTCCATCGGGGGCGAGTCTGGTCAGTACGGTGACGAATTTGGACCATCACGCGAGATGGTAGTCTTAGGTATAGAGGACAAAGCGGGTAGTGGTTCCCAGTTGACCGATTTGAGAGGAAGATTCTCGAGGAGTTTCCGCGCTCGATTTTCGGAATGCGTCTAAGTGTACGAAGATGTACTAGGATCTTCGTCGCTAGTACTACTGGAGCGGAATGAAGAGACACTTAGGGGACTTTGTTCGACAATGTCTCACGTGCCCGGCGGGTTAAAGTGAGCACCGAGAAGCCCGGCCGGGGCTGCCGGCCCGTTGGAGTGGGCGAGGTGGAAGTGGGAGCACGTCGCGATGGATTTTGTGACCCACTTTCCCGCGAGCACACGGGGACATGATGCGGTATGTGTGATGGTGGCTCGGCTCCGCGAAGTCGGCACATTTTCTAGCCATGCGGCGGATGACCTTCACGTGGAGAGGTGCGCGGTTGTATCCGAGAGATAGTCGGCTGTGGGTACCGGTATCCATGGGTGTCGGACCACGGTTCTGACCCACTTTTGGAGGTTTCAAAGAGCGATCGACTGGCCGACCATGAAGTCTGACTTCCCACTGCAGATGAATGGTCAATTAGAGAGGACCATACAGGTGTTAGAGGACATGCTGCGAACATGCGTCCTAGATCATAAGGGTAGTTGGGAAGAGCAATTGCCCTTAGTGGAATTCTCCTACAACAATAGTTACCAGGCGAGTATACAGATGGCACCATGAAGGCGTGTGTAAGAGCCATGCAATCCTTGATATGTTGGACCAGTGGGAGGAGAGAGCTTTCCATCACGGTTGTCGGTCGAGGAACACCTTCGAGAAGGTGAGCTTGAAACGACAGCGTCTTCTCATGGCTCAAAGCCGGCAGAAGAGCTATGCTGATGTGCGACGTCGACCCTTAGAGTTCGAGGTTGGAGATCACGTCTTCTTGAAGGTGATACGTAAGAGAGGAGTGGTCAGGTTCGACAAGCGAGGGAAGTTATCGCCGAGGTTTATTGGGCCCTTCGAGATACTCAAGAGGGTATGATGCAAGGTTGGGACCATGATGGATGATCTAGAAGTTTTGGTAAGTCAAAATATGGGTTTGGGGTAGTTTTAAGGGCTGAACAAAGTTATGAACTTGAGTTTATGAGATTTCCTAAGTTAAGGAATGTGTATTTGTGGTATATAAGGGGAAAATGGTATTTAGGAATGTTTTAGTAGTATGTTAAGATATGGAAAGTTTTGGGTGAGGTTGAAAAAATTGGTTATGGAAAGTTTAAAGAGAGATGAGATGGTGAGAGTAGGGGTTTGCCTGGTAGTTACGTTGTAAACGATACGCAAGATAGATGGCAATTGAAAATGTGCATGTCGACTATGGACGGGTTGATTGATGGCGGGACAAAGACACTTCTCCACCAGGGAATCCACCTAGGTATGAAAATACGAACTTCGTCCCTAAGGGAATCCACCCGAGAATGAAACAGAGAGAACTCTTGAAAGAGAAATCTAAAAATATTATTAAACAGACTCCCTTAAAATACTACATTAAGGGGTATATATAGTCTCATACTTTCTAAAATCAAATAAAGCAACTACTACTTTAACTAGGAAAGAAAGCTTTCTAAATTACAAAAAGCGACTCCTAAAAGAAAACTTTCTAAAATAAATAAAGAAACAAATCTTCACAAGGGATAGAATATAAAATATTGGATAAAATCTTTCTAAATGAAATACATCAGAATCATAAAGCAAATCCTCCAGAAGATCTGGCGGCAAATCTTTCTAAAATCAATATGGCGGCTCCACATCGGGGGGTCGACCCGTTTTTTGCCTTCAAGGCTAGAAATGAGTCAAAAGGTTTTCACATGTATTCAATCGCGTCTTGACCTCCCAATCAATTCTTGATAGTGGGGCTAATTCCCAATGTTTGGTGTGTTTATAAGCTCACGCATCAATCCCCATAGTGGAAAAAAGGCCAACCCTCAAGTCTTCACCGTGATAAGCCCTCAAGTCCTTGACATTGAACATTGGAGAATTTCATGTCGTCACAGCGGCTTCTGACTTGTAGGCATTCTCTCGATTTATTCTATAATCTTGAAGGGCCATCACCCTTGGCAGGCTTTCCAAACTTCCACGGTGGAAACCTATCACTGAGTGTACCCAAACCAATTCGCCAACCTCAAACTCAACATACTTGCGGTGTTTATTTGCATGTTCCACATATTTGGCATTCTTCTTCTCAATCTTCAAGCGAACTTCTGATTAGTGCCCAAAAAGTGCTATTTTGAACTCTATTTAAGATAGGTTTCAAGTACTTTTTGTGTACTAATCATATTAGTTAAGCCGATTGGCACGTGTAGGTCCCTTTGATACTAATGATTGTATTTTGAGGTTGTTTATGGTAGTTTTTGCAGGTTTCAGAACCTATTTTATCATATCAAGCCTTCGCATCTCGAATTGAAGAAGTTGAAACGAGAAGCAGCGGGAAGCAAGCGAGAACAAGCGGGGCAGATTTACGCTATTATAGAAATTTCGCTACAATAGCGAAATACATAGCGAATTTTCGCTATGGTAGCGAGCTAAGTTACATAGAAATTTTCGCTATCTGTGAGAACTAAGCTACATGGCGAATTTAGCTATGCTAGAAGTTTAGCTACATGGCGAATTTCACTGCCAGCGAGAAATTATGCATATGTTTTGTGTACAAGCGACTTCTAGTTTTGATTAATTTCAATTCTACCCTCAATGTAATTATACTATTTAGGATAGATTGGTATTTCTACTTTTTGATTTGTAAGTATATAAGCCATTTGTGCGCATTTGTAACCTAACTATTCATTAAAAGCATTTCCATTACGGATTTGTTTTGGCTCTCATTTTCTCTCCTCTCTCCTCTTTCTCTCACTTTCTAAGGCAACCAAACACACCCTTTGAGGATGACAACTGAGGATGTTGAAGCCCAAGCCTCTAAACCTTGAAGAGGAGGGTTGCTAGGTAGGTTGATGAGGTTTGCAGGTATTCCTCTATTTTTCACGAAGCAGGTACTGGGTATTTATGTTTCAAACTTTCAAAACTAGATTTAAAAGCTATTTGATGTACTTTATTTTGTCAATACTTGGCTTAGCTTTTAGGAATTGATGTATTCTTAATGTTAGATATGACATCCATTAGTTGTCATTTATGAGCCATCGGTGGGTTAAATGCTAGATTTCAACCGAGAACGATTAATGCTTTCGATAATGCTATGTTTCAAAGAATGGTACTAAGGGTTGGTTTTTAAGTTAAACAAAGATGGGTTTTGGAAATGACTATAGGCCATTTACCTAATGCGAGGAAATAACCCGGGTTTGCTATATATCATCTTAAACTAGTGGCTGAAACTTGAGGACTTCTTTTATATTTCATTTGAGATTGCAACCAGGTTAGCATATTGACAACAACCACTTGTTTTTTGTACAAATCCAAAATCAAACAAAGCCTCACCATTTTGACTCATAAAAAAAAATCATTTGTAGGCGAAAAACCCATCGGTGTTCGATCACGGAGCCGCTATCTTTGCCCGATGGTGCTACGGCGATGAGGTAGTTCCCCAGGTATAAATCTTTTTGTTGATCGAACCACTATTAGGCACAAAAATCAAATGGCGGCGCCGTTGCGGGATGGTGCCTTACTACGGATAGTGAGTTGATGAGTACTTGTATCCTCATTACAAAGTATTGGTGACTGCCAAACCTTTTTAATTCCATTGTTTAGAATTTTAAGTTTTTATTTCTCGACGATCCAGCTAGTGAAATTGTTTTTAATGAACCTTGATCATTTATTTCTTAGCTAACACTGATCTTTTTGCCAAGCCTAGTTGTTGTTCTTTTCTTTGTCTCTTTTTATGTCACAGGTGTTTATGCATCACTGGGATAGAGGTATATCGGGTGGTGCAAGAGTTAGTACCCAGTTGAAGCCAGGTTGTGAAGTCGGTGTACGTTGAGCAAAATGGATCCTGCACGAGAAGAGCATTAAGTCGACAAGGTGCTCAGTGAATCCTACAGCATACGGGTCAATGAGGGACCACATACACCCTCCTAGGGTGAGTGCACCTTCATGCATCATACCACCTGATGATGATGTGGTAGTGAGACCCTATCTGGTGCCCCTGCTTCCCACTTTTCATGGAATGGAGAATGAAAATCCATATATGTATATCCGGAGAGTTGAGGAAGTTTGCCTGACTTTTAAAGAAGGTATTACTTTGATATGGACTGCCATTTGAAAGCATTTCTTTGACTGCTTGAACAAAGGTAAAGATTTGGCTCAATTCACTTGGGCAGAACAATTAGAAATTGGGCGATCTTGAAGATAGATTTTGAAGAAATTTTCGGTACAACGAATACTTGATTTGAAGAGCAAATCTACACTTACTCGACCTACGATAATGAGAAGTTTTATCAGTGTTGGGAGAGTTTCATGGAGACCATCGGTGCATGAAAATATCCCACACCATGGGTTCGACTACATGGTGCTTGTGAATCACTTCTATGATGGTATGTCTCAGACGTGATGACTATTGAACCATGTGTGGAGGACTTTACGAGCAAGAACGGATGAAGCCATGGACTTTTGAACTATGTGGCGAAACTCTCAAAGCATGGGGACGAACTAAATCGAGAGGTTGAAAAATGAGGCCTTCAACCGCAAGGGAGGCATTTATACTTTCCGAACAGGAGATAGTAATGACCACTTTGACCAGAAGGTTGGAGCTTGAAATGAAATCGGCATGAATTGCAGCGGTGATTGAATTGCACGCATCTCTGTGATTTGTTTAATTGTCGGTCAGTAGCCATCTTGGGAGCATTGTCCAATGGATCAACCGGTGAGGATTTGATGTAGGGCATGCCATTAATGTAGGTCGAGAATAAACTGGCGACAAATGATCCGTTATGTAGCGCACAACGATTAGAGGAATGTCCGAGCCTATCATGGAGAGCCAAACACACTTATGCTCCTAAGGGCATAGCGTGATTTAGCTCCACCTCGGCTTGCGGCTGACGTGACCTCCACCTTCTTCTCACATTGAAGCGAGGCAGTGCGAATTTAAGCAAGGTAGTAGGTACCTTTGTGCTTAGGAGGAACAAAGGTGTTGAATGTTCAAACTAATCAAAATTGAGGCAGAGCTCACTCCAACAAAAAATGAGCAATATGCGTGCGAGATCTCCAACAAATATGAAAACTTGCAAAAGTTCCATTTCGAGTTGTCTAACTTTTGATGGCGAGGTCTGAAAATTCCCTTCCCGAACACGACAAAACCTGAGAGTCTGAGATAGGCTCCGCCCGATGATCCCAATACAGGAATTGATGGCAGTGGCATTAGTGGCGTTGAGAAGTGGTACGAGCTGAAACTAACGGCCCAAACCCAGCCCAGAAATCTCCGCGATGGTTGAACCACTGGGAAGAACAACCGATGGGGAAGAGGTGAAACATAGTGTACCCCCCTCGCTTTCCCACGAGCACTTGAAAAGGAAAAATTCAGTTAGCAAACTGAAATTTTAAGAGTACTAAACAAGTGAAGGTTAACATCCCTCTTCTGGAGTATGATCAAGCAAGTCCCTCACGTATGCAAAGTTTTGAAGGACCTATGCATTGAGGCTGTGTGAATAAAAAGGCCTTTTGGCGGCAAGTGAGTGCCAACATTGAGTGCAAGACTCCGGTGAAGTATAAGATCCGGGGTGTCCTACAATCTTCGTTAACATAGGCGGCACTTGTGTGGAAGCGTATAGATTTCGAGGCGAAGTGTTAATCACGCCTTTTTCCATGTATGAAGCTTGGGCTAGGTGAACTTAAGCGACCCGCATCACTTTGTCTACAGTCGATGGGTCCATCAAAATACCAAAGAGAGACTGATTGAGGATGTTTTATTGATTGGTGGACAAATTTTACCTAGTGGATTTGTAGTGCTTGATGCGAACCGATCGCAGCGAGGGGCTAACCATGTGTGCCAATCATCATGGGAAGGCCATTTTGGCCCACTTCGATCGCGATCATTAATTGTGATAATGGGGTGATGCGACTAGCCTTTGCGATATGACCTTAGAGCTGATATCTTCCATCTTAGCAAAAGCACATGCACCAACGGGAGGATGGCAGGTGAAGAGGTTTGTGTGATGGGGAGCCATCCTTGAAGAACGTGGAAATGGCGACTAGTGCGATATGTATTAACAGGGTGGTTGATATTAATGAAGACCAACGGGCTTTAGGAAGGTAGAGTCTACTTGCATGTGTGGAAGAAGGTGGAAGTGTTACCTTTACTTACTGGAAGTGAGGAACGAGGGTCCTCAACGAGTTAGATCTTAAGCCCTGCCTGTGGTTAATATGAATTTTTGGGAGGAAAAATGCATTGTCCAGTAGTGATTTCTTCACTATTGAGCAATCGTAAGAATCGGTTGCTAAATCTCCACAAGAACAAGAAAACAATCGGATGGAAGATTCCAGATTTGAGCATCGAACGACCGTATCACCCATCATATTTATTTAGAAGAGATGGCGGTTCGACGGCCGAAAGAGTGAATCCGCATATGCGAGAGGTGGTGCGAGTGGAAGCGTTGAAATTGTGCTACAAGTGGCATCATATACCCCATATCAGGTAAGCTCTTGGGTAAGTCCCGACCCAGAAGTAGTGCCAAGAAATCAGGGTTACTACGGTTGCTCAATGAAAAGGAGAGGAAATGCCCACCGGACTTTTCACGAGGATGGAGGGTATGCATCGGCTTATAGAGTTGAATGAGGTGACGTGAAAGGATCGCTGCCCCACCCTTCATGGGCTGAGCTCTAGAGAAATTATCGGGTCATCCCTTCTGCTGCTTTCTAGATGGGTATTCCGGCTATTTCCATATCTAGATCGCCGCAGATGATCAGGACAAGACCACTTTCACTTGTCGCACGGTACATACTATGCCTATAGAAGGATGCCCTTCGATTACATGCAATGCCGGCCACTTTTCGGCGTTGCTGTGCTCGGTATTTTTAGTGATATGGTGGAGCGTATTATAGGGTTATATGGATGACATAACAGTTTATGGGGAAAGCTTCGATGAAATGCCTGCGTCAAGTTGCGATCCTCCACGGATACATCAAAAAGAACCTAGTACTAGGCGGGAAAAATGCCATTTTATGGTAATCGGGGCATTGTGTTGGGATGCATGTGGTACGGAGAATTGGTGGATAAGATGAGGTAGAATTGATCTGAAATTTCCATCTCTACTAATGTGAAGACGGTCACGGCAATTCTTAGGACATACAGGCTTATTGTAGGTTTATCAGAGACTTCGAAAATTGCTAAGCGCAAACTCTGAACTCCTTGAAAAAGATGCAGAGCTTGAATGGGATCTGAGAATGCGAAAGTTCGAGGAGCTTAAGGCATATTTGACTACAACACCCATTGTGAGGCCACAGGCGGCGCGCGCACGGGGTAATGTGCGTGCTGGTGACCTTGGCATGCGAGAGGTTATCGGACCGGTAGAAGCTCCGTGTGGTGTATTATTGACAAGCGTTAAATGAAGCTCGGAGAACTACACTGCAGAGAAAGAACCTTTAGAAGTGGTCCATGCTTTAGAGAAGTTCTGATCTTATTTGATTGGGTCAGATATTGTAATCTTCACGAATCATTCGACATTGAGAAATATCTACTCCACAAAGCGAATTGAAGGCTCGGCATCGGTGGGTTGTGCTCTGAGTTGACATCCGGATTAGAGATTAAGAAGGGTGTGGAAAGCGTTGTTGCCGATCATCTCTCCAAATTAACCATAGCACACAACACCCTAGCCCTCCATATTTGATGAATTTCTGAGGAATCTGCTGGCGATGAGTATAGCACCTGGTATGCTCCACGTTGCCAGACCACGGTACGTAACGGGGAGAGTTACCGGTGGAGTGGGCGACGCAGGGATAAGTTCTTCCATGCGGGGTTCATTCGTACTATTGAGAGGAGCATTATTTGTTCAAGTATTGTACTGATTAGATAATAAGGAAATGTGTGCGGAAGAGAATAGGAAGAATTCTCTGACCATTGCCATGGCGGTGCGTGTGTGGAGGGCATTTCACTTCTGGAAAATAGCCATGAAAGTGTTGCATTCGGGCTTTTATTGGCCGTCATTGTTTAAGATGCCTACACCATGTGCAAGCAGTGTGATAAGTGCGAAACGGAAAGATTTCTATGTCCACATGATATATGAACTATTTAGTAGTTGAATTGTTTGATGTATGGGGCGTCGACTATGGAGACCATTCCTACTTCCTTCGACTATGCCCATCCTTGTGGGGGGTGGACTACGTGTCCAAGTGGGTCGAAGCGGTGCCATCGAGGCGTGACCCGCAAGCGGAGTGCTTAAATTCTGGAGGAGGGCATTTTCTCTGGGTCGAGTTCCCAAGCAATTATTAGTGATGGAGGTTCTCACTTTGTAACAAACCTTTGAGAACCTCTTATCCAATATGGTGTTAGCAGGTAGCCACCCATATCATCCTCAAGCCGATTGGTCAGAGTGGGCTACGCCCAGTGAGAGAAATAAAGACCATCGATGAAAGTTGTTAATTCTAGCGAGGAAGGGTGGTCTTTGAAGCTTCAAGACTCATTGTGGGCATCTGAGCGACATTCTAAGACCATCGGCATGTCCGTATCGCTTAGTTTATGGCAAGGCTTGCCATTTACGATGAAATCGAATACAAGGCGGTGATTGGAATTTTTTTAAAAAAAAAAAAAAAAAAAAAAAAAAAAATTGCTCTGGTTTGAATATGGATATGACAAAGGCGACTTTGAAAAGAATGCTTGAGATTGTGAGTTAGAAGGCGACGACGCCTACTTCCATTCCAAAGTTGCAAAGGATAGGCGGAAGAAATTGGCATGATCAACTCATAACCGGAAAACTTTGGTCGGGGGATCGAAGTCCTCTGTATGATTCAACCTCCGTATTTCAGGCGAAACTTAAATCACGATGGGCGGGCCCATTTATCATCCACAAGCACTCTTTGAATGGATTAGGTTGACCTTCTCAACCGAAAGAACAAGAAAATATTCAAGGTTAGCAGACAGCGAGTCAAGCCACATCTTTGTTCGCCATTCTCTGAGAGAAAAGGAGAATATCCCTCCTTGATCCTCCATGGCGAACATTCGACCAGTGGTTTGGTCTCTAATGAATAGCGCAACTCAAATTTTGTTTGTTTTTAGTCAATTTTAATTTATTTTATTTTTTTAGTATTTTTATTTATCTTAGTTTTTAATCAAAACCTTCTTTGATATGTTCGACTTAATGTTTTATTTATTATTATTTTTATTTATTTTATTTTTATTTTTTTATTTTACGGGAAAAACTGCGGAGCAAATTTTAAGCTATAGTAGCGAAAATTCGCCTGATAATGAAAAGTCACCTAGCGATAACCGACTTCTTTGCAGGGTCCCTTGATTTGCCACGAAGCACCATTAAAAGAGTGCCCCACAGCTCATTCCTCTTTCACACCTCCCTCCCGGCGTATGAAGCCACAATATAATGGAAATGACCATCCGGTAGCTGGCGCTCCGGCCCACACTTCTCCCGGCCGCCCTGCGCCGCACGTAGGCGGAGCCACCTCCGTAAGCACGCCGCGCGCGCGGCGACCTAACATGCCCGGCTTGGCTTCGGCCGTGCGGCGCCTGCCTGCAGGCGCTGCGGTCCTAGTGCGCTGGCTTCCCGCCATGGTTTGCACTCGGCGGGGCTGGCGGTCGGGCTGAGGTCGGACCCGTACCCGCGAGGAGATGGTGCGGGCACTTCGGGGTTCTGGCGTACCAGCTCTCCGGCTCATGGTGTAGGCACCTCACGCTTGCCACTGCTACGACTATGATCTGAGTCCGACCTCTGCGGTATTCAGTCTGGTCTTGAGCCCCCATCGAGCGATACCACACCGGGTGGGACCTCGTCCCCCTCTCTGTGCATCCCGGCCACCACGGAGACACCGTGGCTTCCAGCCGGGCGGACGTCGGCTCGGGGAGTGCTGCGTTCTAGGCCGTCCTTTATAGCCTCCGGCTGCGAGTTACGCACTTGTCGCCGCCTCGGTTATCCCACGCCCGAGATTAGGCATCCATTATTTGCGTAGCTGACCCGATACGGGAGGCGTGGTGTCGTGCGAACCGCGGAGAATCTGCATGATATACGGCATTGGCGGCGGACCCGCGGTTGAAGATTCTATGCGGTTGGTCGGGGTATTCACTACTTCAGTTTATGACTCGGCGGTTTTCTATCGGTGGTTCTTGAGTTTTATCACTATAACATCCCGGTGTCGATCAGTCGACGGTTCGAAGCATGGATGGCGATCAGGTACTCGAGCCTTCCATATATCACGCTGCTTTGAAGCTGCGGTGGTTGCTTCTCTACGAGATCTCCAGCCTGCTTCGCCCTCTTAGAGATAGTTCGCTCTCTCTCGAATCTGATAGCGGATCTATCCTTTTGAAGCGACTTCCTCGTAGATGCTCTTTCGCGAAACCAAATGCCGATTGTCACATTTCATAAGCTTCGGCATTGTTCGGCGTAGAGGAGTTATTCTAGAGGCTCTGTATCGGATATCTGAGGGGTTCTGGTTCAATTCGGCAGAGCTTGTCATGACCGCTTTACTTCACTTTGAAGAGAAGGTCCACCGGGGGCAGCTGGCTCGGGCGAGGCTGTTCATCTTGATCTTAGGGTTGTTGTGCCACGTCTTAGAGCATCTTGGGTTCCGGAGGAACCACGTATTGAAGCGTGGCGAGTTGTCTCAGTTGTATCCTTGAAGCGGACTCTATCTATGCACTTTCTTTTCTTTACCCGACAGAAGTGGGTGGATGATTATGTGGAGCACAACCTGGGGTGGCGACTGTCCCGATGGTGGAGGTGGAGGGACCTCGGTTAAGTTCCTCCCTCAGTTCCACCTCTTGTGTGCTGACTCCTCCCGAATTTGCGGGCCCGTCCTCCATCCACGGCGACCTCCCGAGCACATCCACATCGCTACAAGGTTTCTTGGTGATGCTGGATGCGTCTGCACACTCTTTGCCCTCTGCATCTTTAGCGACTTCTCGGGCGACGTGGGTGACGGATATGGCTTCTGGCCAGGTCACTCCCACGCCGATCGAGCTATTCTTCTTGAGTTGGGCAACCTTGGTCTCCCACTGAATTCTTGTGTGAGCTTCTCTGACCCACTACTCATGACCCGGTCCATTTGTAGCCGACTTAAAGCAGCCTCTTTGGATGTGCTTTCGGCGCCGTGGTAACCGATCAACCGACTACCACCACCCGGCAAAGTGAGGTGGTCACACTTCCTTCTCTAGCTTTCCGATCCCTACCCAGTGAGGACATCGTGATGTTTTGGTTGGGGGGTAGAGTTAGAGTCGGAAGTGGCATTTATCCTCTATGTTACTGCCTGTTCTCGTGTGTTCGTTTATCCTTTACTGTCACAATGTAAATTATTTGTTGTATGATATAATAAATCGATGTTTATTGTTCTTAATAATATTAATCTGATAAATAATACGCTTTGGTTATATTAAATCTGCTCATCGTCATTCGTTTTCTATTTTACCCACATTTTTAATTAACTTTTGTATATGCATAATGACTAGCCTTGCAATGTGTTGAGCTGAAGCCTTTCCCTAATGGTGTCGTGTTTAGAAGGGTCCTATGCGAGGATAAATTGGATGGCTAGTCAACTTCTTGTTGTATTTAACATCTCTTCCACCTTTAGCTAACCACACACCAAGCGTTAGGTCTCAATGATAGTAAGAAGCGACACAAAACCCTCTTTACGTGCAAATCTAACCTAGTGTCGTTTACTTTCCCTTGAATAGGTTGGACCCCCATGCATAGAAGGATAATGGAATCTTCCAAAATAAAAGAAAAGAAAAAGAAAAAAGCAAAGAAAAAGAACAGAATCGCATTGCTTTGCTTGAAACTCGACACGATCAGGGGTTTATGGCGAACCTTCAAAGCCCAATGCCTAAACCTTCAGCGGTTGGGGCTGAAGCTTAGTGTTCGTTACACGGGTGGATGGGTGGAGTTTGCGAGTTGTAGCGGAGTCTTTGGAAGGCTCAATCATTAGTCGAGGGGTGAAACCTATAGAGTTTGTGGTCGAAAGATCACCATTGGCGGCAGGATCTTTCAAGCCTTCATTGGTTGAGATCGTAGGTTAATCCCGTTACGGACTTTGGTGAAGTCGAACCTAGAAGCATTACCCTATAGCATAAGAATTGTGTAATAAGAGGCGGAGTCTGATCCTATTTAGGTTGTTAACAGCCTAAAGTTATGGCATTAGCTAGGTTGGGGGGCGTGCGGTTTGTAGTTTATGATTGAGACACAGTCAAACAAACCCCGCGTAGCTTTTGGTAGAAGAGCCTGGTTCATGCCTCGAGGAAGGAGCTTGTTGGTCAGTCAACGCGGTATAGTTTTCATTCTTTCGAGATGGTTATTAGATCAGGTTTTCGTGATTCTCATTATTAGCTCAGGTTTTCGTGATTCTCATCACAGGCTTGGCATTACTTGTACAACCCTTTTTGACCTCACATGTCTTTGTTCTCTGCTTATTGATTATTTATGGCATTGCTACGGGACTAGCAATGTGTCGGTTGGGAAGTGTGATTGGTGCCCAAAGTGCTATTTTGAACTCTATTTAAGATGGGTTCTAATACTTTTGTGTGCTAATCATATTATTGATTAGAATCACGTTGACACGTGTAGGTCCCTTTAGTACTAATGATTGTATTCCCGAGGTTGTTTGTGGTAGTTTTGCGGTTGAACCTATTCTATATCATATCAAGCTAAGCATATCGAAGTTGAGCTGATTTACATCGAGTTCGTATGATTTACCTTCGATTGCATCAAGCCGAGAGTGAAGTTGAAGCGAGGGTGGCGGGGCAATTTAAGCTATTATAGAAGAAATTTATTCTGATAGCGAAATACATATGTAATTTTCTCTATGGTAGCGAAATTCGTTATGCGAATTTTTGCTATCTTGTGAAATTCCTTCATAAGCGAATTTAAACTTTGCTAGCAAAATTTCACTATGTAATTTCACGTAGCGAGTATCGCTACATTTTTGTGTACAAACGACTCCGTTTTGATTAATTTCAGTTCTACCCTCAATGTAATTATACTATTTAGGATAGATTGGTATTTTCACCTAGTTGTAAGGCTATATAAGCCATTTTGTGAACATTTTGTAACCTAACTATTCATTAAAAAGCATTTCCATTACGGGCCCTTGTTTTTGGCTCTCATTTTCTCTCTTATCTCTCCTCTTTCTCTCACTTTCTAGGCAACCAAACACACCCTTTGAGGATGAAAACTCAAAGGATGTTTGGCTAAAGCCTCTAAACCTTGAAGAGGAGGGTTACTAGGTAGGTTGATGAGGTTTACAGGTGTTCCTCTGTTTTTCATGAAGCTGGTACTGGGTATTTATGTTCCAAAATTTCAAAACTAGATTTAAAAGCTATTTGATGTACTTTATTTGGTCAATACTTGGCAAACTTTTAGGGTTCAGTGTATTCTTAATGTTAGATACACTTACATCCATTAGTTGTCATTTATGAGCCATCGGGGTAGGTTAAATGCTAGATTTCAACCCGGGAACACAATTAATGCTCGATAAATGCTATGTTTCAAAGAGAGATATGGGTACTAAGGGTTGGTTTTTAAAGTTAAACAAGTCCGGTTTGAAATGACTATCGGTCATTTACCCTAATGCGAGAAATGCTTGGGGACACCTTTGCAACCATATCATGCCAAACTAGTGGCGAAAAGCTTCAGGGCTTCTTTTTATATTTCATTTCAGATTACCTTCAGTTAGCATAGTGACAACCCTTTGTTTTTGTACAAATCAAATCGAGCAAAGCCTCACCATTTGACTCATAAAAAAAAAAAATCATTTGTAAGGCAACCCATCTAATGTTCGATCCTAGAGCGCTATCTTGCATTAGTGCGCTACGACCATTAGAGATGATTTGGGTATATAAATATTGATCGAACCTATTGCGACGCAGTCGGCTTCTTCAAATGCAACTTCTTGATCTCTTTGGCTCAAACCCGGCATCTCCATTAGAATTGTTGAATAGTGGATAGGTGCTAATTCCATGGGTCTAATCGGTTTGTAGTCCATAGACTACCTAAAATGGATTTTTCCCAACAGTTCTATGCATGTGGACCTGTGTAGGCAAGCTGATTTGGGTGGGAATCAAATCCCATTGTTTCCGCGTTCTTTCCACATAGCTCATAGCAAATTTCGAAGCTTCTATTAGTAACCGGTTTGACCATCGGTCTAAGGGTGATAAGAGGTGCGAGCGATGAAGTCCCAGTTTCCTCCTGAGTTCTCAAAAGTGACTAAACATAGAGTCTCGTCTGGAAACCATAGTGTGAATACCAAATGCAGGCATACAATCTCTTTGAAGTCACAGTCGAGCGACATCATGACATCCATTAGACTTGTTGCATGGTACAAAGTGAGCCATCTTTGAAAACTTTGTCAACGACCACGAGTCCGAATCTTTGTTTCTTTTTGTTCTAGGTAATCCGAGAACGCAATCCAAGCTTACCTCCTCCCATGGCATGTTGGAGTTGGCAATGGTGTGTATATAGTCCGCGATTGTTTCCATGAGGTTTTGTATCATACTTTTTAACACTTCTTAACAAATCTAGCAATGTCTTTCTCTAGCTTAGCCCAAAAGAAGTTTGCCTTCACTATAGCTAAGGTTTTTGCTTCACCAAAGTATCCTCCTAATGTTCCACCATGCAACTCATCCAGAATACTCAATCTCAAGGAACAAGACGGGATGCATAGAGTGTTTCATTTAAAGAGAAAAACGTCCATCCTTACAAAACCCTTGAAAGGCTTGTCGGTGCATCCCTTCCAGATTTCACCAAAATCAGCATCCTCCTCGTATAGTTCTTTCAACACATCGAATCCAACTACTTGGACTTGCATGGAAGTCACTAGGGCATGTCTCCTACTCAAGGCATCCCTTGACTAGCGTTATGAGACACCGGCATGCTTGATTGTGAAGTTATGCAGCGTAAAATTCCACCCATGTCATGTCTTTGATTCCAACTTGTCTTCAGTGGTTGATGAATTTTAGTGCTTCATGATGCGAGAAAAGCACAAATGGCTTGTAAGCAAGTAATGACTCTAATGAAATAAAGCTCTATAGTAGCATAGAACTCGCCTTATCATAGGTGGAGTACTTCCTTTTTGCTTCATTCTACTTCTCACTAAAAGCGATGGGTCTTCTTGATAGGACAACACCAATCCCAGCAGAGATGCATCACACTCTACTTGGGCTTTTGTGAAATCAGGTAAAAACCAAACATGGGGCTTCGATTACTTTCTTCTTATCGGCTTCGAAGCTTTCTTCGGCAACACTAGTCCCACTTGAATTTGTCTCCCTTTTAAGCATTGGGTTCACGAGGGCCATTGGAGCTAAATCCCGCAGATAATCGTCTCCTATATAAAAGAGACTAGCCCATGAGAAAGCTTCTCACATCATGGATCGAGCTAGGAGTTGGCCAATTAAGTAATCACCTCATGCTTCTTCGGTCCGTCTGATTCCATCTTTAGTAACCACATGACCAAGAAACGTGATTTTGTGGGCATGAAGTCACACTTCTTCAGTTGGAAAATAATCATTGCTCCTCAGAATAGAGAACAATTGCCTCCAAATGCTCAAGTGCTCACGTCGAATTTTCTATAGATCAAAGTATCATCAAAGTATACCACCGCAAAAAATTTCCTTTGCATGGCTTAAGGATATGATTCATAAGCCTCATAAAGTGCTAGGGGCATTGGATAGTCAAATGGCATCACCATCCACTCATAGAGTCCATCTCTCGAGTTTTAAAAGATTAAGTCTTCCATTCATCTCCCCTTCCCTCATACGAGGAATTTGATGGTATCCACTCCTCAAATCAATCTTGAAAAGATGGGCGCACCATAGAGTTGATCGACAAATCATCGGAATGGAATGGAAATTGATATTCAATAGTAATCTTGTTGATTGTCCTACTATCAACACATCCTCCAAGATCCATCCTTCGAAGATGACTGCCCTGTACTAGCAGGGCAGGAACCGCACAAGGGCTCTTACTCTCTCGAATAAGCCATTTGTTGAGCAACTCATCATCTTGCCTTGTAAGCTCTTCATGTTCTTTAGGACTCATCCTATAGGCCGGTTTATTGGGTAAAACAAAACCCAGTGCAGTCTGTTGATGTTGAATATCTCTCATGGGGAGCAACCATGTAGGTCTCCTCAAGTACTACATCAACAAACTCTGCGAAGTGGCTCTACTTCTTTTGGGATCTCACTTACCGGCTTTCGGTTTCTTGATAGCAACCAAGGCCATCACATTTGAACCGGCTACGATTTCTTTCTCCAGCTTCAGTTTTGACTACAAAAGTGCCTTTCTGAGGGTTTGGAGAAATTGGAGCAATTTCTGGTTTCAACGGTGCTAAGACAATTTTGTGCCCATCCTTGCGGAATGTGTAAGTGTTCTTGAAGCCATCATAAATGACCTTTCTATCATATTGCCATGGCCTCCCAAGTAGCAAGACAAACATCATTAAGACAACATCACACCATACCTCTTCTGGTAGTGCTTTCAATTGTAAAAGAAATGAGGCACCTATGCTTTACCTTGATATCACTACCCTCTTGAAGCCAGCTAAGTTTATAGGGTTTCGGATGTGGATCCATCTTCATATCAAGCCTTTTCACCATCTCTAAGGAAACACAATTCTTGAAGCTCCCACTATCAATAATAATCAAACAAACCTTGTCCTTAGATGTGCACTTTGTGTGAAAGACATTGAACCGCAACCAATTCTCCTCACTAGTAAGCTGCCTAATCTTAAGACTCCTTCCCAAACAACTAAAAAAGGGAAGTCCCATGGTCGGCGTGGCTAAGATCATTCTTATCTTCATGGTCAGATTCAATTTCCTCTTCGAAGTCTTCTTCCTCAGCTTCATATTCTTCAACTAGGGCAACCACTGCGTCGAGTTAGGTTTATTCGAAGCTATATGCTAAATCAGAGTGGCATTTAAAGCACTACCTTGACTTCGGGTAGACTCTTCTTTGTGGCTTGTGCACTTCACCTTTTACTTGAGGTTTGGGGTGGTTTAGCACTACTAGGACCCCTTGAAGTCAGGTGCTGATAAATCCCTTCTTTAATCCGGTTTGTAAGTAAAACCCCCATACTTGTTTAGAGCCTCGAAAACTTTAAGGTAGCTTTATCATCTTGAAGTGTTATATGGTGCAATTGAGCAATTTTAGAAATTTCAAACCTCAAACCCGGCAAGGTAGCGGGCTATGGTACTCCTCGGCCTCTTGCAAGTCTCGCTTTGATCGTAAAATTTTCAAACTCGGTAGAATACTCCTCCACGATTCACGATTACAGCGCCCAGTCCCGGAATTTTGAGGAAGATATCTTGGCGATAGTGGAAGAAGATACTTCGCACATTTCTTTCTTCGTCTTTTCCCGAGTTTCAATCTTCTTCTTGTCATCTCCTGATGTTGCCTCTTTAGAATTTTCCCACAAAGAAGAAGCCGGTCTTGCGCATCTTGATAACCACCAACTTCACCTTTGCCGCTCGGGGATCTGGCTATTCAAAGACACGTTCGACGGTATTAACGATCGAAGTCCTCGGCATGCATTCTTCCTTCAAATTCGGAATATCAAACTTTGGATTGAATGTCTGAATTTTCATCATTATTACGTTTCTCATAGTAGTCATCATCGCAGTATCGATCTTCATACCTTCCTCCATAATCATATTCTCTTGAATGCTTGTCTTTAGGCTTCTTGAACCTCAAGTAATTCCAAACTTGCCCTCATCAAAACTTTCATAACCTTCACCTTCCATGAAGGTCTTTGCCACTCCTCTAGGATCATCATTGATAGCCATACGCACTGTAGACAGAATACAGATTCAAGATCAGCAATCGTTTTGCAATGGGGATTGAGAGCCACTTGACCCATGATTAGGACTCTTGTCTCCAGAACCAAGAATGCTCTTTTTCTTATGATCAGCCATCAATCCTTGAGCTATGATACCACTTTGATGCAAGGTTGGGATGGTAGTGATGGATCGATCTAGAAGTTTTGGTAAGTCAAAATATGGGTTTGGGGTAGTTTACCAAAACAGGTTATGGACGAGTTTATGAGATTTTCTAAGTTAGGGAATGTGTATTTGTGGTATATAATGGAAAAATGGTATTTAGGAATGTTTTAGTAGTATGGAACAAGATATGGAAAGTTTTGGGTAGAGGTTGAAAAATTGGTTATGGAAAGTTTAAAGAAGATGAGATGAATGAGAGTAGGAGTTTGCACAGAGTGGTTACTAAGTTAATAAACGTCCACACAAGATAGATGATAAGAGAATTAGGCGCCACAATCAACTATGGACGGGTTGATTGATAAGCCGAACAAAGACTTAGCCACCAAGGAATCCACCTAGGTATGAAAATACGAACTGAATCCCAGAGAATCACCCAGAGATAAAGAGAACAAGAAGAGCTCTTAAAAGAAATACGAAAATATTATTAAACTTGAACTCCCTTAAGACTACATTAGGGGGTATATATAGTCTCTCCATACTTTCTAAAATCAAATAAAGCAACTACACTTACTTTAATTAGGAAAGAAACTTTTAGAATTACAAAAAGCAACTCTAAAGAAAACTTCCCAAAAATAAATAAAGCAAATCTTCTAAAGGGATAGAATAAAATATTGGGCAAATCTTTCTAAAATCAATATGGCGCTCCACATCGGGGTTTGTCCAGAATCGACCACGTTTTTACCTTCAAAGACCCCGAATGAGGTCCAAAGGAGTTTTCACACATTGTATTCAATGTGTCTTGACCTCCCGAATCCAATTCTTCAATAGTCAAAATTTGAATTCCCAATGTTTGGTGTGTTTATAGAGCTCCTGCATCGGGGTAGGCCTTGTAGTGTACCGATTGGCTTCTGGCCCGGCATGTCGGTGTCCACGAGGTATTTCACGTCTCCATGCTCGGAGGGCCACACTCGAGATCGACTCATGTAGTGGATTGGGGAGAGATTGAGGTTGACACGGATGGGACCTTCGAGAGGGACCGGTGTGCATTACGGATATGGCCAGGGATCGGGTTTTGCGACCTTGAGACCGACGGGCTATGGGGTGCTATATAAAGCGACGCAGGTGGAGTGGAGGATTCTTGTGGGAGCCGCAGGGGACACAATGCAGACCACCTATCCGCTTCTTGTTTGGGATGAAGGTCGATGGTTTGGTCGTTTGATACTTAAATGACTAGTTTACATGCATGGAATGGTGCACATTCTGCATGTGCATGTGGTTTGTTAATGGTTGATCGAGAATTTTGGACGAAATTCTTTTAAGGAGGAAGATATAAAACTGAGAAAATTCTAATTTTACGAAGAGGTAAAATAGTCATTTCGGTAAAAATCGAGAAATTTTTCTAGATCTCGGATGACCAACGGACCTCCTTCATTGCAGAATCTTCTCGCGAGAAATCCTGGCTACCATGTCAAATTTCGTCGAATTCGGGAACGGTCGAATTTCACGTTTTTCAAGGCACGAGAGGTGTCGAGATGGCGTAAGCAGGCTGAAGGCGTGTGATATGTGAAAGTCACCTATTACATGTACTCATGTGACACATGTTGCATGATTAGAGAGAGGGTGGAGATGAATGGCTTAGATTAAGCCATGTGTCAAAAATCAAGACATAAGGACAAGATGGGAATTATTGAAAAGATTAAATGAGAATAAGACAAAAGAGAAGAATAGTTTTCTTCTCCATTGGAAAACTATGAAAAGGGCGGTGGTGAGATTGATTTTAAGAGGTGTGACTTCTCTAGATTTCCAACGTTCGGACCGTCGGTTGACCGAGACCCAAGAAATAAAGTTGTTTTACGCGAGGCTACAAGTGGACCTGGGATTTGGTGGTTGATCTTTTTGGCTCCAAGGGGTAGGGGTCTTCTACTCCTACTTGTGTTATTATTTGGATAGAGCCATGTGAATGATTAGGGATATTACGAGCGACTTAGCGTGATTTCGGTCTCAAAATATTTGAACCAAATGGAGAAAATTCCTACTTATGTGGCTAGTGAAGCGATTGACAGGGGTTTCAACTGTTCACGTGATTTTCTTGTGTGATTTTGTGTGTTTGGGTGATTCAAAGGAATTACTTGATTTGTTAATTAGCCACATGAGCTAATTTTGGTGCTATTGATTGTGGATTGATTAGCACATGAATTGTGGAGTGAGTATATTAATATATACATGAAAAATATATTAGCATGAATATTTTGGGATGGCATAATGCATTCCATATGCACTAGGGCACCCTAGAATGATAGGTGTAGGTGTGACATGAAAAGAAAACAAGCGAATGTTTGTTAAAGGAATTTTTGCGGAAGATTTTCCGGAGAATTGTGTTAGGAGGTTGTCAGCAATTCAGCGTCGAAGGGCCGTGAATTGTTTGGAGGGTTATCCAGCAGTTAAGCCTCGAAGGGTTGTTGATAAATTTTATCGAGCTTCGTTAGTAAGTTTAGAGAACAAAAAACTTTGTTTGAAAATTGTATTTTTACTCGCATTTGGCTTAGGCATGTGTGAGGAGTCAGTGAGACTTCCGAGACATGGGATTGGGCATAGACATTCAAGAGAGTAGGATCATGTATTTATTTGAGGTGTGATTGTTTGTCATGACATGTGCACTTAGGTGAGGAAGTAGCCCACGTGAAATTATCCTGCGGTTTGCTCTGTCGAGGATCACTATTTCAGGTACGGTGTGTACGGAGGCCGACGCTCACTAGAAATGCGTTTTAGAAGCCGGGTTGTGGCTTTGGTATTCGTTTTAATAGAACGTAATATTAAAACTTTTAAATTTTGATATATGTTTTGGTTAAGAACATTGTAAAAACTCTTGAACTAATGGTATATAGTTGATAATTTTGTGAATATTGATGCATGGGCCAAAGTGGCCATTTTTACTTCGCAAGATGGACCTTGATTGGTCGTTGTTAATTGTTGAGACCGGGTTTGTACAGCAGGTGGGGACTCCAGTACAAAGGAGACTATGCCTGATTTTCTAGAGTGGTGTCGGGTTACTCGACATCCACGAGTATTCCGCAGGTTGACGGGTTGTCAACGGACCCCCGGGAATTGGGGCGTCACATCGTAGGTTCGACTTTTTATTTATTTAGATGCACATTATGTTTCTATTTTAAGTTATAAAGTCGTGGTGACTTTTAAAAAATAATGATTTAAAAAATAAAATTTTAAATTATGCTTAGATTTTCTATGTTATTTTTTGACCGGTTACAGTATAATAAATTGTCCCAGGGACCTAATTTCCTATGTTATATCTTTTTGAAATCGCTGAGTTTCCCTCATTTCCTATGTTATCGTTTTTCGATACTATTTTGTTTTAAGTTAAATTTCATGATTTTAAAATACAAAAGGAAAGTGAATCTTGACTCTTATCATTCAACATATATAAATTATTTTTAAGTATAGCTCATTTATGGAAATTAATTTTAATGGATTTTTATTTGAAAAACTTGAAACTATTTTTTCTTTAAATTTTATTCCATATGAAGATAATATGCCATTGCTATTATAAAGAGATTATTTTTAGAAAATTATTTAATAGAGAAAAAGTGTATGATAGGGATAGAAACGGTTCCATTTTTTTTTAATCAACAGATTCAATTTTGAAATTCAATCAATATGTTTGTAAATGACTACGATTACAAATTTTTTGAAAATCGGTATGTTTGAAAATTCGATTTGTTTTAAATTTTATTTATGACAATATTAATAATAAATTTCAAGCAACATAATCATGGTAGGATTTGATTGTTTATTTAAATTTATTTTGATATCAAATCAAAGAATTGTCAAATTTTAAGTGACCCATTTCAAGAAGATGAGATGGAGCTTGATAAGAAGATGGTGTCGGAGAGCTTTCCTGAAGCAAGGGTGAAAAGGGGAATGGCGGCTGAAGCGCGGCGAAAGGACAGGGAAAGGAGATTACTTAAGTCATGTTCGAACTGGCCCGGTAAGAACTGGAGACTCTCAACATTGTTGATTTCTTTGATCTTGGTTAGATGAATGATCAGAACTTGAAGGAGATCACCAAGAGGATTGAGTCTCTCTCGAGCTCGGTCCACGGTTGCGATAACGGAGACAACTCATCATCCAAGAATGGAGGAAGGTGCTAAGAGGAGAAACCGGCCTTTGACACCATGGATGCCATTCAAGGAGGCGGCGGTGGTTCGTCGACTTGGTTAACCCCAATGACGGATGGGCTTTGTCGAGGAATGACATGATCTTTTGCCATTTGGGGATGCCAACCAAAATGCTATACGGCTAATGGTTTCCCTTGAATATTGCCCGGTACCAGTGGCCTAATGGTTCTTGATTATCACTTATAGCACATTATTTTTCGATCTTTTAGCTTGAGATGGTTATGGTGTTTTTCGGTTTGTTTTACGTCCATGAAAAATCTATGATTAGTTTTACGTCATGGTTAGGACCTGGATTTCATTTTTAAAACTTTCCCAAAATAAGATGTCGACCAAATGGTTACACCTTATTAGGGAGCAAATCAATTAATTAATCCCTGTTGGTCGTCATGAAAATTACCATATGTTCTGAACCCCACAAAATAACTATGTTTAATGTCGTCTATCTCATTGTAATCATAGGGATATTTCCCATGAATGGCTATGGGCTTGATTTGATGAGATATTTGATAAGTAGTAAATGTAAAAAATTGACCTTGTCTTTTGAGGCCAAGGATATTTCATGTTCTCTAAATTTGTTTACATGTTCCAAATTAATTTGTAAACATTTAATCTCCTACTTTGATAAAATGTATTAACAATGCCCTCTTTTAAGTTTGAAGATCGATTAATTTTATAAAAACATTATGCCACATGTGTGGTCCATGTTTTTCCTCCTTATTTCCTTATTTCTTTATTTCCTTTTCTTGCATCATCTATCATGTGGCTAATTGTGATTCACACATTCAAATGCACCACATGGCTCTTTCCATGTGTCACTCTCTTGGGGTGCCATGTGGCATCCCCTTAACCATGCCATGTGTCATCCAATATCCTACGCCTCGAAAAACAAATGCAATTTCGACTGTCTCGAAGTCCAACGAAATTCGACGTGGTAGCTAGATTTTGCGAGACGATTCCAATGGTGGTCAGTTTAGGTAAGTTCGTAATCTAGAAAAATTACGATTTTCGATCAGGAAATTCTTTGTTTACCATTTTCAAAATTCGGATTTTCGGGGGTTTCTAATTATATTCCTTAATTATGTTGCCTTATCTATTTTAGAAAATGAGTAGGCATTTATCTAATAAAACTCTGGAAAATTATAAAGTTTTCAAAATACGTGAAATGATAATAATAATAATAAATTGTCATAATGGTTCAGAAAAGCCTAGAAAATTTTTTAGATCTCGGATGATGAAACGGACTGCGTCGTTAAATTCGTCTCACGAAATCTAGTGACTCAGAAAAAACTTCGTCGAATTCTGAGACAATCGAGTCTACAGCCCTACAGTGGTGAGTTGCCAATGACTCAGGGACGAATTTTACGAGAATCTTTCGGGGAGTCAGGAAAATAACTAGAGAGTTAAGTTCATTTAAATGAAAATTGAGCTGAAGAAATAAGTGTTTCGGGACATAAATGAATCTGGATGGGTCATGGACGCGTGGAGCGAAGTGGGCCAACTTCCCGACTTATACTTAAAAGGGAAAAGAGGAGAAAATATTAGATTTTTCTCCCCATTTTTGGCAATTTTCGAACAGTGGGTTGAGTTAGAGAGAGAAATGAGAGAAACTCCTTCTTTCTACCATCTACGGAGATTGGGTGGTCTGAATCCATCAAGCCAAGATTCAAAGTTCATCTACTCGAAGAGGGCTATGCGTGGTCAAGCGACACCTTGATTTAGGTCGGAATTTCGTGTTTGGAGAAGAAAAGTTAGAGGAAGAAACTCTGAGAGCTTACATCTCCTAAGATCTGAGCTTCGAGATTGGGTAGATCTCGTGTCGGGACAAGACTTAAAGTCGGGAAATTACTCTACTTGAGGGCTACGATGTGGATCTGCGAGAGACTCAGAGTTCGCGAGGTTTCAACGCAAGGTTCGGAATTCAGCTTCAGGATCGGGAAGTAATCATTGAGCTTCCTTGGGTCATTGCTCATGCTTCAAGAGGTAGGGAACCTTCCTACCCGGGTTTATTTTCCATCTAGGAGTCGTTTTGGTCTTGGTTGAGCCTTAGGAGCTATTTGGATGGCGTTTAGAGAACCAGAAAAACACATTTTTCTAGGTTCAAGTATGTCACTGTTCATGTGAAGCCTCCAACTTTGAACGACCATAACGTTTTCGTTTGAACTCCAATTTGTGAGTTCTTGGACTCTATGGAAAGGCCTTTGAGTCTAGAATCCATCCATATATAACGTAATGAAATTTGGACTCATATTATGTCCAAAAATGATGAAAAATAGTAGGCCCCTGCTGGTGTGCGTAAGTTACTGTTCATATGAGGCCTCCAACTTTGGACGACCATAACTTTCTCGTCCGAACTCCGATTTGTGTGTTCTTGGACTTTCGAAAAACATGAGTCTAGAATGCGGCCATATGCAGTGAATGGCATTTGGTACCCACATATTTTACGAAAATTTTAGTGTAGCACCCAGTTATTGCAAATTGCTTGATTGTGATGACTGTGTGGTCTAACACGACAATTTGGTGTATGTTGGTTGGTGATTATATGCATGTTGATATAATTATCCATAAGGCTTAGGAAATGCATAGGTTGTGTATGATTGAGGCTATTACATGGCTTGTTGTGAGCTACTTGTGGACTTGATATGTCCGCGATTAGGCTAGAAGTTAAGTATGTCGTTACCTCAGTGGTAATGACTTATGATGTCAACATCGTGTATTGATATATTACGACATGAATGTGTGAATTGCCCAGAATTTATATGTTCGTGATATAACTTTCCAGTGATGCATGGGTTGAAATGCATGAGTAGACATGTACATATAGCACTCATATATATGTAGCATGGTGATAGGCAATGGCATATTGCATTACATTTATGCGCAAGTACAACACATGAAATGGGTGTGAGTGCATGGGAAAATCATCATTGTGTTTAGTGTTGATGTTGGTTTCGGTCTAGGGACAAAGTCCTAAAAGGTCGCATGGATATTCGGTTGCTTAACGCTTTTGAATAAAGGCGTAGCCATTTCACGGGGTCGGTTATTTACGATCAACACAACGGAATACTACGTGGCTGTCGGGTGACCCGGCATTTACTCGAAAAATGAACAGAGTCCCCGCATGCAGAAAGCTCTACGATACAATACATCCCGACATCAATCACATGACATATATATGAGTAAGCGACCTCTTGGGCCCGATACTCTGTACTCATCATAATACCAAGCTATCAATAGTTTCCAAAAGAGTTCAAATTCTACTCTCTTATACCCAACACATATATTAAAATTAGAAAATTCTAATACATGTCATATCCTTAAACCAAAACCCCGCAATCCGACTTTCTTCTAAGCCGACCTCCCAGGGCAGGCCGTCTCCTCGTGCGCTCCATTGCACGAAAATATGTTCCCTCGACGAGGGGTAGATAATGCTCATTAGTGGAATCACCCTAAGTGGGCTACTCTCCCACACCTAAGTGCATATGCAATGCTCCAAATAAACACACATTCAAGCAAATGCGCAGTCCTACTTGATGTCTAGCGATCAAATCTCATATCCTGAGTCCTCCCAGACTCCCTCACACACTTCGCCACCGTGTGGGAACCTTGGTTTTATTTGTGGTTAACCCTCCGATATATATATCAATTGGATGGGCTCCGACGATTGATATTGTAGTATTGAAGACTACCCTCCGATGTATATCAATTGGGCCGTCTCCAACGATTGATATTTTTATTTGTATGGACTACCCTCCGATCATTATTATTTTTAGACAACCCTCCGAAATCATTCTCTCTAGAATTTGCTCATGCACTCACTCCTATCGTCCTAGGGTGCCCCAGTGCATATGGAATGCATGATGCCAATTCCATTTCAGTTCAATAACACATGCAAATATATAATCATGCATAAATTCACATAATTTAAATCACACAAACATGTCATGTAATTTCACCATCAATTTCATCAAAATTAGCTCATGTGGGCTAATGATCAAACACGAGCAACTTGATTTGAATCACTCAACCAAACATATTATTTCACAAAAATTATTTTGTGAACACTATTCTCGGGAATAGTGAAACACTCGGTTACTATTCCCGAAAAATCA
This sequence comes from Tetrastigma voinierianum, assembly GCA_016808115.1. Classification (NCBI taxonomy): domain Eukaryota; kingdom Viridiplantae; phylum Streptophyta; class Magnoliopsida; order Vitales; family Vitaceae; genus Tetrastigma; species Tetrastigma voinierianum. Next base: position 442,230 of record JAEQBH010003568.1, read on the forward strand.
CCAATCATCGGTTCACTTAGTGAACCCGAATTTCACGGCCATTCTCGACCTTTTTTCACATCAAAGCTGCAATTAGCACAAGATTGGCACAACTAACCTTGGCTAATTCAGCCACGTGGACCGTCCACGGACTCTCCCATGGGTTTCCAAAATCCAACACCTCGGTTCAGATTTGGGAGCCCGTCAACTGGCCCCTCACGGTCTCATTCAACTCAAACGTGTGGTACTTAAATAGATAAAACCCAAGTAAGGGGAGAAACCCCTACCTCATGAGTTTGTCGAAACTCCTAAGCCGTCCACGTGTAGGCCTCTCGTGAAGCGACTTTCCTTCTTGGCCCGAAGGATTTCGACGGTTGGATCTCCTACAATCCTAGAGAGAAGGTTGAAATTCTCTCACTAAAACCCACCATTTTTGGCTACTGGAAGTTCCTGCACGTTTTCTTCCTTTTCTTGCATTTGAGAAGACAAACACTATTCCTCTTTTTTGTCTTTTTCTAGCTTAAACAATTCCAAAAATGACATTTATGTCATTCTTTTCCCAGTTTTGACATTCGGCACTATCTCGGCCGTCCATTTTCATACTTTCTCTACTCATGCAACTTATGGCACATGAGTACGTGTTATATGTGACTTTCGTCGCATCGAAAATCGTTTTATAGGTCCTGAACCGCGATGCCTCGAAAAATGTGCCAACTCCGACTGTCTCGGAATTCAACGAAATTTTACGTGCTAGCTAGATTTCGTGAGACGATTCCAACGGTGAAATCGTTTGATCGTCGAGGATCTAGAGAATAAATTTGAATTTTTAACGAAATCTACAATTTCATAGCGAAATTACGATTTTGCCATTTTCGAAATTGGAATTTCTCGGGTCTTACATTCTCTTTCTCCTTAAAAGGAATTTCGTCGAAATGATTCTAGACAGTCTGATCACTCACATGCATGTGTGACGTGCACTCTACCGTACATGTAAGCAGGTCATTAAATCTTAAGCGACTAAACTACGTACCTTCATCCCTAAACAAGAAGGGATGAATTTATTGCATCGCGTGTCCTCGCGTTCCCGCGTTGACTCCTCACTCCATAGTGCCGCGCCATGCCTCGTAACCTCGCGGTCTTGCATTCATAAAGCACGATCCACGGCTATCCAAAGCTGCCCAGTGCTCCTCGAAGGTCCTATAAGTGTCAACCTCAATCTGTCCCCAATCCACCACATGAGTTGGATCTAGAGTATACTTAGACTGGAGGCATTAAAATACCTCGTGGACACTGTCATCTTTGTGACGCGCTGCCGGTCTGTGACAACTTATCTCTCGGTATCTCGAAAGGCCCAATGAACCCTCGGCGATGCTTCGCTTGCCCGGGCGACCACTCCTCTCTTGGGCATCACCTTCAAGAAGGCGTGATCACCAACCTCGAATAAGGGTTGGCGTCAGTACATCGGCATAGCTCTTCTGGCTCGAGGTTGTGAGAAGGCTTGACATCGTGTCAAACTCCTGCCGGAGGTGTCTCTAATCAGATCAGGACCAGTGATGGAGCACTCTCCCACCTCGGTCTAACACAACGGTGACCTGCATTGTGACACCCCTATCCCCGGGGGTCCGTTGACTACCCGTCAAGCTGCGGAAAATCTATTTGTCTCATATCACGAGACCCATACCTGAGTAAAAATGCCTCTTGGGCTCATAAACCAATACTCATAAAAACAAATAGCACAACTATATTCCAATTATTTCCCAATTCAATAGTTGATTACACTTTATACAAACATATATTAAAATCTAAATTCTAGTACATGTTATATCCAAAAGCATCCAAGCCCTGACCCAGCTTTCTTAGTAACCTCTAAATGAAATTTGTCTCCTCGAGCTCCATTTTCGAAAAATATAATCCCTCGGCAATTGAATTAATGCTCGATAGTGGAATCACCCTAAATGGGTTACTCTCACCTAAGTGCATATGCAATGCTCAAAATAAACACACACTCAAGAAATACGTGATCCTACAGATAATCTGCATGATCCCTTGCCCCCGTAATCCACGGAGTCCTCACCAACTCACTCACGCGCTAAGCCATGTATGAAAATAATCATTTTCAAACAAATCTGTTCTTGAAAATATACTGCAAATATTCATTATTAAAATATCGAACTACCCTCGGTAATTGGTTGGTGGCTTTCGAAGCAGTCCTTAGTCCTCATCCGAAATGATCTGTTGGCCCATCTCCCAACCCAATTCTTCGGAATATCATATTGTGAAATTCCTTTAGCAACCATGTCCGTTTTTACAAAAAACCATGTCATGCACTCACACCTAACTTCTAGGTTACCCAGTGCATATGAAAATGCATTATGCCATTTTCAAAACCATTTATTCAATATGTCAATATGCATATTTTCAATCAACTACAATTACCTTTATGTAATTCAACACATCAACCATCACTGATTTGCTTCAAAGCGACGTCATAATCTCGTCTCCAATGGCCTACACACACGATTATATTCCATAAAATTGTGACCTCATATTAACACATCAGAAGCATTAACCTATTAATTTCTTTGATCAACTAACTCCCAAATTAGCTCACTTGTGCAATTTACAATATCATCTCGATGGCTTACAACACCGATTTTATTCCCTTATAATTATCATTATGTTAACACATTAAAATCATGTCTTAACCTATCTATTTCCACACATACCAAGCCATTCATTTCAACAATTCAAGCACACAACATATGGACGATTTTGGTCCAATTCACACAAACAGGGACTGATTTTGCAGATCCCAGCGAAAACATTTGGCTGTCGTGGCGACCCACACGTCAAACCTCGGCTCCCGCACTTTTTTTGAAACCAATTTCCTTGCCATTTCGGCCTCCTACTCACAAAACATAATTTATTTAATAAATCATCACACAACACCATCAGTCCCTATTTGCTTTCTGGTTTGCACAAATGGAATTATAAAATTCCAACATTTCGGTTCGGGTCTGCGACAGTCAAGCGGCTCCTCCGACTCAAACCAACACAAACATTACAAAACACTTAAATCAAGAGTAAAACAAGTAGGATAAAACCCCTACCTCACGGAGTTCGTCGAAAACTCCCAAAACCGATACCCACGCGTTGTCCTCGTCGCATAAAATGACTTTCCTTCTCGGCCCGAAGAAATCCGACGGTCCGATCGCCTGAGATATTAGAGAGAAGATACACACTCTCTCTCTAAAATAACAAAACCAGCTCTTGCGGAAAAAATGTCTTCCCTGCCTGCGTTTCTTTCCTTTGCTTTAGGAAGATGACTGTGACTCTTTTGTCTCATTCATTAACATTTCAAATAATGCCTTCCATGTCCCTCTTTCCACTCTTTTGACTTTTCTACCCAATGGCATCATGCCATTTGTTCACGTGGGCCCCACCTTGAGCTCAACCTGTCTGAACCTGCTCTTGACACGTGGCACCCTGTGTGCCACTCAAAATGCGCCATGTGTCCTACACGACGCTCGTTTCCTCGAAAACGTCTGGAATTCCGTGTCTCGAGTCGACCAATCGACGTGGTAAGTTGGGTTGTGGCGAACGTTGGTGAAGTCCAGTTTCATCATCGAGATCTAGAAAAATTTCGGATTTTACTGGGAAATTACGATTTTGCCATTTTTGAGAAAATTGAGATTTTCTCGGGTCTTACATTTCTCCCCGCCCTTAAAGAATTTAGATCTACGAATTCCACGCTACTCACATCAATATGCATATGTAACCTTACCTAACTCCAAGACCGTGTCGAGTATGATGACTTGGCTAGGTCCCAATTCTTGACAACCGTGGTACATCAACTCATACATGTCAAGAATGACATTAACAACGTCGATACACTACCCTAGGTCCACCACCTTCATTTGTGCGACTGATCTACAGAAAAATCAAATCTCTTCACGCATCCTAGGGAAGGAATTTTCCATCATATTACAGGTTTTCTAAGAGGCCTCAGCCTCATGCCCCGAACCATATCACACAAAAATGCATTAATGAATGAACATGATGCATCAGTGCAGTAAAAACGTACCCTATATCCGTGACTCTGTGCTCGACCTTTGTACCGTGAGACCTCTGCCTCTTTAGGGCCAATCTAAGCCTCCTTATGCCCGAATTTGGCGGCAATGGTAACAAGTCATCTGTCTAGCCTGACCCGAACTCTCAGCCTGCAATTCCTGTGGTTGACCTCGACCTCGCCACGATACTGGTCCTATGTGGCCTTTGAGAAGTACTAGGTCTTTGGGTGGTAGCACCCTCAGGCCCGTCGATCCTTGACCCATCTTGGGGTATGGAGAAACAAGCTGTGATTGCTCGTCCCCACGGTATTGGAATTGCACCAATCCCAAACATTGGGATCCTTGTCTCTGGCGGCAATCCCTTCTCATATGTCCGGGCTGTTGGCAATGGTAGCATACCATCTTCCCATCCTGACTGGCAACCCTCACTCGTCTCACTGATGATTGAGACTGAAGTGTCCCATAACCTTGGGATTCACATCGTGGACAATCCGTCGAAAGTGTCGGTTGTCGGCGAAATAACACATCATACGCCTGCGACTAGCGTCAATCGACGCGGTCTGATGACCTCGGCCGAATCACGGATATCGCTGTGAAGCAGAGTCTTACGCTTCTTTCGGTGGAAGAAGATGGATTTTCCTTCCTCTTAGTACCAACACCCATATCTTGGATGCCTCACATGTCATCCACTCTTCCCTCTTTCTACCTGAGTGGAGGCGTGTTAACTCTAAGAATTTTACATGGGTTTGCGCTAAACTTGGGGTCCGTTAACACCACGTCGGCACGCGGAATACAAGTGGATGTCGGGTTACCCGACGCCCTTCGAAAGTGAGCGGAGTCTCCTTTGTGCGGGAGCTCTACCCAAATACAACACATCCAATATAATCACAACATGAGTAAAACGACCACTTGGGCCCATAAGCTGTACCATAAAAACATACCAACTATGAATCAACTATATCCAATAGTTCTAGAGTTAAATGTTTTACTCTTATACAACACATATATTAAACTTATGAAAATTCTAATACATGTATAAAATCATCAAAAACCACAATCAAGCTTTTTCTTCTAAACTAAGCCTCTAGGACTAGCGAGTCTCCTCTTGCGCTCCTGGCCTGAGAAAATATGTTCCCTCGACGGGGTGGGCTAATGCTCGATGATGGAATGTCACCCCCCAAGTGAATCTCTTTCTCCACTAAATTCTACATGTCTGTGCTCCAAATAAACACATTCAGAAACAAATGCATGATCCTACTTGAATGTCTAACTGATCATCTCATACCCCGAGTCCTCATCGACTCCCTCACACTTGCCTAAGCCACGTATGAGAAACTAATTTCAAACAATTTTATTTGTTTATATTTGTGGTCTACCATCCGATCTAAGTAGTGGACCGTCTCCGATGTTATATTTAGTGGACTACCCTCCGATGTATATCAATTGGGCCATCTCACGCGATTGATGTATATGCGGATTACCCTCGATGTATATACGCCAAGACTCGAAAAATTCCAATTTACGGAAAAGGGCAAAATCGTAATTTCGATTACAAAATTGTTAATTTGGTTAAAAATCAGTAATTTATTCTCTAGATCTCGGATAATGACAAAGCAGTTTCACATAGTTGGAATCTTCCTTTAAATCTAGCTAGCTGCGTAAAATTACGTCAAATTCGAACGATGTCGAATTTTACGTTTTTTAAATGCGTGGTCACATATAACAACAATCATATTCCATAAGTGAACATGAGTAGAGAAATAATAATGAAAATGGACGACGAGATAAATGAATATCAAAGCGAAAGGACATAACGGTCATTATGGAATTTGAATTAAGTCCCGCAGGCGAAATAGTCAACGATTACCTATCGCCGTTAAAGCGAAGACAGCGTGAAAGGGAGGGATTTCTTACGGAAAGCGAAAATGACAACTTTTAGTGAGAGAGTCTTCCTTTTCTCTAGAAATACGAGGCGATCAGGCCGTCGGCGATCTTCGAGGACAAGAAGGGAGAGGATTGTTCTACACAGCGGGCGCCTGTTTGTGGTACAGTTTGTGAGTTTTAAGGCCAGGCTTCGAGAAGGTAGGGTTTTCTCCCTACTTGGGTTTTATTCCCTTTAGTACTTTACAAATGTTTGGCAGTCGAATGAGGCCGTTAGGAACGTTAGATGGAATCCCAAACCTTGGGACCAATTGATATAAATTTTGGAAACCAAAATGGATTGGCAGTAGCGTGAGGGCTGTTTGGGTCATTTTAATTCACAAAGTTTATTATTAAATCATGTATTGATTGTAATGAGGCGGAAATGGCGGGAAAATCACGGGTTCACAAAGGTGTTAGGCAGATGAGTTAATGAATTTTCGGGAATGTAACAAGGGGTTTCACTATTCAGCTTGTGTTCTCGAATATATTTTGTGAAAATATGTGTTTGGTCGGTGATTTAAATTAAATTGCTGGAGTGTTTGATCATTAACCAAAGTGAGCTAATTTTGATGTATGAAATATGAGAATTTATGGCATGATTGTGTGGAATTGATTGTTTGTAAATATATGCATGTTTATGTATTTATGTGAATTGAAGCGCTGTGGAATTGGCATACATGCATTCATATGCCTTTAAGGCTCTAGGGTATAGGGTGAGTGCATGAGATGAGTCCCAGAAGCCGGTTCGGAGGTTGTTTAAAAATATTAGTGCTCGGAGGTAGTCCAAATTAAAAATATCAATCGTCGGAGCGACCCAATTGATATTCATCGGTAGTCCACAAACAAATAATATATCAATCGTCGGAGCGACCCAATTGATATATATACATCGGAGGTTGTCCGCAGGCAAACAAAATAACCAATTTTCATACGAGGCTTGGCGAGTGTGATGGGATCGATGGACTGGGATGCGAGTTGGTCTGTATAGACATTCAAAAGTAGGATCATACATTTGCCCAGTGTATGTTTATTTTGGAACATTGCGCACTTAGGTGGAGAGTAGCCTTGCAGATTCCCTCTTGAGCGTGCTTCGCCCTGTCGGATATTGGCCCTGGTACGAGGGCGTGTGGGACGGCTCATCCTAGGGATTGAGGATTTGAAGAAAGCCGGGTTGTGGCTTTGGTTGATGATATATACATGTATTGAAATGTCTAATTTTAATATATGTAGTGTATAAGAGTGAAAATATTGTAACTCTTATAACTATTTGGTATATAGTTGGATTCATAGTTAGTATGTATTATGAGTATCGTTTATGGGCTGAGTGGTAGGTATTACTCATGTGATTGGATATATTGGATATATTACCTTTGTTTGGGGCGAACATCACGGGTTTGTATTTGGGTGAGCTCCGTCTGAAGGAGACTACGCGATTTAGTGAAATGTCGGGTCCTGCAGGCATTCCTGCAGTGTTCCGTGGGTTGTGGTGAGTCAGCGGACCCGAGGTTTGGGCGTCATGACTGGTGCTCGAGCTTAAGAGCATACGAATACCTAGGGAGCTCGGGTTTGGGTATCCATCACCACTAGGTGTGGTTCGATGATAAGTGTAGGTATGAGATTACCTAGGAAAATCACGGGACAAAACTAGGACACTACATGCACGTGTTTTGTGTGTTTTGTGTGATTTGATGGTGTTATTGTGTGAATGGTATGCTTACCATGTTGTGTGATGAGTCGTTTATGTGTGCTTGGTGATTAGCACATGGATGAGTTAGGAAATATGTTAGAAAAATATTTGGAGTGTACAGTGTACAAAACTGGAAAAGAAAATGAAGAAAAATAAATTTTAATAAATTTATGGGATGAGAATTGAAGAAAATGATTTTTTCTAAGGTTTTACAGTGTAAAACTGAACAAAATGGAGGAAAATAAATTTTAATAAAAAATTTATTTGGGTGTTATGGAAAAATGAAATATATATATATATATATATATATATATATATATATATATATATATATATATATATATATATATATATATATATATAAAATAATTTTGGAAATTTTCTGGCCAGGCGGCTGAGAAAAATAAATAAATATTGGGCCCGAGCACAGTGAGGCTCTTGCCCATTTAGGCTGCCGTGGTGTTGCGGGCGCGAGCGCGCGGCACGGCATGGGGTCTGGCCTTGCGCGACATGGGCTCGGGCGCGAGCGACCGGGCGCGCGGGGCGCCCAGGGGCGGCAGCGGCGGGGCTCGACGGCGGGGCGGGCGGGCGCCGAGTCGGCGCGGGCGCGAGGGCGCGTGTGGCACGGGCGTGAGCCTTGTGAGGCGGCAGAGGCTGTGCGCAGTGCCTTCGGCTTGGATTTTGACCAGTTTGACTCGTTACTATTCACGAGTCAATTTTGAACATTGTTCGTGAACCGGTTCATGAACGACCATCACAAAAAATTTTAGAAAAAATTTTTTATTAAAACAAATAAAAATAAAATCGAAATAAAATTAAATAAAATTTTGAAAAAATAAAATTTTCAAAAATAGAATTTTGTTGATCAAATAGTTGTTTAAAATGAAATGATTGCCTTGCATTGCTTATAAATGCAGGGACATGATATATAATACCTTGACTTTGTGTATGATTAGATGTCTCGAAATTTGTGTTTATGCCTTAGAGATCACGTATTGAGATTGCTTGCCATTTAATTGTGTAGATGGCTGGTAGAGGACGGGCGGGGGCGCGTCCACGGAGGGCGCGAGAGTGACACCGACATTTGACCGACCCGTAGATATTTGTCAGTGAGCCTTTCTTGGTGTAGAATTTGCGGCCCGGTGCTATCGCGCAGGCTATAGCGGTGGTCGAGGAGGTCCTAGTAACCTCTAGAGATTTAGAGCACACCACCCTCAGGCGTTCACGGGGAGGAGGAGACCCGATGGTGGCAAACCATTGGTTTATGCGGATTGAGGAACATAGTGAGGCTATGGAGATCACCTCGATCGACCATCGGGTTAGGCCATTCGGCTAGAAGGCGGGCCCGGTATGGTGGAGATGGGCGGGAAGCTACAGAGACTTAGGAGCTATGACATGGGCGGATTTCGGGAATTTGTTCGTGGGCAAGTATTTTCCGAGAAGCTGCCGAGACATGCCAAAGCTTCGGGAGTTCCTAAATTTGAAAGAGGGGAGGAATGACGGTGATGGACTACGTGGCTGGAATTCCGCGAGTTAGCGGATGATGGCGACTCGTGACTGAGACATGGCGGGGTTAGGAGGTTGAGGAATGGACTGGTATCCATTAGGTGCGGGATAGTGATAGGACTTCGCCCTACGGATGATATGGATTCCATGGTTTGGGCTGACCCGACCATAGAGAGAGATGGAGGATGCTCGGAACACTTCCAGGGATCTGCAGTGTTAGTGGTAAGGAAGATTGATCAGGTCTTCTTCGGTTCGGGAAAAGAGCGAGATTTTCTAGTTCGCGAGGTTCCCAGAGTCGCGGCCGTCTGAACGAGCGGATGAAGTTCGCCGGTCGGCGGGGGCGGATGAAGTTGCGGTCGGCGGGGCGGATGGTGTGCTACCATTGTCGGCGGCTGGACACATGAGCGGGATTGCCCGGGGCGGGGATCGGGGTTTGGGACGGCCACGGTCGAGTTAGTAGCGAGGCGGAGAGGATCTGATGTTCCGCCCGCGGCACGGTCTGAGCCCGAGAGAGGCGATCGGTTTCGAGCTACGGGCACCTCACATTTCCTGGGGCAGGGGCGGAGTATGGGTAGAGGCGGAGGCCCGCGGGCGGGGAACATCCCGGGGGTCGGGGCGTGTCGCCGTCCTGCCATGACTGGTCGGCCGGTCGGCCGGTTATCTGAGATGCGTTTTCTATCTACTTTATGGGCTAGAGTGTTATTTGATTACGGTGCTTAGCATTCATTCATTCTTGCATCGATTGTGATCAGTTGGGCTTAGAGGTTGAGACCTTAGAGGAGCCTTTGTGCGTGAGTTCTCCCACCAGGGATTAAGGGCGAGCCAGGGATGATATGTGAGGTTGCGGTTGGAATCTCGGGGACTCTCACGGTAGACTGGATGTGGACATGTCGGAGTTCGATGTCATCTGGGGATGATTTGGGTGTGACTTACATGAGTGGATTATCGATTGTGGCGTAGGAGGTTACCGCCACCTGTAGGAGGTTCTTAGCCTACATGTAGGGCGGTACTGCGTGTAGTATTTCAGGGGACAGCATGACATTTTGCCCTGAAGCGGTATATGAGTCAGTGTCGGGGGCGGTTAAGCGGGTTGGCTGGCGAGCCTTGCGAGGAGACGGAAGACCGGAGACGATCCTCGAGTAGTATGCGGTATGTTGATGTTTTTCGGATAGGTTACGGACTACCTCGCGAGAGGGTAGTAGACTTCGGTATCGAGTTACGCCTGGTACTTCACCCATCTCTATGACTCCGCATAGGATGGCACTAGTTGAGTTCCAGGAACTCGAGTCGATTCTGAAGCTATTGGACAAGGGTTCATTAGACCCGACACTTCACCATGGGGTGCTTTCCGTTCGTTTGCGAAGGGCGAGGCCCTTATTTGTGCATTGACTATCGACGATTGAACGAGTTACGATCAAAGTGTTACCCATTACCGGTTGGCGATTTGTTGTCGATTGAGAGGCGCGGAATTTCTACTCGAATGAACCGCCGCCTTTGGTTACCATCGCCCGAGGATTAGGATACGAATATCACAAGACAGCGTTTAGGAGCGTATTATGGGCACTTAGGTTTATGAAGGTGATGCCCTTTGGATTCCGCGAATGCAGCTGACATTCATGGATCTCATGCGTAGGATATTCGACACTATTTTGATCGGTTGTTGTAGTATTCATTGGATGACATCTTGATCTACTCCCTAGTGGAGTAGGGCATGAGTATCACTTGAGGATCGTTTCTGATTGTTGAGAGACCATCGGTATGCGCCAAGTTCGATGGTGCGAGTTCCCGGCTTGCGGTGAATTTTTGGGACCGTGGTGTCGACATCGGGAGTGTCGATCGGCGAGGAAGGTCGGCGTGATGAGGTTGGGAGGCCGAAGTCCGGTCTTCGAGATGTCGTAGTTTCTTGGGATTGTTTGGGTATTACGGAGAGATTCATTGAGGATTTCTCTAGGATGGCGGCCTGTGATAAGATTGACCGGAGGAGGTCAAGTTTAGTGGAATGGCCGTGCGGAGGCATTCCGGGAGTTGAAGGAGACTCGCCGGCTCCATCTTGATAGTCGGGCGAGGGACGGGGAGGTACGATTGTATTATGCCTCGAATTTGGATTGGGATGTGTGTTACGATCTGCGGTCTAGGGAGGTAGTAGCATGGTTCGTCGGTTAAAGAATCACGAGAAGAATTACCTCACCGCGACATGGGTTAGCGTGGTAGTTTTAAGCCTTGAAGATTTTCGCGCCACTACTTATGCGGCGAGGAGTTCGGTGTATTCGGACCATAAAAGTCGAAGTATATTTTCACTGCGGACCTCAACATAGAGCCTTGAGATGGATGGGTTCACTAGAGGATTATGACTTCACTTTGCATTACATCGGTAAGGCAAATATGGTGGTGACCGCACTCGGTCGGAAGTCACGGAGCGTTGGCTAGTATAGCTTCTCGGGGTGAGGCGGATGCTTCCGAGGCGTGGGACCGGTTGGCTACGGTACCGTGGCTCGATTCGGGAGCCCTGGGGAGTTTGAGTAGCTGCCGTCTGGTGGTAAGTGATTGAGTCCCGATTAAGGAGGACAGAGATAGTGTCCATTAGGGACGAGTCGGTCGGAGTCGCGGTGACGAGAAATTTGGACCCGTTCACGCGGATGGTAGTCTTCTATATAGGGGGTGGGTAGTGGTTCCCAGTTAACGATTTGAGGAGATTCTCGAGGAGTTTCAACGCTTTCGATTTCTTGTGTACCCGGTGTACGAAGATGTACGAGGATCTTAAGTCGCCCGAGTATTCTTGGAGCGAATGAAGAGACACGTAGGGACTTTGTTCGTGATGTCTCACATGTCGGCTGAGTTAAGGCGGCACGAAGCGGCGAGTACCGGCCGTTGGAGGTATGGGCGGGTGGAAGTAGAGCACGTCGTGGACTTTGTGACCCACTTGCCATGGACGCGGCAGAAGCATGATGCGGTATGGGTGATAGTGGTGACTCCTGAAATCCGACACATTTTCTAGTCGTGCGGATGACCTTAAGCCTTGGAGAGATTCGCGATTTGTACATTCGAGAGATAGTCCATTACATGGGTACGGTATCGTAGTGTCGATAGGGACGAGGTTCTGTGCACTTTTGGAAGAGTTTCCGGAAGGCTATAGGCTACGGTTTTACCATGAGTACAACTTTCCACACACAGACAGATGGTCGGTCGGGGGACTATCGGTGTTAGAAGACATGTTGAGGCATGCGATCCTGGATCGTAAGGGTAGTTGGGAGACATTTGCCCTTAGTGGAATTAAACCTGCTTGACAATTACGGAGCGGTATACGAGATGTGCCGTATGAGGCATTGTATGGAGGCCATGTAGATCACCATTATGTTGGACGAGGTGGGGAGAAAGCTCCATCCGCAGTCCCGATTTGATTAAGAGACACCTGAAGGTGACTTATCTACGACATTCTCGTCTTCTCGCTGGCTCAGTGCCGGTAGAAGAGTTGTCTGCACGGTAATGCGGCGTCGACCCTTAGGATGAGATTGGGATCATGTCTTCTTGAAGGTGATGCTAAGAGGGGAGATGGTCGAGACCGGTAGCGGGAAGCTATCGCCGGGATTTTATTGGACCTTTCGAGATACTCGAGAGGATAGGCATCGTAAGCGTACGGTTGGGTGTTGCAGCCCGACATGTCGGTGTGCATGAGGTATTCCGCGTCTCCAGTAACAGAGATGTACTCCGGATCCGGCTCATGTGGTGGATTGATGAGATGAGGTTGATCTTGATGAGACCTTTGAGGACCCGGTAGCCATTTTTTGGATAGCCGTGATCAGGTTTTGCGGCCTTAAGGCGTTGGTAGTGAGGTACTATGGAGACAACATGGAGTGGAGAGTCGCGTGGGAGCGCGAGGACACGATGCGGGCCACCTTTCCCTTCTTGTTTAGGGATGAAGGTAAGTAGTTTTAATTAGTTTAGATTTAAATATTTGTTTACATGCATGGGTAGAGTGCGTTGCATATCATGGTGATTGTGATTGTCTGAATTTCGGACGAATTTGAACTGGGAGGGAGAATGTAGGCAGAAGATTCAGTTATGGAAAAGGGCAAATCGTAATTTGGAATTACAAAATTGTTAATTTAGGTTAAAAATCCTTAATTTATTCTCTAGATCTTAGATGGCCCGGCAGTTTCACCGTTGGAATTGTCTTGCGAAATCTATTGCTGCGTAAAATTTCGTGAATCCCAGAAACCGGTCGAGGAATTTACACACGTTTTTCGAGGCATCGCGGTTCGGTCTTGAAATAAGCGATTTCGATCGCGACGAAGTCACATATAACACGTACTAAAGTGCCATAAGTGGTATGAGTAGAAAATGATAAAATGGACGGCGAAGTAGGCCGAATATCAAGCGAGAAAAAGAGGACATAACGGTCATTATGGAATTTGAATTAAGTCACAAAAGGCCAAAATAGTCAATAGTGCCTATCTCCTTCATTAAACCAAGACCAAAAAACGTGAAAGGAGGGGATTTCTTACAGAAATGAAAATGGCAACTTTTTAGTGAGAGAGTCTTCCTTTTCTCTAGAAATATGGGCGTCAGGCCAGGTCGGCGATCTTCGGAGGACAGAAGGAAAGGCGTTCTCTGTGAGAGCGGCCTGCAGCGTGGGTACGGTTGTAAGTTTTTAGACAAACTCCGAGAGGTAGGGGTTTCTCCCTACTTGGGTTTTATTTCCGATTTAAGTACTTTACAAATGTTTGAGTCGAATGAGACCGTTAGGGGCAGTTAGATCGGTCCCAAACCTTGGGACCGAATTGATATAAATTTTTTGAAAACAAAATGGTTAGCCATGCTTGTGAGGCTGTTTGGGTGTTTAATTCACAAAGTTTGTATTAAATCATGTATTGATTATGTGGGGCGAAATGGCCGAAAAATCGCGAATTCTAAGGTGAACCGATGAGTTGTGATTTTAGGAATAGTGTCGGGTTCACTATTCACAGCTTGATACTATAAAGCTATATTTTTGTGAAAATATGTGTTTGGTCGAGTGATTTAAATTAAATTGCTCGTGTTTGATCATTAGCCAAAGTGAGCTAATTTGGATGTATGAAATGAGAATTTACATGACATGATTGTGTAAATTGATTGTTTTGTAAATATATGCATGTTTATGTATTTACATGTGAGTGGAGCTACTGTTAGATTGGCATACATGCATTTCCATATGCCTTTGGGAACACCCTAGGACTAGGAGTAGGTGCATGAGATGAGCTCTAGAAAATGGTTGGAGGGTTGTTTAAAAATATTAGTATCGGAGGTAGCCCAAATTAAAAATATCAATCGTGGACGGCCCAATTGATATTCATGGGAGGTGATCACAAACAAATAACCATCAATCGTCGAAGCGTGATTGATATATATACATCGGAGGGTTGTCCACAAACAAACAAAATAATAATTTTCATACGAGGCTTAGGCGAGGGAGTGTGATGGAAACCGATGAGGACTACCGAGTCTGAGTTGGTCATGGAGCATTCAAGTAGGATCATGCATTTGCTTGAATGTATGTTTTATTTTGGAGCTGCCTTTGCACTTAGGTGGAGAGTAGCCTGGGGTGATTCCTCTTGAGCATTAACTCACCTGTCGGGGATATTATTTCTGAGGTACATGGAGCGTGCGAGGGCGAGCTTGTCTAGGGATTGAGGATTTGAAGAAAGCCGGATTGTGGCTTTGGTTGATGATATATACATGTATTGAAATGTCTAATTTTAATATATATAGTGTATAAGAGTGAAAATATTGTAACTCTTGTAACTATTTGGTATATAGTTGGATCATAGTTAGTATGTATTATGAGTATCGTTTGTGGGCCCAAGTGGCCGTATTACTCATGTGATTGGATATTGGATATATTACCTTTGTTTGGGACGAACATATCACGAGTTTGTATTTGGTGGCTTCCCGTACAAAAGGAGATTACGCTAATTTTGTGTCTTCGGGTCGCCCCATTCCGCAGTGTTTCGCAGTTGACGGGTGGTCAGCGGACCCGGAGTTTAAGGCGTCACAATATCAATTGGGCCATCTCCGATGATTGATATTTTTAGTATAGACTACCCTCCGATCAATATTATTTTTAGACAACCCTCCGAAACCATTTTCTCTAGACTCATCTCATGCACTCACTCCTACCGTCCTAGGATGTCCCAGCGTATATGGAATGCATGATGCCAATTCCATTACGATCTATAACACATGCAAATATACATGCATATATTCACATAAAATTAAATCACACCACAAATCATTGTTATGCGTTCTGTTTCATGCATCAAAATTAGCTCCGTGGGCTAATAGTCAGAGCTGCACAGCTAATTCACTAATTACTCGACCCGAATGCATCTTCAATTCACAAATAAGGCCTGTGAACACTATTCCCGGGGAATAGTGAAACCCTCGTGCTTATTCCCAAAAATCACAAATCATCGGTTCACTTAGTGAACCCGGGTTTTTCCATGACATTCATTTTTCATTCCAATCAATACGGCATCAACACACAAATGCACAATTAATCCACCCAAATCCAGTAGGTGGATGGAGTCCACGAGTTTGCTCCATTGGTTTCAAAGTCTCTCAATTAGGTCCCGAGTTTTGGGACCTGAGTCAACCATTCAAGGCCTTAAGCTGGCTGAGGCGTGAAAACACTTAAATGAGTGTAGGCCCAAGTGGGAGAGCCCTACCTCTCGGAGTTGGGGAAACTCCACAAAATCTAGTACTGCAGAAGCCCTCTCAGCGTAGGCGGCTCTAACGTCGGCAAATGGTCGGATCATGACAGAGAAGAAAGACACTCTCTCTCTAGAAACGAATTTCAACCTCACTGTAAGTGCTCTCCTGATTTTCACGTTTTTCTCTTTGGTTAATGAAGGAGACAACACTGTAGCATTCTTTTGTCCTATTATCCAACTTAAACAATTCAAAAATGACCTTTATGTCATTCTTTTCTGAGTTTTGACACTTGGCCCTATCTCGGCCGTCCCTTTTTATCATTTCTCTACTCATGCCACTTATGGCACATGAGTACGTGTTATATGTGACTTTTGTCGCATCGAGAATCGTTTTACGGCATCCGAATCTCGATGCCTCAACGTGTCGGCTTCAGAAGCTGTCTGAATTCCGCGAAATTTCGTGCTAGCTAGATTTCGAGCGATTCCAACATTTAATCCGTCGTCGGATCTACAGAAAATAAATTTTGAATTTTTAATTAAAATTACGATTTTACCCTTTTTCCGAAATTTAGATTTCACCGGTCTTACATTTCTCCCCTCAAAGATTTAGATCCCAAAATTACGGACAATCATAATCACTCATGCATATGCAACGTGCGTTCTACCATGCACGTAAACTAGTCATTTAAATGTTAAGCGACTAAACCAAATACCTTCATCCTAAGCGAAGGATGGGGTGATTAGCATCGTGTCCTCGCTCCCGCGTTGACTCCTCCCACTCCATAGTCGCGCCATAACACTCTCACTAGCCTCACGATGTCGCTACTTGTCGCAACTTATCTTTGTGATCCCACCTCGAAGGTCACGTCGGTGTCGACCTCGATATACATCTTCCAATCATACATGGCGACTCTGAAGTATACTTCGAGGCATGAGCGTGTCACAAGTGAACACTGTTGTCTTGATGACATGGCAAATGCGCGCAACATGCCGACGTCTCAAAGATCGATATTACCGGCGGGCGCTCTTCGCCGCTTTGCGAAATCGTGCATTTCCTTTCTTGAGCATTACAGCTAAAAGCGATCACCAACCTCGAACTCTACAAAGAATGGCGTCGCGCTCGTATAACTTCAGGCCTTCGGCGATGGCGGCGTGTATCCGCTCACGCTGCCGGTGGCTCTGTGATCAGTTTCGATGATGAATATACCTCGGTCCAACTGCATGACGACACCCATGGCACTCCCGTACAACTGCCTACATCTGATATATCTGCTCATACTGCGATTCTTTGTTGTTGTAGGCAGATTGCCCAGGGTGAGGTAACTCTTCGGCCACCACATATGATCAGTTCATGCGCTGTCCTCTAACACATGTAGTCCCCTCCGGCTTGACCATCATATACGAGGAATGAAAAATTTGTACTCATGGTCGATAGACGTGCCCATCGAGATTTGGAAACTTTCTTTCCAAGATAATGTGGCACCCTCGGGTCCCTATCAGGCTGTACTGTTCTGAAGTACTCCATGTAGTGCGGACACTATCTCTCTCGAGATATTCTTTGGCAGAGAATCGGCGAAGATCTGCGACTATAAAGTAAACCTATGGCCGGGGACCTCATATCACCCATGCAGCATCATACGTTTAATTAAGGTGGCTGGTCAAAGTGCATGGTGAACCTTCCCTTTCCACTCGGCCGCACCGACTATTTGTGTATATTTGCTTCACAGTCTTGACGCGGCCTCTTTGACTGCGTGGTGTCAGATGAGAACAAGAAATCCCCCCTCATCTTCTCTTCTTCCCAAGCAATATCTTGTGACGGAATGCATATTATCTTGCGTGCCACTGAGTGCGACAAATCAAGAGCGTTGAAACTCCACAATCTCACCTCTCAAGCTCGATGCGGCTGGGAACCCTTTGCGCCGTCCTTATCAGAAGACTGCCATGCGCGTGAAGCGATCGACCCTATCAGAGT
This sequence comes from Tetrastigma voinierianum, assembly GCA_016808115.1. Lineage (NCBI taxonomy): Eukaryota > Viridiplantae > Streptophyta > Magnoliopsida > Vitales > Vitaceae > Tetrastigma > Tetrastigma voinierianum. Next base: position 460,053 of record JAEQBH010003568.1, read on the forward strand.
ATCTGTGTGCTGCGTTCTTTGATATTACTATCTGCGCGCGTCACACCAGCTGGGACTCAGCGCTGCAGCAACGAGAAGGCGTGCGCTTCGCTAAGCCGAGGCCACCACAGTTGCTACGTGTATTGTAACGTCCGCGATCTCGAGAAGGCATCACTTGTCCCGGCGAAGCTGCTGCTAGCTGCGCTCGTGATACCGGCGAGCCATCGGCTACGTACGCTGCCGGGGATGGAGTGGCACAAAGTGAGTCTTATCTACAGAAATTCCCATCCATGCGCGTTTGCACCATATTGAATCGTTTGGTGAAGACATGCTGGGAGCGCTGTTACGGCGAGCCACCTCGGGCTCTAAGCCATATGTGGTGGCCAAATCTTCAGGGCGAAGATACGATCGTAACTCCATGTGTCGTGCGTCAGGCCAATTACGCTCATGATTCTTCCCGGCAGCAGACCCTTAATACCCTCGGTACATCAACACATCCCGATCGCGCCTGGCTACATCCTTATTACCTTGTGTACCCATCTCTGTCTGATTTACACTCGGATAAGCTGAAGTAAGTCTCTCTTCAACCACAGATGCCTCCTGCATCGATCATCCCAATTAAACTTGACCTCGCTTACGAACTCAGCCTAATGCTTAGGTGCCGCTATCTGGAGAATACTGATGAGTCTGTAATACCCGGCCAACCGAAAAAACTGCGTATCTCGAAAGCGGCCGGCTTTCTCCTAAATCGCACACCGACCCTTCTCTAGTGCAAACGTGCTACGATGCGGCACTGCGTGTCTAATCTCGCACCGACAAGCAAACTGCACTCTTGGTGGCGACACAGTGATGGTCGGCTGACTGGCTGCATTTCTGGTACTCTGCTCCCACTACGGCTGGAGTAGATCATCATCACGAGATACATTAGCTTGATCTAAACAGGGCGGAATATCTATGCATGAATCCATGAGTGAAGCTGGCATTAAAATCATCGAAAGGGCATCACCCTGCACTCATAACCTGCCCGTGCGCGAGTCCTAAGCGTATCTTAGGGATATCTGTCTCTGCTCTCAGGCTGATGTGTGATCTTGAAAGGTCGCTCTCTCAGCGACCAAGCAAATCATCGGTCTCGACGTGACTTGCGATTCTGTCATAACACGTTCAGCGTGGGTAATGTGCTGCGATGGGGACTGTCACTTCTTCTTCTCAAAAAATGAGGCAGGAGCGCCCATGGTAGTGCTGACTTTGAAGCAGGCCAATCGATAGCTCTGCAGCAGACTTTGAGTTCCTACAGCTGGCTTGTGCCCATCCTATGCGGGCGTCATAAAATGGGTGAATACCCAGGGAGTGTAATTAAATGCAGAAATCTACGACCCTGCAGAAGCTCCGGTAGCTCATCTGGAAAGGCTATACACATACTAAGCACCGAGGCAGATCTAAGTCTGGTCTCTCCTGAATCTAGGAACAGTGTGATGCTTAAACCGAGTCCGTTGACTACCCGTCAACCGCGAGCCACAGAGTGGACCGGTTCGACGCCACTTTAGAAAATCTGGTAGAGTCTCCTTTTGTGCGGGGGCTCTACCCCGAAATCTGACCTGCGTAAACGTCCCCTGGCAGTCCGATATAACGATGCATGATTAAAAGCGGTCCTTAGGCTCCCAAACCAATACTTTCACTAACAATGTATATATATATCAACTATCCAACCATAGTTCAAGAGTTCAAAGTTTACTCTTATACAACACATATATTAAAATTAGAGAATTCTAATACATGTAATACATCACAAAACCAAAACCATAATCTGAGAACTTTTCTTCAAACTAAACCTCCCAGAATGACTAGTCTCCTCGTCGCTCCCATTTGAAAACATGTTCCCTCGACAGGGGTGGGCTAATGCTCAGTAGTGGAATCTCCCTAAGTGGGCTACTCTCCACCTAAGTGCATGTGCGATGCTCCCGAATAAACAGCGTTGGCCAATTGCATGATCCTGCTTGGATGTCTAAGCGCTCGACTCAGCATCCGAATCCTCACGGAAACTCCTCACACTGCTAAGCCATGTATGGAAAACTAATTTCAAACAAGTTATTTGTTTATATTTGTGAAGTCTCGCTCTAGATCTAAATAGTGGAATGTCTCAGATGTTATATTTAGTGGGACTACCCTAGGATATATCAGTGGGTAGTCTCAGGCGATTGATATTATGTGGACTACCCTGGAGTGTATATCAATTGGGCCGTCTCAGGCGATTGATATTTTAGTATGGACTACCCTCGATCGTTATTATTATTTTTAGACAACCCTCACGACCATTCTCTCTAGAATTGCCTCGCCTCCTCTATCTCTCTGCCCAGGGTGCTTGAGTGCACATGAAGCCATTGTGATGCCATTTCAATAACTCATATAACACATGCAAATATATTACCATGCATATATTCACATAATTTAAATCACACAATCATGTTATGTAATTTCACATTTCACACTCAAGTAGCTCACTTGGGCTAATGGTCAAACACGAGCAATTCCACTTAAATCCCTTTCAAATTGACACATATTTTCACAAAAATCATTTTGTGAACAAGCATTTAGAATAGTAAAACCCTAGGTTACTGTTCCTATCAAAACACAAATTATCGGTTCACTTTGTAAACCCGTATTTCTCGGCCGATTCCGGCCTCGCACATCAAAGCATACATTCGCTAGCACACATTTCACCATGGCACTCCCGAGCGACCCGTGGGCGGTCAGGGTTTATCGCATAGTTCAAAATCAACACCTCGGTTCCAAGATTTGGAACCGATCAATGGCCCCTCACGACCTCATTCAACTCAAACATTAACATGGCTCTTAAGCACAGAAGAATAAAACCCAAGTAGGGAGAAACCCCTACCTCTCGAAGTTTGAGAAACTCTCTAAATCCGGTTCCCACGCAAAGCCCTCTCAGCGTAGACTGACTTTCCTTCTTATCTGAATTGCCAGCCGGTCGGATCGTAGAAACTTAGAGAGAAGGAGACCCTCTCTCTAAAAGTTTGGAAGTAGCTTCTTTGCATCTCCGACACGATTTCTTTTTCTCCTTTCAAAGGAGAAGTTCACCTGTCTAGTTTGTCTTATTATCTTTAAGACAAATTCCAAAACAAACCATTATATTTCTTCTTTTCAGTTTTGACATTCGGCACTATCTCGACCGTCCATTTTCATACTTTCTCTACTCATTGCTGTTTATGGCACATAGGTACGTGTTATGTGACTTTCGTCGCATCGAAAATCGTTTTGACAGTACGTGCCTCGGCGTGCCAACTCGACTATCTCGGAATTTGATGAAATTCGACGTGCTTGTTAGATTTCGCTAGACGATTCCAATGGTGAAATCCGTTTCATCATCCGAGATCTAGAGAATAAAATTTGGATTTTTAACCGAAATTACAATTTTATGTGTAACCGAAATTACGATTTTACCCTTTTTCGAAGTGATTTCGAGGTCTTACATTCTCCCACCTTAAAAGGAATTTGTCGAGTATGGACAATCCCAATCACTCATGCATATGCAATGTGCATTCTACCATGCATGTAAGCAGTCATTTAAATCTTAAACAACTAAACCACATACCTTCACATCCCTAAAGAAGGGATGAATTAATATCGTGTCTGGCGCTCCCAAATTTGATTCCTCCACTCCACCAATTACCATACTCTGCTTTCTCACTTTCGCCTCATGGTCTTGGGTGCAAAACCACGATCCACGGCTATCCAAAATACATACTAGTCCCTCTTCAAAGGTCCCATCGTATCCTTTCGATCTGTCCCCAATCCACCACAAAATTTGGATGCAGTCTTAGAGACATGGAGGCGATGGCTTCCTCATGGACACGACATGCGTGATGCATGGCAGGTAAGCAACGATTGCCTATCATCTCGGGATCTCGAGGTGATGAACAGCGATAAGCTTCCGCTTACGAATCATGCCTCTCTATTAGGCATCACCTTCAGCGTGATCCTGACACCGAACTCTAAGGTCGACGTCGTACATCTGCGCAACTCTTAATCGGCTTTGAGCCGTGAAGAAGCGTCGGTAATCAAGCTCACTTTTCTTGGAGGTGATCTGTGTCGTGGATCGGGACCCACGGTGGGCTGCTCTCCCTTCGGTCCAAACTAGCGATGACCTCTGGCCTCCCTTACAATGCCTCATATGGTGCCGCTCAACATACTCGCGATAAGCTGTTGTGTTGTGGTGAATTCACTAGAGGCAAGTGCTCCTCCCAACTACGATGATCCGGGATGCATGCTCGTAGCATGTCCTCCCAACTTTATATAGTCCCCTCGGACTAACCATCACATTTTGAGGTGGAAAGGCTGTTCTGTCGTGGCCCGAATGCCTTTGCCTTTAGGCTTCTTCCCGAGAGATGCGTGTCAACCTCGGGTCCTATCCAGCGCTGGATGTTGTTGCTCATAGTTGGACTATCTCCGAAGTCTGACGGCGAGAATCTCTCAGGGCGAAGGTCATGCGGCTATGAAATGTCTTGAGCCGTGATAGGTCCACTATCACCCATACCGCATCATGTCTCTGCGGTGTCCGTGGCAAGTGGGTCACAAAATCCATCGTGGCGTGCTCCACTTCCCACTTTCGGCTCAGTAACAAATAGCCCGGCGCTACATTTGCTTAGTAACCTCGACACGTGAGACTGTCGTCGCATAAAGTCCCTACGTCTTCTCTTCATCCGCTCCGGTATGCGCGGCGAATCTGGTACGTCTTATTACTACCTGGATGTACGACAATCGAGGAAGCGATGAGAAACTCCACGAAATCTCCTCTCAAATCGGTCGAATGGGGAACCTTGCAGTCACCATGCAGAAGACTACCGTGGCGTGGATGGTCGACCCTCGTCTGTGCAGAAACGTACTGGGTCCGCACGATGGGCACTATCTATGCGTCACGCCACTAGGACTCAATCACTTTCACCTTAACGAAGGCGGTGTAGCCCTGCGGCTCCTAAGCATTACTTTGAATTTGCTCTGTCTGTAGCCCAAGCGCGGCAGTCTCGAGCATGTCTGCAGCTCAGAAGCTATACTAGCCAGCGCTCCTTGTGACTTAATTTGATCCCTTCGGCCGCTTTCCCATTGCCTTACCAGATGGTAATGCAAAGTGAAAGTCATAATCCTCAGGAACTCATCATCTGGGTTGCCTCATGGCCAGGTCCCTGCAGCATTAATATGCCCGGACTTTCTGGTATAGGTACACTGAACTCCTAACCATGTAAGTGAGTGGCGCTTGAGTCTTCAGAGCGAAGACTTGACCGCCAGCTCCGTAATCGGTGAGTGGGGTAATTACGCTCATGATTCTTCAGCGATGAGCCATAAACTCTTGCCATCGATTGCATCAAACACATCGATCTGGCCCTCTAGGCATCCTAATGTCTTGTAATACTTGTCCACAATAAGGACTATCAGAATAGGGGCTGAAGTAAGTCTCCTCTTCAACTCCTGGAATACCTCCTCGCATCGGTCATCCCAATCAAACTTGACCTCCTTGGGTTAACCTAGTGTAGATGCTGTATCACAGAGAAAATCCTGATGAATCTGCAGCAATACCAGTAATCCCGAGAAACTAAGTATCTGAAGACTAACCGGTCTCTCCCAACCCATCACAGCCTCGACCTTCTACGGGTCCACGACACTCGATGTTGTGACACCACGTGTCTCAATCTCACCTCATTAAGCCAAAACTACGCACTGCGAACTCGTCACGGCGATGATGCTCTCAACTGGCGGTAGCTTACGATCCTTAAGTGATACTCATACTCCCACTCGGCGAGAGTAGATCGAAATGTCATCCCACGAAGACTACGACAAGGCGATCTAAATAGGGTTGGAATATCCTATGCATGAATCATGAATCTTCTTGTGGCATTGTCGTCCCGAAGGCATCATCGTAGCTTCCAAGTGCCCTGCTGGCGTCTTCGCGTCTTAGGGATATCTGTATCTCCTTAACCCTCGAGGGTGATGGTAACTAGTGCGAAGGTCTATCTTGGAGTAAACTGCTCCTCTGACCCGATCAAGTAAATCATCAATCCTTGGTAATGTTGCAGATTCTTGATACGTAACCACAATTCAAGCTATCATGTCAATGCAAATCGAAGAGTCTTGTCCTTTCTTCTAAATAGAGCCGGAGCGCCCCATGGTGAAGTGCTCGATCTAATGAACCTTATCGGTAACTCCACATGCTTGGACTGCGAAAGTTCACAACCAACTTCCAATGGTGCCATCATCACGGAGTCATAGAGATGGGTGAAATGAGGTGTAACTTCAATCTGAGTCCATCCTATGTGGAGGTAGTCGGTAGCTCATCACGGAAAACATCAGCATACTGTAAACTACCGGTGGTCCCAAGTGCGGTCTGCACCGTCCTCTAGAATAGGCTATTCTTGACAGCCGTCCCAGCACTTGGACTCGTATCGCGTACGGGAAAAATGTCATGCTTGTCCCCTTGAAATACAACCACGGTACCGTCACGTGGTGTGGCGGTAACCTCCTCACGGCTCTGTCGATGCGACCACATCATTTGTCGTGATCCATCCCAGATGACGTCGAGACTTCACATTTATGTCCATGATCCTCGGGTCCACTATGAGGTAGAGTCCCAGAGATCTCCAACTACGCAACTCTGACATATCATCCTTATTCGCCCTAGTCCCTAGGGAGAGACTGCATACAAAGGCTCCCTCTAAGGTCTCGACCTCGAGCCCGACTCTCTATGGTGGCATCCTGACCATGGAGTCCGTATCACATGGCGAAGTCCTATAATCCGTCTCGAATGGACAACTTTAGCCCATTCTTCGAATCTCCTAACGACCAAGTCCATGGCCCGCGTAATCATCAAGCGAGTCGTGCTAGCTCACGTGAACCTGGTCACCTAATCCATCATAGTCATGGCCCACAGCTGTCTAGGAACTCGAACGCTGCGGTCTCACGGAGAAATGCGTACCCATGAAGGCATGACTCACGGAAATTCTTGCCCATGTTATGTACTCTGGGTCTCTGAGGTCCTTACTCATTCACACCATATTTAGGTCTCACCCACCAGCTAGAAGCCTTGAACTAGTCTAATGCGGGTCACGTCGGTTATCTGTAGCCTCCTAACACCTTCTCGATCTGCATAAACTAATGAGGTACGCCGCCATCGGATCTCCTCCCAGCGAATGTCGGAGGATGATGCGCCCTAAACCTACGGAGGTTAGTAGGATCTTCACGTCTATCTTGCTATCTTAACTTTGTCGCGATAACAGCTAACTGTAATACCTACGACCTGCAACAAAGGCTTGCTTATCAAATCTTGGCTGGTTTGGTCGAGTAATGATTGGTGCGACCGGTGCCTATGGACATCCTCTACGTCCTGGTCCTCTACTAGCCATCTATACTAGCCAACATGGCGGGTTAAATCTCATCTGATCTCTAGGCATAAACACGTACGCAGGCCAGTAATAAATACATAAATGGAGTGTATACATTGTCCTTGCATTTACGGTAGTGCAGGCAATCGATTGCATTTAAAATATTGTTTTCAACAAAAATTTTATTTTCGAAAATTTCATTTTTGAAAATTTTATTTTTCGAAAATTTTGTCTAATTTTATTTGATTTGATTTGATTTTTATTTAATTTAATAAAAAAATTCCAGCGTGATGAGCCGTGTTCATGAGCCGGGTTCACGAACAATATCCCAAATTGACTTCGAGGCGGTGCAGGAGTCAAGCCGGGTCAAAAGCAGGCTGGAGTGCACCAGGGTGCACGGTCGACCAGGCCCAGCGTACGCCCGGGCCGCGCCAGTATGGCCGTAGATGCCCCGTGCGTAGCGCCGTGTCCCTGGCGCCCACAGTCGGCGCGCCCATCACACACCCCGCTGCGGCGGCGCCAGCAGCCCAGCGCCGCTGTGCGCATGCGCCCAGTCGGCGGCGCCAGCTTACTGCCGTGTAGCGGCTTCTGTTGCCTTCCCCTCGCGACACAGCGCACGCCTCCTGTCTGTACTCAGGGTTGCATTGCGTCTGACCTTGCCTCCTGCGACCCTTCCGACCTGTCTGGTGCAGTATATTGCGATACCTTGCTCACACTACCATCCCCCTCTGTGCAATACAAAACTTTCTTGCAATACCATTCCGACCCCTCTTCTCTGTGTCCTGAGCCGATTGTATTGCAATACCTCCCGGCCCATCTAGGTTGCCTCGCGCAATACACAATTTTCTGTGCAATACAATTTCCATTCTCCTGCAATACAATTGGGCAGTAGCCCAATCCAAATCTGCACCAAATTTTTTTTTTCGTTTCTTTTTTTTTTTTTTTTCATTTCCAGCTATTGGAAAATTATAAAAAAAATATATACCTATTTTTTTTTTCATTTTCCATAATACCCAAATAAATTTCTAAAAATTTATTTTCTTCAGTTTTACACCTTGTAAAATCCAAAAATATTATTTCCTTCACCTCTAAACCAAATAAATTTATAAAATTTATTTTCTTTATTTTTTTTTTTCCTTTGAAATTTTTTCTCCGCATATATACATATACACAGGTATATATATATATATACTGCTATATATATATATATATATATATACTATATATATACTATATATATATATACTTTGCTCTGCTATATATATTTCCTAAATTTTCAATAAACCAAATAAATTGGCAAATTTATTTTGTTTATTTAACCCCTCATTTGAATACGGAAAATGGTCGAGGCTTTCCTCAAAGCTCCTTATATAACACTAACCCTAGTGTTCAACCTCAAATTTATTAAAATTTGATTTCATTATCCAACAACTCAAATAAATTTATTAAAATTTATTTCTTTTATTTCCTTGTTCCAGTTTACACACTATAAACTCCAAAATTTGTTTTCCATAAATTCTCTAACACACTAAGTGCTAATCACTAAGCACACATACCACAATCACAACACATCCATGACCATGATCACATCATTCATGTTATGCATATTTTCCACACAACGCAATTATCAAATCACAGAAAACACATCAAACACATATGCGTGTCTGTCCCGTGATTTCCTAGGTAATCTCATACTAAGCCGAACATCAAACCGCAGTGGTGATGTTCTTACTCGACTATGGCCTATTAAATCCTCCATCTCTAGGTTTCCATATACCTATACTCACATCAAACCACCTAGTGGTGATGGATACTGACTTCGAGCTCCCTTTGTATTCGTATACCTAAGCTCGATGCCAAATTGCTGGCCCCAAACCAGAGTCCGTTGACTTCTGCGTCGACACTTGGAATACAAGTGGATGTCGGGTTGCAGAAGACGCCTTAATCGAGCGAAGTCTCCTTTGTACGGGGCTCTGCAGATACAACACTATAGCATAAACTGTCCCCAAGCAGGTCAAATATCTGCATTCTATGATTAAAACGGCCCCCTTGGGCTCTAAATAATACTCATAACAATGTATATATATATATATATATCCAACTATCCAACCATAGTTCAAGAGTTCAAGTTTACTCTTATACAACACATATATTAAAATTAGAGGTAATACATGTAATACATCCTTGAAAACCAAAACCCATGTCAGTTTTCTTCTAAACTTCGGCCTACAGGGCAGAACCGTCTCTCGTGCGCTCAGGTACACGAAAATATGTTCCTCGATAGTGTGAGCTAATGCTCGATGGTGGAATCACCCTAAGTGGGCTACTCTCCACCCCTAAGTACATATGCAATACTCCAAAATAAACACACATTCAAAACAAATGCATGATCTTTATTTGAATGTCCTAACTGCTTTCGACTCCTTATCCCGAGTCCTCACCGACTCCCTCACACTGCCTAAGCCATCACATGAGAAAGCAATTTCAAACAAAGTTATTTGTTTATATTTGTGAAGTCTACCCTCCGATCTAAGTAGTGAATTTGTCTCCGATGTTATATTTGGTGGACTACCCTCAGAATATATCAAATTGGGCGATCTCAGAGGATTGATATTATGTGTGGACCCACCCTCGATGTATCAGTGGGCCGTCTCCGACGATTGATATTTTTAGTATGGACTACCCTCCGATTGTCGAAACCATTCTCTCTAGAATTACCTCATGCACTCACTCCTATCTCTCTAGGGTGCCCCAATGCACATGAAATGCATTGTGATGCCATTTCAATAACTCATATAACACATGCAAATATATCACCATGCATATATTCCTGTAATTTAAAATCACCTGATCATGTTATGTAATTTCACATTTCCACACTCCAAAAATTAACTCACTTGGGCTAATGATCGGAAACACGACAATTCCGCCGTCCCTTTCGACCAAACACATATTTTCACAAAATCATTTTGTGAACAACATTTCCGAAACGATGAAACACTAGATTCTCATTCCCATCAAACCTAAAATTATCCGGTTCCTTTGTGAACTTAGAGTATTTCTCCTTGCGTTCGGCCTCCTGCACCTATCAAAAACGCCCATTCTTGCTTTACATTTCACCATGGAGAACTCAAAACAGCCACGTGGACGGTCAGGGCATCCACATGTTTCAAAATCCAACACACCTCGGTTCCCAGATTTGGAGCAGATCAAAGCAACCCCTCACGGCCTCATTGATAAACACTAACATAGCTCTTAAACGAGAATAAAACCAGTAGGGAGGAAACCCACTCTCGAGTTTGAGGAAACTCTCTAAATCCATTACGCGAAGCCCTGCGCGTAGGCGGCTTTCCTTCTTGTCCGAAGGCGCCGACCCGATTGGATCGCCGCGAAGCAGAGAGAAGGAGACCCTCTCTCTCTAAAGTTTGGAAATGGCTTCCTGCATCTCCCGCGTTTCTTTTTCTCTTTTTCCAAATGGAGAAAGTCAGCATTCCGTTTTGTCTTATTATCATTTAAGACATATTCCAAAATGACCATTATATCCCTTCTTTTCAGGTTTTGACATTCGACACTATCTGGTACGGTCCATTTCATACTTTCTCTACTCATGCCGCCCATGGCACATGAGTGCGTGTTATATGTGACTTTTCATTACCATCGAAGAAAATCGTTTCTGACTTTTCGGTGTGATGCCTCGGCGTGCCAACTCCGTCTCGAACCGATGAAATTGACGTGTCGCATTAGATTTGTGAGGCGATTCCAACGGTAAATCGTTTAGATCATCGAGATCACAGAGAATAAATTACAGATTTTTTTAACAGAAATTACAATTTTGTAACCAAAATTACGATTTTGCTGCTTTCGAAATTGTGAGCTCGCTAACCAACCCGCTAGCGTCCTGACACTGGACTCATTATTATCTCTTTGATAAGGCCCGAAATATCATGCTGGTCTCACGAAATACTACGGTACCGTCCTGCGTGTAGGCGGTAACCACTCTGCAGCTCACAGAGATAACGACCTGTGGTGTCGGTGATCCATCAGGATGACATCGAACTCGACATGTCAATGATCCTCGGGTCCAGCCTTTGTGGTGAGTCCCAGAGATCTCGGCTGCTGACCTCGACATATCATCCCTATTCTGCATTCTAATCCACTGGGAACTCACATCTGAGGCTCCTCGGGTCTCGACCTCGACCCTGACTCTATCCCACCCGATTGATGTAGTATTAATGGTGCGACGCACCGAGATGCAAATAACACTCTTGCCCGCATGGCGAGATAGCAAAAAAGCACGTGCCACAGCAAGCAGGGCGTCTGGCGGCTCGGCTGCGATTGTGATGGCGTAGACCGCCTGGACCCTGATGTCCACACTTTGTGGGCTCGTCCTGCACCTCTACCCATACTCTGGCCTCTCGGGCCTGCCTGTGAAATGTGAGGTGCAGGTGCTTGGCTCCTTGGCGGGGCGGCTCCTGCGGCTGTACGGTCTTTACGTGGGAGGCGTCTTGTATCCTCTCTGTCACGCTGCGGCGGGGCTGTGTTGTCCCAAAACCACAGGATCCACGTGGGGGGCAATCCACTCCCCTCATATGTCGAGTTTGGCGACCAATTGTAGCACGCCCACCATACCGCGACCGGCAACTCTTATCGTCCCTTACCGGATGGCGACTACAGGACCCTACATGACCCAAGCTCTCTGCCTCTTTCTAAAGCTGGAAGAAAATGTCCTTCCTTTGCTAATGCACCCGCATCCTGAGTGCTTTCAGGCATCCTCTATCTCGCTCTATGGTGGCATCCCGACCATAAGTCCATATCACGTGGCGAAGTCTACAATCCCGGCTCGAATGGACAACCCCGACCCATCCTCGAATCCCCAGCTTTGGCCATGTCGTGTGCGTAATCGCTCGGCAAATCGGGCTAACTACGTGAATCTAGCCCGTGGTCCATCACGATCGTCGCCCACAGCCGACTCAGGAACTCTGAGGCCTTCACATGTACCTCGCGATCTCTGGAAGTATTTACCCGTGAAACGACTCGAAGCTACGTCAATATCATAACCTCTAATCTCTTTGAAGTCTGGCCATCTCCCACCATACGCGCGGGCCTCGCCCTCTAGTGGAATCACGACTAACTGATCTGGTTGTATCGGTGATCTCCATAGCCTCAGTATGTTCTCGATGCATAAACCAATGATTACGCAATATGGGTCTCCTCCCCCTGTGAATGTCGGAGGATGATGCGCTCTACACCTTTGGAGGTTACTAGAACCTCCCTGACTACCTGCTATGCCAGCCTGTGCGATAGCCTGACTTATTTGCAACACCCTCTGACCTCAGCAAAGGCTGTGATCGAATCTTGGCGGCTTTGGTCAAACCGGGTGGTGCTGACGGTGCCCGAGTGGGCGTCCTCGTCCTCGTCCTGCCAACCATCTATACGGTTGATGGCGGTTAAATACAATCTGCGGTATCTCTAAGGCATAAATACAACCCAGAACTAACTATTCATACACATGTCAGTGTATACACATTGTCCTTGCATTCGTAATTGTGCGAGGCAGTGTTTGCATTTAAAATATTGTTTTCAACAAAAATTTTATTTTAAATTTCATTTTGAAAATTTTATTTTGAAAATTTTGTCTAATTTTATTTGATTTTTATTTTTAAATTTAATAAATTTTTTGAAAAAATTTGTGATGGTGATGTTCATGAATCGGGTTCACGAACAATGTCAAAAATTGACTCTCGGGTGATCTTGAGTCAAGCAGAGACAAAAACGATTTGGGGTGCACGAAGTGACCTTAGCGGCCGGGCGCCAGCCGTCTTGCGCCCGCGGCAATGCGCCGTACTGTGCGGCAGCGCGAGCCCGGCACCCGCAGCGCTGCGCTCGTGCGGCCTGCGGCGCCAGTGTGGCGACCGCTAACGCCAGCGCCCGTGTTGGCTTTGGGTAGTCGTGTCGCGACCACGATAGTAGCGACCGCGATCAGCTAACCCACTACCCACATTTGCCACAATACAGTATTTTGTCTTGCAATACAAATTTTCCCGATCGACCTTCTCTGTACCCAATGGTACCTTCTTACAGCTACAATTCTAACCTAGCGCGCTCTATTGCAATACAATCCTGTGCATTGCAACACAATTTTAGCCCCACTAGGTTACAATACAGGAATTGTCTTACAATACAATCCCATGTCCTCTCCAGCCTGCAATACACTTCTTGCAATACAATTGGACCCTTGCAATACAATTTTTTTTTTCACAATATAATTGGGCAGTAGCCCAATCCGTTCTGCACCAAAAAAAAATTTTTTCATTATTTTTTTTTCATTTGTTCCAGTTATTTCCAGCAGCTGAAAAAAAAATCATATCAAAAAAAATACACCTATTTTTTTTTTCATTTTCATAATACTCAAATAAATTTATAAAATTTATTTTGCTCCATTTTCTTCAGATTTTACACAGCAGTAAGAGCCTTAAAAAATTATTTTCCTCACCTCATAACCAAATAAATTTACAAAATTTATTTTCTTTACTTTCTTTTTTCCAGTTTTACACTGTAAAAAAATTTTCTCCACCTTATATACATATATTGTTTCTCATTTCTCAATAAACCAAATAAATTGCTTAAAATTTATTTTGTTTATTTTTTTTTCATTTAATTCTGAAAAATGGTCCGGAATTTCCTCAAAGCCTCCTTATATAACACTAACCCGGTGTTCAGCCTCAAACATTAAAATTCGATTTCCTTAGTAATAAACCAAATATTTCTAAAAATTTATTTCTTTTATTTTATTCTTCCGGCTTTATAATTGTAACACTCTAAAGTTTTCCTATGTGCTTTAATCCTTTAAGCACACAACATTTCACAACTCACTTAACATGGTATGCATGTACCATTCATCAAACATTCACCTAACATTTCATGTTATGAAGATATTTTCACACAACAAATTTATCAAATCACACAAACACATCAAACACATGCCATCTTTAGTGTCCCTGAATTTTGTCTCGTGATTTCCTAGGTAATCTCATACTTAAACTCAACATCGAACCACACCTAGTGGTGATGTTCTTACTCGACTATGACCTAAGCCCAAATCCTCAATCTCTAGGTTTCCATATACCTATACTTTACATCAAACCACCCAAGTGGTGATGGATACCCAAACTTAGAGCTCCTAGGTGTCGTATACCTAGCTCGATACAAAATTTGTGGCGCCCTAAACAGAATCCGTTGACTGCAGATTAACCAGCGGAGATACAAGTGGATGTCGGGTTACCCAGCATACTCAGAGAAAATTGGGCGAGTCTCCTTTGTACGAGAAGCTCTACCAAACCTGATTTTGTATGAAGCACAGTCCCAACGGTCAATATAATCACAACATGAGTAAAACGGCCACTTGGGCCCATAAACAATACCCATAAAAACATACCAACTATGAATCCAACTATATCCAATAGTTCTAAGAGTTCAAATGTTTTACTCTTATACAACACATATATTAAACTTATAGAAATTCCTAACCCTTGTATAAAATCATCAAAGCCGCGATCGGTTTTCTTAAACTTCGACCTACAGAGATGACGCGTCTCTACGTGCGCTCCACGTACACAGAAAATATGTTCCCTCGGCGGGGTGAGCTAATGCTCAGTAGTGGAATCACTTTAAGTGGGCTACTCTCCACCTAAGTGCATATCTGATGCTTCAAAAAATAAACACACACATTCAAGCAAATGCATGATCTGCCCAGATATACAGCGATCATCTCATACCAGGAGTCCTCACTTAGGCTCCTCACACTTTGCTAAATACGTATTGAAAACTAATTTCAAACAATTTTATTTGTTTATATTTATTGTAGTCTACCCTCCGATCTAAGTAGTGGACCGTCTCCGATGTTATATTTAGTGGACTACCCTCCGATGTATATCAATTAGGTCATCTCCGACGATTGATATTTTTAGTATAGACTACCCTTCGATCAATATTATTTTTAGACAACCCTCCGAAACCATTTTCTCTAGACTCATCTCATGCACTCACTCCTACCGTCCTAGGATGTCCCAGTGCATATGAAATGCATGATGCCAATTCCATTACAGTCTATAACACATGCAAATATATAAACATGCATATATTCACATAAAAATTAAATCACACAATCATGTTATGTAATTTCTCATTTCATCACATCAAAAATTAGCTCCGTGGGCTAATGATCAAACACAGCAATTCTACTTGAATTACTCAAACAATCCTCGTAATTCTGAAATAAATTTGCCAGACACTATTCACGAAGAATAGTGAAACCCTCGGTTACTATTCTCAAAAAATCACAAATCATCGGTTCACTTAGTGAACCCGGGTTTCACGGCCATTTCCGGCCTCATTCCAATCAATACATGCATCTTTACACAAATGCTACAATTATCCACCTTTAAATCCAGCCAGTGGGCGATCCGCAATTTTTGCTCATTTGGTTTCAAAATTATATCAATTCGGTCCCAGTTTTTGGGAGGCGATCAAAAAAAACGACATTCAAGGCCTCAAGCTGCTAGAAACATTGAAAAAACCTTAAATGAGTGTAAAACCCAAGTAGGGAGAAACCCACACCTCCTCGGGTTGAAACTCCCCAAATCCGGTACCCGTGAAGCCTTTCAGCGTGGAAGCGGCTTTCCTTCTTGTCACGAAGGTAGCAGACGATCGGATGGCCAGAAACTTAGAGAGGAAGACCTTTGTGACACCCAAACCCGAGTGTTGACTACCTTTTCGACCCGCGAATACAAAATTGGATGTCGGGTTACCCAGCGCCACTTTAGAAATCGAGGCGAGTCTCATTTATGCAAGGGGCTCTGCAATCTGCGCTTGTCCCAAACGGTCAATGACCACTAGGTCATATACAACTAAGCAGTAAAATAATTTCCACTTAGGCCCTGCATCATCACTCACGACATATATCAATATGATCACAAAATGAGTAAAGCGTACTTGGGCCCATAAGCGATACCCGTAAAACATACCAACTATGAATCCAACTATATCGATAGTTTAAGAGTTCAAATGTTTTTACTCTTATACAACATATATTACAGTAGGAATTCTAACCATGTAGAACTTCATAGCCAACCCAGAAACCCGCAATGTCAAACTTTCTTCCTAAACTTGTCAGTCTCTAGGGCCCCGAAGCGATCCCTCATACGCACTCACAGCACTGTAAAAATAGTATCCCTCGGCGGGGTGAGCTAATCTTTCGGTAGTGGAATCACCCTGTGGGAAACTCTCCGCGTGAGTGCGGTGCAATGCTCCAAAATAAACACTCATTTCAAGCGATGCATGATCTACTTGAATGTCTAACTTTATCAACTCATGCAGAGGAGTCCTCACCCGACTCCCTCACACTTTCGCTAAGCCTCGTATGAAATTGTATATTTATTTGTTGGTGGACAACCCTCCCGTGTGTATATATCAATTGGGCGTCTCCGACGATTGATATTATTTGTGGACCTACCCTCCGTGTATATCAATTGGGCCGTCTCAGGCGTTGATATTTTTGATGTGGACTACCCTCGGGCCAATTATTAGTTTTTAGACAACCCTCGAACCATTTTCTCTAGACTCACCTCATACTCCTCCTATCGTTCTAGAATTGCTCCGATTGCACATAAGGATGCATGATGCCAATTCCATTACGGTCATGTCACATGTAAATATATAAACATGCATATATTCACATAAAATTCAATCACACGATCATGTTATGTAATTACGCATTTCATCACATCAAAGTAGCTCACATGGCTAATGATCAAACACGAGCAATTATACTTAGTGCCAGCCAAACATAGTAATTCACAAATTATTTTGTGAACACTATTCGAATAGTGAAACCCTCGATTCTTACATTCACCGGAAAATCCTGATCCCTTAGGTTCCTTTTGTGAACCCGGGTTTCACGGCCATTATCGACCCTATACATACCAAAGCACCATTTAATCCATAAAATCGACACACAATTAACCCAAACGGCCCTACCCGCGGATTGTGCGAAGCGGGCCTCGAAAAAATTACGACAATTCGGTCCCAGTTTTGGGACGATCGAAACGATAGTTGAAGGCCTCGATCAATAGAAACATGGCTGCCAAATAAGTGTAAAACCCAAGTAGGGAAAAACTACCTCCGGGTTCATCAAACTCCTCAAATCAAACCTGCAGCAGGCCTCGCGTAAATGACTTTCCTTTTAAGGTCGACTAAACGATTCGGATCTGTAGAAAATTTAGAGAAAGTCTCTCTCTAAAGAAGATCACCATTTGAGCCTCTTGCCGGATTTTTACGCTTTTCAGAGTTTGCTTCCTTTTGAGTGAAACATCACTATTTAATTTTTGTCTTTTTTGCCATTAATCAAACTCAAAATGTTTTGTCCGTTCTTTCGATTTTGTCATTGGCACTACCCCATTGCATCCATTTTCATCATTTCTCTACTCAGCGCTGCCCATGACGCACATGATGCGTGTTATGTGTGACTTCGTCGCGTGAAAATGGTTTACGACACCCCGGCTGCGATGCGCCAGCGATGTAAAATTACCGTCTGGTCGATGAAACTTCTGTCTGCCCAAATGGAGTTGTGAAGGCGTTCCAGCGGTGAAATCCGTTTCATCATCCGAGATCTAGAGAATAAATTTTGGATTTTAGCGAAATTACAATTTTGTGACTTGATACGATTTTGCCATTTTCGAAATTGGAATTTTTGGTCTTGTTCTCCACCTTAAAAGAATTTAGTCCGAAATTCGAGGACAATTACAATCCTCACATGCATATGCAGCAGTGCCTCTATGCATGTAGCAGTCATTTAAATCTTAAGCATTAAACCACGTACCTTCATCCACTAACGAGAAGGATAGAGTAGCCGCATCGTTTCCTCGAGGCTCCACGTTGACTCCTCCCACTCCATAGTGCATCACTGGCACCCTCACTAGCCTCACGGTCTTGGTCGCCAAGGCGATCCACGGTATCAGATACTGGTCCCTCCTCGAGGTCCGTCGATTAATGTCCAACATCAATCGCTGATCCACCACATGGTGGATGCGGGTATGCTTAGAGCATGGAGCGTGAAACACCTCGTGGACACACGACATGCTGGGCGATAAATAGCTGATGCGCTCACGAGTGCCTACTCTCTCGGTATCTCGAAAGACTAATAAATCTCGTGATAGCTTCCGTAGCTTGAACCAGACAGCTCCTCTGTAGGCATCACCTTGACAAGACACTTGATCCACGACCTCGAACTCCTAAGGGGTCGGCGTCGCACATCTGCATAACTCTTAGTGGCTGCGGGCGTGAGAAGGCATTGTCGTGTCAAGCTCACCTTCTCGGTGTCTTTAATCGGTCGAGGACCGGTGACGAGGGCTCTCCCATATCGGTCCTAACATAGCGGTGATCTGCATGGCCTCCCATACAATGCCTCATATGGTGCCATCACGAATACTACGGCGATAAGCGTTGTTATAGGCGAGGAATTCCACTAAGGGCAAATGTTCTTCCCAGCTACCCTTGTGATCCCGGACGCATGCTCGTAGCATGTCCTCTACCACCTGTATAGTCCTCTCAGACTGACCATCTGTATGAGGGTGGAAAGTTGTACTCATCGTCGGTAGGTGTGCCCATGTAACCTGGAAACTCTTCCAAAGTGCGCGGGTAAACCTCGGGTCCATGTGTGACTATGGATGCGGTACTCCGTATGGGACTATCTCTCGAATATCGACTGCGGAATCTCTCTCGAGGTGAAGAAGGTCAAATGCTGCGGTAGAAATGTGCCGACTTAGTGGCCGGTCTACTATCACCGTGCGTCATGCTTCTGCTGATCAGGTAGCAGGATTGGTCACAAGTCCGCCATTGACCAGCTCCCACTCCCATAGCCCTCGATGGGTAGTAGCCTGGCGGATTAGTGCTACGACCTTAACGCCGCGGATACGTGAGACATCGTTGAGCAAAGTCCCCTCGTGTTTCTTCATCCCACTCGATATCTTGTGACGAAAGATTACGGTACATCTTCATTGCCACGATCTACATGACAAATCGACGGTGAAACTCCCGAGAATCTCCTACTCTCAAATCGATTGACTAGGAACCCTTGCCGATCTCCTATCAGAAGACTACCATCCGTGTGGGTGAAATTAAACCTAAATCACGTACGACGTACAGTCCGGATGAGCACTATCTGCGATCTGCCGCGGGACTCAATCACTCTTCTCAGCGAGGCGGTGTAGCCACTAAACTCCCCAACGTGCCACAGTATGCGCGCTCGTGCGCCAGCTGGCTTGTCCGCCGATCCTCGGCATTTGCCACTCTCGAGAAGCTTTACTAGCCAACACTCTTCGTGACTTCCGACTGAGTGCATCAGCCACCACATTTGCCTTACCAGTATGTAATGCAAAGTGAAGTCATAATCCTCTAGGAACTCCATCCATCTACGTTGCCTCATGTTAAGGTCCCGTTGCGTGAAAATATGCTTGGACTTTTTATGGTGCGAGGTACACCTCGAAACTCCTCGTTTGGGTAGTGATTGCCGTCTTGAATGAGACTATGGTACATAACTCCCGTAATGGGTGTAGGTAATTCTACTCATGATTCTTCAACGGTGTGGAACAAGCTACTACCACTCCCGGGACGCATCAAACATCGATCCGAGTCTCGAGAGGCATCTGATGTTGTGTACCCTGTCCTGTCAGGACTATCGAGATAGGAGGCGTAGTGAAGTCTCCTCTTCAACTCTGGAATACCTCCTCACATCAGTCGTCCCAATCAAACTTGACCTCCTTAGGGTCAACCTCGTCATAGAATGGCTGCGATTCGGAGAAATCCTCTGATGAATCTCAGTAATACCCGGCCACTCTCGAGAAACTACGTATCTCAAGGCGACTTGACACTCTCCTAACTCTCATCATGACCTCAACCTTCTCTAGATCCATTGACCGCGTCTTGACACCGTGTCCCAGCTAACCTCATTAAGCGAAACTTCGCACTTGCGAACTTGGCATATCGATGGTCGACAAGCGTAACACGATCTAGTGATACTCATGCTCCACTCGGCGGGAGTAGATGAGAATGTCATCCACAGACCACGACAAAAGCGATCTAGATAGGGTTGGAATACCCTATCATGAGATCCATGAATCTTTGTTGGCGCCTTCATCAAT